>NW_006498085.1:2674240-2733222 GCF_000471905.2 Amborella trichopoda | reverse complement strand
GAAATTTTAGGATTGTTACATTATTTCTATTCAAGTGTGGGCTACACAATCATCTTTGGTGGAATTTGAGAATCTCCTTAATGGCTTGTCAAAGAGCTGGATCTTTTATTTTAGGGAGAGATGGCACACTTACAGTTAAGAGCCAGTCATTGACTCTTCTTTAGAAAATCACTTTCAGGGAGAGTGTTAAAATTGTTAAAGTATATTTTCTAGAAATTGTATTAATCTTTATTTTATTTTATTATAACTAATGTAGTATGATTGTATTTGTAAGTTTGTTCAATAAGAAGTTATGAAACTATTAGGTGGTTAGTAGTTATTGTTGTAAGTTAGTAGTTATTTATAGTAAATGTGGTTGTAAGAACCTCTATTTAAAGACAGGTATGATGGGAAAATTGGGCCGTATATTTCAAGGTTAATCTTGGGTGTCAAGATTGTAATGCCTTTGTGTACCCCATGCTTTTCTTTAATTAATGTTTTTCTTCCTCTTCATCTTGGTTATTCTTCTTCTTTCTATTTGGTTGAGTCTTGGGCTTGTGTGACATTGTTACACTAATTGAGAAGTGAATTGTTCCGGTATTGTAGAATCTGTCTTCCTCTACAATTATTACTAAACTTGTTTTTCATATATTCTGTCTTAGATTGACTTATTTTAAAACTTTTAGATTCTACAACATCCCTCCAAAGTTCTAACTTTGTGTTAACCTACCGCCTCTAGTCTCATTGATAAAAAAATGTCACTAGCGAATAACTTGCACTATAGTACTTCATCATGTAGATGTCTAGTTAACTAATCTATAACCAAAACAAAGAGATATCTCCATGTTAATATATCATCTAGAGAATCATTCTTTTCAACACCCACCAAATTATCTCTATAGGTACACTATCATATACTTTCTCTAAAACAAGAAAGACCATGTGGAGGTCTCTTCTCTTCTCTTTAAACTTCTCAATCACTTGCCTAAGTAGGCAAATAGCATCAATTGTTGATTTCTCTGGCGTAAAACCAAACTGATTTTCTAGTGCACTTGTTTCATGTCTCAATCGTTGCTCAATCATTATCTCCCTTATAATTGTGATCATTCGATGGTTCGTATAATTTTGTATGTGTCATTTGTTCTTGTAAATAAGTATTACAATACTTTTCTTTATTCGTTTGGATTTTGTTTTTTTGTTATTAATATCTTGTTTAACAACTCAGCCAAAATGTATGCTAATATCTCCCATTCACTTTGGAACCTCTATTAGGATACCATCTAGTCATAAAGCCTTTCATATCTTCATATTTCTCAAAGCTTCTTTTGTTTCAGATATTTTAACCTGTGAATGTATATCGCCAACATCATTCATGTCGGAGGTTTCTCTTAAAGTTGTGTTCCCAAAGTATTTATGATTTAAAAATATATTAAAAACACTACAATTAAAGCCAAATTTTGTTCATTTACTCCCTTAAGTAAAATCCCATCTAAGATTACTTTTAGGACTCCAAATTTTGGGGATGTAACTTTTTCAACCTATAGATTAACTATCCAATGTGATATGATAGCTTGGGTATATCACAAAGTTCAAGAAAATTTTATTTTGAACTTTGAGCTTAGTCAATGAAACAAATGCAACTACCCAATTTCACATCAAATAGTCAAGATTCTTTGTGACCACCTTGTACCAAAAGTAAATGATTTTATTATATACTTTCCCTTTAAATAAACATCTCTTATATTTTTCAAAATTTTAAAAAATTATTAGTATTTTATATTTATATATTATCTTTTTTCTTTACATCTGAATAAGCTCAAATTTTGTGTGTTTATATTTCTCACATACATGCGTATATAAATAAAAAAACCAAAATATCCTATAAAAAATAAAAATAACAAAAAATATCCATATATTTTTCTGATTTTATTTATTTAAAATTATATATATTTATAAATTCTTATAAATGTAATATAATGAGAAATATGGACACCCATAGTTTGAGCTCACTTTGATATATACAAAAAGGGAAAAGTTTATGGAAAAGCATACAGATAGACCATTAGTTTTAGTACAAAGAGGTCTCAGTTATCCTTGTTCGTCATATTTTAAATTGGGTGGTTGTAAATGGTCCTATTCACTAAACTTTAAGTTCCAAAAAAGAAATTGAACTTCATGATACACACCAAATCATCTGATTTGACATCTAATTGCAAGGAGTAAATATGACTTCCTTATAACAAAAGTAAATGATCTCATAGTATACAATCTCTATACTAACTTATACAAACTTTGGGATTGTACAATATATGAACCTATTTACCATTGTTATAAGGAAATCACTATCACTCTCAACCACATAAAGGTGTATCTCAAAAATCTAATAGAAAAAATATTCCTAAGTTGAAAAACCTTTCAATTGATCATCTGATGTATGGATATAAAAAGAAATCGAGTTCCAAGTCTTAAAAATAGTACATCTTTTAACAAGTTATGAATGTTTTCTATTTTTAAAATTTTCAGGCGCCTATAGATCTACTTGAACTACTTCTTTAGGGTTTCCAAAAACAAAACTACTTCTTCTTTAGGGCTTCCAACATCAAAACTACTTCTCCAGGTTAAATTTTGATGTATGCTTTACTTGTATAGTATAAAGCGGACACCTTGTACAAATCTCGCCAATACAAATAACATAAAATTGGACTACTAGATTTTTTTTCTTAAGAAAACAAAAGGAAAATCAACGTAAAATATAATCTCCAGGTTAAAAAATCATCGTTGCGGCTGAAACGGTTCCCACCATAATAATATTGAAGATGTTTTAAAATTTAACAAAATATATAAGATATTCATTAATTAATGGGTACGGTTTGTACAGAGCCTCGGCTCTAAACAATCAAATTAGAGCCTACCTTCAAATAGTGTTGAGAAATGTGGTTTCTTAAATCTTTGTGATAGCTTTAAAATATATTTTAATTTTTATTTATAAAGTTTAAAGCTTAAAAAATACTATAGATCAATAGATCTATGAAAATTTAAAAATCTTGAATAAAACATGTGTTATAAAATACACTATTTTCAAAACTTAAAATCCTTTTTTTCTCATGTCTATGCATCTTGATGTGGAGATGATCAATTTGAAGATATTTGGGCATCAAAACTAAAATTTTTTATGTAGGCTCAAATTTGATTGTTTAGAGCCTTGGCTCTATATAAACTTTTTCCTTTATTAATTCTACATTTTGGTGTTACACCCTTATATAAACTTATTCCTACATAATTTCCATATTCAATATTATTCATTTTTGTAGAAACTTAAAGTAACTCCTGTATCTCTGCTCACTCTGGACTTCTGATCATCTCACTGGCTATAGAATCACCTACAATCTCTCTCTCTCTCTCTCTCTCTCTCTCTCTCTCTCTCTCTCTCTCATTCATGAGATGCACAAGAGAGACATATGCTTTTTCAACCGGCTTCTTAACTCATATTGCCGAAGCTCTTCCCTGAAAGAAGCTCGCGAGCTCTTCGAACAAATGCCTGAGAGAAACGCAGTCTCATGGTGCACTATGATCTCTGGCTATGGGAAAAGTGGTGAAATTCACAGTGCCAATAAACTCTTCAATGAAATCCCTGAGAAAAATTTGGTTTCTTTTAATGCCATGTTATCTGCGTATCTAAATTGTGGGCGTTTAGAATCTGCAACTAAATTGTTTGATGAGATGCCCCAGAAGAACCCGGCGACTTTTTGCACCATGATTGCCGGTTTTTCTAGATTGGGTTTTGTTGAAAGGGCTCGAACAGTGTTTTATTCGATTCCCTTTCGTGAACAGAGTGTCATATCATGGACTGCGATGATAACGGGTTATGTGCAAAATGACCAGAATTTTGAAGCGTTGAAGCTCTTTTTGCTGAACTATGGAGAATTCTACTCTTTTAACATAAAACCCAATTCTTTTACCTTCAATTTGGTGCTAAAATCATGTTCGATTCTGCTGTTTCTCTCACTTGGAAAGCAAATCCATGGCACGATGATTAAGTTTGGTTTTGATGGATATTTGGGCCATGTTTTTGTGCAGAATTCTTTGATGAATTTTTATGCTAAATTGGGTGAATTAGTTGATGCAGAGAAGATATTCAATGGGATGAGAGAGAAAAAGGATTTGGGTTCATGGAACACACTCATGGCTGGCTATGCTTGCCAGCTAAACATTGACAAGGCCATGCATTTGTTTTCTAAAATGGAAAATAGAGATACGCTATCATGGAATATAATTATCCAAGGACTTGCAGACAATGATCGAATTGGAGAAGCTCTCGAGTGCTTTCTCTCTTTAGCTCAGTCGTGGCCCGAATTGAAGCCAAACCCATCTACTTACTCCATTGTTATCTCCCTCTCTACAACGTTGACTGCTTTGGAGCTGGGTTCTCAGATTCACACCCACACTGTAAAGTTTGGGCTTTATCACAGGAATGTTTTTATAGGAAATGCATTCATTTCAATGTATTCACGATGTGGCTTGATTGAAGAATCTGAAAACGTTTTCCAAGAGATGTTAGAGAGAGATATAGTGACATGGAATTCATTTATTTTGGGCCTCGGGCAAAATGGGTTTGCTAAGAAAGCCCTGACAGTTGCAGATAAAGTGTTACATATAGCTAATCACAACACTTTCACTGGAATTCTCACTGCTTGCAGTCATGGTGGCCTTGTTAATGAGGGGTTCAAATATTTCAATTCAATGGCTAATGACCATGGAATTGAGCCAAATTTGGATCACTATACATGTATGATTGATCTTCTTGGAAGAGCTGGGAGATTGAATGAAGCACTTGAGCTTCTGCAAAATATGCCATTTATGGCAAATTGCGTGGCTTGGGGTACTCTTCTTGGTGCTTGTTTAATTCATGGAGACGCAGCTATCGGTAAATTGTCGGCCCAAAAGCTCATAGCTTTAGAACCAGAGGATATAGCTGGGTGGTATGTGCTTTTGGCTAAGATTTATACCAAAACTGGTAAGCTGGAGGAAGCAAGAGAAATAAGGAAAATGATTAGAGAGAGAGGCCTTAAGAAGGAGCCTGGATGTAGTTGGATAAGAATGAGAAACAAGGTGCATGGTTTTGTGGCTCAGGATATGGGTCATCCTCACAGGACTGAAGTATATTGGATACTAGAGATACTGAATAAGGAGATGAGAGAGGAAGGAGGTTGAATAACATTTTCTTGCAAGTTCAGCTATGATAGAGAAAAGGCTCTTGTTGAGATTATTGGGCGGTTGCCTCGGCATTGGTTGAATTTTTGAGAAAGGTTTTATACCACGCTACCTGGAACCATATTTGGTTTTTAAAACAATGGCTTAATGGGCCAAGATTACTCTGTAGTTCCAAGGTAACATGCAAAAATTGGAAGTATTGATTATGGAAAAAAAAACCTGATTTTTACATACAGAGAAAAGGATTCAATTCAGCTTGCAATGCATAAGTTTTGTGCTTCTTTCTCCACCAATTTCAGGCTACTTTCCTCAAGATTTCTGTGTCTTCTTAGCCTTCAGCAATGAAAAGAACAAAACAGGTTTCCAGAGTGAGGAGCATAAAAACAGATTGTTTATCTTAATCCGATAGTACAAGCAAGAGAAATACAGAAATACAGTAATCTCTACTTTGAGAGTCTGTCAACAAACTCATTTTTATGGAAGAAGGTCCATCTCTCTTGCCATTCTGTGTTATTCATTTCATAACCAGGAGTCTTCATCTCCCTAGCCATCATAAGGGCATAATTTTAAGAAAAGGGGTACAAATGCCCCATTCGAAGTTTTGAGATGAGGTACACTTCGAAATGGTCATTCTTCATGAAGAAGATCCAAACCTATGAATTCATCTAAGGATTCAATCTCAATCCTTCCATTTGAATGAAGATTCCTGACTCAAGAGATTCCTGACTAAAAAATACACCAAAATCATCTCTCTCTCTCTCTCTCTCTCTCTCTCTCAGAATGTAGATCTGGTAGAAGGGGCACTCGAACCTACCTTATCAACACTCGAGAAGCTCGAAGTACTCTTGGAAGAGGTCACTTGAGATGAAGAAGGATCAGAACTAACAAAACCGTCTGAGAATTCGGCCACTAGAGATGGATGCTCTAGATGAACATCAGGTGGAAGCTCAGGAAGAGTAGCTTCACCCAATAAAAACTGAACCACTCGTCTCATGCTAGGCCTATAACCAGGAAGAGGATGAGAACAAAGCAACCCAATCTTGAGAACAAGCTCCATTCCTTCTGGTTCAAACACATCTAATTTTGGATCAGCTGCCTCTAAAAGGGTTCCTCTGCAGTGAAGCTCTCGAATCCAATCAACCAAAACAAGCTCGCGATTGCACTTTTCGGGCTCAATAGGCCTCCTACCACAAGCCACTTCAAGCATAACAGCTCCAAAACCAAACACATCAGTGCTTGTTGTGGCCTTACCGGTTCTAGTGAGCTCAGGTGCTAGATAGCCTAATGTACCCACAATTCTTGTTGTGCTTGAATTAACTCCATGTACATAAGTTCTAGCTAACCCAAAGTCACCCAATTTAGGGTTAAGGTCGGAATCTATCAATATATTGCTGGCCTTGACATCTCTATGAACCACTCTTTGTTCACACTCTTCATGGAGATATAACAAGCCTTTAGCTGCCCCAATTAGTATTTGGTATCTCGTTTCCCATGGCAAAACTGTGTCTTTGTTGTCAAATAAGAGATTGTCGAGGCTACCGTTAGAGACATAGTCATAGACTAAGAGGAGCTCTCCTTTTCTTTTGCACCATCCATGGAGTTGGATGAGGTTTCGGTGCCTAAGCCTTCCTACACTTGTTACCTCAGCTATGAACTCTCTCTCTCCTTGCATTGAATCACCAGATAATCTCTTTATTGCAACGTCTAGGCCAGAGCTTGGCAATACTCCTCTGTAAACCCTTCCAAAGCCTCCAATCCCTATCATGTCTCTCTCTCTAAACCCATTTGTGGCAGCCGAGAGCTCGGTGTAAGTGAACCTTCGCGCGCCACATTCCCTCTCCCAATCTTCTATCGTCTCGCTGTTTCTCTCTCTTTTCCATATGTGCATGGCCCCCATGAATACCACGAAAACAAGAGTAAAAGAAGTGATTGTGATCCCAATTACAAACCCACTACTTCTCACTATGTTTGGGGTCCGTTTCAACCGAGGAAGCTCAGAATGGGCCAAATCATTAGCCCTCCCATCAAGCTGAAAACTCCACCCATAAACCTCATGGTTAGCCGAGATCAAACCAGTAGCAGCTGAGAATCCAACATAACCTAAGTCATCTACAATTAGAGAAATATCAACTGGTAAAGACAGTAATGGCTTTCTAGGCTTCACAACCCCAAATGGTGCAATTGTTACATTGATCCTCTTTTCTCCATGACTATACTCTACCCAAGCTTGGACTCCATTTATATTCTTTAGATTCATCAGGGACTTCTCACTCTCACCAGAGCCGTAATAAAATGCGGGGGCTGATACATTTGAGATCAAACTGTTAATGTCTATACCAACATGATTATCGTTTATGTCAAAAACGTCATCATTTTGGACTATGTCAAACTCCACAGCTAACAAGCGAGTAGGGAGACCATCGGTAGTTAGAGTGAAGTTGGGGAGGCCTAAGTATTGGTAACGGCTGGGGTTGGGGAGACTTTTGTATGGAGAGAGAAAAAAAGCAAGACCGTGGCCACCAAGATCAGGGTATTTTGGAGAGATGGTGAAGACAAAGGTGGTGCTAAAAGAATGGCGAGAATTGTTTGAGGAAAGTGAGTTTTTCTTGAATTGAAGAGGAAATGGGTGGTAGGCATGACCTATGAGTCTGGTGGAGTCATTGGTTATGGTTAAAATACCATTAGGTTGAATGTATGAGGCTCCTTCTAAGTTCAGATTGGAATTGTGGAAGCCATTGTAGGTGAAGCTCTGCTGATTTGAAGCTGCAACAGAGAAGAAGAGTTGCAAAAGTAACAGAAAAGTTTCCAGAAATGGTAACTGTAATAAGAGTGGAGTCTTAGAAGCTGTCAAGAAGTCTAGAATTTGGACATGACATTGCTTTAACAGTGGAAAACTCGCCATTGATGGAAGAACAAAGAATGGGTCTTATCAATATGGGCTGAATGGAGCTATGGAAAGTGTTATTAGAGAGAACTTACCATGAATGATACCTGAACACTATAACTTTGAAGTGGGTATGAAACTTATTTCAGGCTTTGACCTTCAATGAAAACTCTACCTGAAAAGTTCACCATAAATTCGATGACCCAGATCTCAGAAATCTTGTTCAACTTTGTTGAAATAGACCTGCATTAATGGAGAAAAGCTACTTTTAATGGAAACTGGTACAGTGGAATTAACAAAACACACCCATTAGTGGGGAATGGAAGCTCTACAATGCTACCACCGAACTTGTTTAATATTGGGACTTATTTGAAGCTGGAATTTAAAAGGTTCTAGCTTCATTAGCAATTATTATTAGACAAATTTGCTATTTATGGTAACTATAGCAAGATATTTGATTTGGAAATGGTGACTATAACATGGAATCTACACAACTTGCCTCATGTGATGTGCTTGCAAATGGCACATGAAATATCAGAGGTATAGTAGGTGTAGGACTACTACTGGATAAATTTGATATTTATGGTAACTGTGTCATGATATTTGAGCTGGATAGATTGAGTGTGACATGGTGTCATTGAACTGTATATGGGACGATAGATACTTAAGACACTTACAAGAAATGGAAGTTGCATGATCTCAAAATGTGATTCTTGAACCTGTACTTCAGATGCAGAGGTCTCTGACTCCAAAATACATGGAAGATATTTCTTTTCCTTTCTCCATTCCTTTTCTCTTTTCTGTTCTCATGGAATTTTTTTTCCTATTAATTATTTGCAAGAAGGCGAAATACGGTTGGAGTGAATGGGTGAAATCATTTATCAAGATCTGGGGACCAATTACAATTGCTCATTTGAAAGATCTGCGACGGTTCAGATTTTCCTGATGCCAACTTCCGTGAATGTAGACCATCCATTTCCATGAACTTCACTTGAAGTTTTTTTTTTTTTTATAACCCAATAGAGTATTCAAAATGATGGAAAAACAAAGGTTATATAAACGGGAAAATTACATATATATCCATTATAGTTTTCATTATTATTAAAATACCAAATAGTTTTCGTCATTACTGGACTGTCCTTTTTTTTCACTTCATAACAAATTTTTTCAAAAAGATTTTTTTATCTTTTTTTGGTTTTTGAACAACTGAAAATAGCTGGATTTTCGGTTGTTCAAAAACCAAAAATAAGCTAATTTCGGTTCTTGAACAACCGAAATAGCGGGGCTCGTTTAAGCTTTTGGAATGCGCAAACCTATTTTTGGTTGTTCAACATCTGAAATTGTTTAATTTTCGGATATTCAACATCCAAAAATATCTTATTTTCGGTTGTTCATAATCTGAAAATGTCTCATTTTCGGATGTTGAACAACCAAAAATAAGAATGTAAATTCCAAGCTTTTGTCCTATTTTCGGATGTTTAACAACCGAAAATAAGACATTTTCAGATGTTGAGATATTCAAGCGAACTTTTGGAATATGAAGTCTTATTTTCGGTTATTCAACAACCGAAAACAAGACATTTTCGTTTGTTCAACAACGGAAAATAAAAATGCAAATACCAAGCTTTTGTCTATTTTCGGTTGTTCAAAAACTGAAAAGGGTAAAAAAGTCTTTTTTAATTTTTTTTGTTATGAAGTGAAAAAAGCGAACATTCTAGTAATAATAGAAATTATTTGGTATTTTGATCATAACATAAACTACAACGAATACATACGTAATTTTCCCTTATATAAACCCACTTGCCCAAATTGTATCTTGGATAAATATATTACAATTTGTGAATAAATATTATATAAAAACAAACAAAGAATCTGTAAACGAACATGCACAGATTCCAGCTAAGAAATCCCAAAAGGACAGGAAACTTTTCTTTATCCTCTAAATTATTAAGTTTGTTCTATATGGCAATTTGCTTTTTTTTTAATTCCATTGGAATTATCCAATAAAGTATATCAATTTAAAATAGGGTAAAATCATGATATTTCCAATGCAGCTTTTTAGCCCTAGATTTGGACCATCAATTGCAATGAGGAAATTAGAAAAGGGAAAAGATGGGATTAGTCCATTAGCTCATATGAACATATGAGCCCAACGGTTCAGATTGAATCTAGGTTGATCTGACGATCACAGATGTCCGGTGGTGTTTGAATTTTAGTTTTTTTTCTACAAATCCAAATCATTTGAAATTTTAGGTGTGTGTTCATAAAAAACAAGTGAATCTTCAAAAAATATCAAAAACATATTTTACATAAAATAAATTGATCAAACTACCCTCGAAAAGTTTCAGGGGTATTTTGGCTATTTTTATTTTTTGTGAATAATTTTTTTTTATATTTTTATTAAGTGCGTCTTGATGAGAAGAAGACACACCTAAAATTTCAAGTAGTTTGGATTTGTATAAAATAAAATAAAATTCAAGCACTACCGGACATCGGTGATCGACAGATCAGCCCAGATTCAATCTGGATCATTGGGTTCATATGTTCATATGAGTTAATAGCTAATCCCATCTTTTCCCATTAGAAAAACAATTGCTCATTTCTTAGTCCACCTAAGCCGTTGCGGCACATGCATGAGTGGATAAAGAGTCCACAAAAAAAAAAAAAAAAAACTGTAAAAGCCTCTAAATCATTCTTCTTTAATCAAGATTTGATGTGAACCTCCCAAGAAGGCTCTTGATTATCCTGCTTTAAATCTAATTTTAGTTGATTGATTGGAGCTTGATTCTCCGCTCCAAGAAGGCTCTTGATTCTCCGCTCCAAATAAATATTTTCGAAAGATACTCATTTTTGGAGGTTCTTTCTTAGTCTTTTTAGTCCTTAACCCTATGGAGAAGATGGTGAATGCGGAGCAGCGTTTGAAAATTCGAACCAGCTTCGGAAACCGGCTGGTTTCAAGTAACCAATGAA
The DNA here is from genome assembly GCF_000471905.2 of Amborella trichopoda. The sequence continues at coordinate 2,722,178 of NW_006498085.1, read as the reverse complement.
CTGATTGATTCGACCGGCCTAACCGGATAAGTTTTGACTGGTCAAAAAAGTGTTAAAACATAAAAAAATATAAAAAAAATATTTAAAGCATAATTAACATCCATATGAAGTTGAAAATTAGTGAAAAAAATAGATCTTAAAATGGATTCAAATCCGGAACTGGCCAATGTCCTGTTCCGATCTAACCGGCCGATTTTGACTTGAACCAACCGAGTTTGCGAACAATGACCGGGACAGCAACATAGGTTTTTGGTTTAGAAGAAACTGATATGGAGCATATGAACTTGTTGCAAGCCCGCATATGAACTTGTGCCGATTACAATCCAACTTACTTTATTGGATGGTGGTAATTGAAAGTCCATCTGTCAATCACAACCATCCAACTTGTTAGAAGATGGGTGGCACAACTTACTATACGGACGAGCCCATATAGTAAGTGTGCTCTTTTGATTGCGTAAGCAAATACCAAAACGCTTTTCCTCTCAGTCTTATTAAGGGAAGTATACCACAAGAGTACGTATCCTACAAAACTATGAACCCAGGTTTAGGGCTGGCAACAGGGTGGATGTGGGCCTTGCCTGAGTCCCTATGGCCCTACCCTATAGGGCTGTTTGTATGGTGTCCCATTTAGCCCTGTAGGGACCAGGGCCCTGCCTTATAGGGCCAATTGTATATTGTTAAATTGATAGTATGCTAAAACTGTAACATTTCTGAAGAGCTGAGAGTGGAAGAACGATATCTTAGAACCCTCCGTTCTTGGGATCGGATGGTTAAGGAACATGTTTATATTCGTATGAAGTATGAATATGCAACATAGATTATGGAATCACTGGTGTTTAAAAGATGTCGACCTAACTCAAAACCACTAAAGCCAGATCGGGATTGATGGGTTACTGGTCTCTGTCTACCTGGTTTTTCCCAGTTTCTATGATGCTTTTTATTTTGATAAAAAGCCAGGAGAACTGACGAGCTGGCTCCAAATAGAAATGACAAGCAGCACAAAATTTGTGGGTGACCAGTTCAAGCCAACGGCCCCATTATAAATAGATTTATTTAGTGTAAACCATCTTTATCCTCTCTCTCTCCCTTGCAATATTCAAGGATCGCTAGGTGGAATGAGCTCCGACCCGTCATCCGGATCCAACATGGACCTGGGTATGGGTCCAAGAATTGATCCTTAGGTCAAGTTTGGGTCCAATTAGTTGACCCAAACACTATTTTGGTCTGGGTCCAAGTCCAGATCTGGGTCCACGTGAACCAGAACCGGACTTGACTGTAATTGTGTTGTTATATAAATAATATTTAATATATAATATTTACATAATATTTAAATAAATATAACTACATATTTTTTGTTAGAATATTTAAATAAGGGTGTGATTTTTAGGTTGCAACCTTAAACAATGCAATTAAGATGCACCTCCAAATTTTATCATAATATGTAATTTTGATGTAAAATATTCTTAAGATTATCTAAAAATTTATTTTCATCTTTAATTATAAAATTTTAAACTTTTTCCTTACTCATATTGGGGGTGACTCAAATGGACGGCAGTCTTTGAGGATAACTTATTTATAATATTTTTTACACTCCATATTATTTTTTCTTTGGTTTAAATTTTTAAATCAAATATGGGATCTTTACTTCAAATTTTATAATATTGAAGGTATGTTTGTATTTTGGGTGTGGTTTCCATAAGGTTGCAACCTTGAACAATCCAATTAAAGCGCACCTCCAAATTTTATCACAGCATGTAATTTTGGAGAAAAAATTATTAGGATTATCTCAAAATCTATTTTTATATCTAATTATAAAATTTTAAACTCTACAAATGGTTAAAATCAAGCAGATCTATAAACATATGAAAATCTTGAAAATGGACCGTTTAGATAATGTATTGCAAGATGCACTATTTTTTGGATTCAAAATCATTTTTTTCTTTCATATTCATACATCTCGATATCGAGATGATCAATTAAAGATTTTTTCAACATTAAAACAACATTTTTCGATGGATTGTTTAGGTCCATCTGTAGTTCTACATTTTCAAGGTTGTAACCTTATATAAACTTTTTCCTAGTATTTTAGTGGTCAAACTTTTTCCTTGTATTTTAGTGGTCAATCAAGCGCATATTTGACCAAAAAGGATATGGTTACTTTTGTCTTTTGCTAAAATAAGTGTTTCTTTGCGAATGGAAAGGGTAGTAGTATTATAGAGAAATAGGTGGCAACGGGTGGGGTCCGGATTTACGGGACACAGATATGGACCCTGAACCTGACCCTGACCCGATTGGACCCGACCCAAATATATACATGTATAACTACCCTTTCAAAATAACATTTAAATATATACATGTATTATTTAAAAGAAAAAGTTTATATAAGGTTCCAACCTTAAAATGTAGAATTATAGATGCATCTAAAAAATCTATAAAAAAAAAAAAGTGGTTTTAATATTGAAAATTCATCTAATTGATCATCTCAATATCGAGATATATGAATCTGAAAAAATAAAATAAAATTTGAGCCTAGAAATAGTGCATCTTGCAACATATTATCTAGACCGTCTATTTTTAAGATTTTCAAATATTTATATATCTACTTGATTTTAACCATTTTTGGAGTTTAAAATATATAATTAGTTATGAAAATAGATTTTTGGATAATCCTAAGAATATTTTACACCAAAATTACATGTTATGATAAAATTTAGAGGTGCGCCTGACTTAGATTGTTTAATGTTATGGTGTGGTTTGTATTATTAGGTGTGAACCTTAGATAATCCAAATAAGGCACACCTCTAAAGCTCCGAAAGATATAATTTGACGTCGGAAATTGTAATGATGATATGAAATTTATAACTCTAAAGATGATACAAATATAGCAGATCTACAATCAGATGAAAATCTTGAGAATGGACTGTCTAGATGATGTATTACGAATGCACTTTTTTTGGATAAAATATTTTTCTTTTTTTTTTTCACATCAATATAACTTGAGGCTGCGATGATCAATTAGAGGGTTTTTGAGCATCGAACCAACTTTTTTTATGGATTTTTGAAGCGTGCCTTTTTTCTATAGTATAAGGTTGCAACCTTATATAAAACGTTTTCCTAAGTAAAATGGTTTACAGTTTCAAATTAACTTAAAAAGTACAAATAAAAAGAAAAATTACCCGGATCACAAAAAATGCTGTAATTTAATTCCCTCTCAAAAACAATTATCGATTTGAGGGATAATGGATCTAGGGTTTTAAGAGCTCAAAATCATGTTTTACATTTTATTGTTTTTGTGAATAGTTCACATATTGAATCAAAGATTATTTGAAACAAAAATTGTCTTAGAATCCTCATGACAATGTATTTTGGGGCTATACCACCGAGTTATATTTTAACTATATAATCTAATCATGTTAGATGTTAAGTGGAATCCCTTCAAAACATTGTGTTTTCTTGCTTTATACAGATTAAGGAGTTTTTTTCCTTCTCCTTGCTTTATACAAATTAAGGTTTTTTTCTTCTCCTTGCTTTTGTTCTCAGCAAGCCAATAAACTTTAAGTTTCTTTTTGTGATGCTTTTGACCACAAGACCATGGAATTTAGTGCTCCTTTTGTTACTAATTATTTACTTCCAACCATGATGCAACCCTTGAAATAAGAGTTATTTATTCTTCTCTATTGTTCTCGCAAGGATTATTCTTCTCTATTGTTCTCCCAAGGAGCTAACTTCTAAGAATAATGGTGATTATGGTTGGGAACATAGAATCTCATTTTCATTACACTGAAAAGTATGGCAAGATTAACTAGGGTCCTAGAGATATGAATCTTCCATGTATACAATAAATGGGGAATGAAGGAGGTTACATTCAAACAATAACAATAATTAACAAAATAAAAAATAAAAAAATAAAGGAGGTTGGTAGGAAGCCCTTCTTTTTCTTAGGTCAAATTGGTTTTGCCTCTAACATGTTATGTATGTTGCTTTGAAGAATTGGAAGTCCTTGTTGCTTGAAATGATGGCGAGTAGGGAATTTTCTTTTAAAATGTTTAAGCAAGGATTAGGAACTTGAAATTATTCTAAAAACAATAGCCTTGTTATTAAAAAGGGGATCGTATACAATGGGACTATTTACCTTTGATACAAGGTGATCATTATTACTTACAACTATCTGATGTGAATTTTGATAGCTTGCATGCCGCAAAATTCGAAAAAAAAATCTACTGAACTTTGAGCTTGGTCAATAAAATAAATGCAGCAACCTAATTTCACATTCAATGGTCAAAATTAATGTTCACAACTTATATGGGAAGTAAATGATCTCATTCTATACTTTTCTATTACAAAGCTATTTTTTAATGTAATTTCTAGGTGCATTAGGTGGAGGGAAAAGTTTATATAGAGCCAGGGCTCTAAACAATCAGATTAGAGCGTACCTAAAAAATTTCACTAGACGCAGTTGTCTTGATGCCTAAATATCCTGAAATTCATCATCTCGACATCAAGATGCAAGGACTTGAGAAAAAAATGAATTTCAAGTTTTAAAAATACTGTATCTTGTAACGAATTTTGGCCTATCAATTTTTTAGTTATTCAAGTTCGATTTACGCTATTTTTAATATTTTATATTTATAAATAAAGGTGAAAATATATTTTAAGGCCAGTTAAAAATTTTTAATATTAAAACCACATTTTTCGACACTATTTGAAGGTGGGCTCTAATCCAAACTGCGCCAAACCAAATTGTAAAAAAAAATCGGACGTTCAAATTGGTAGTCACCTGTTGGATCGCCAATTTTTCAAACACCCGTTACGTTCAAATGTGCGGCTTTACTAATGTTGCTTTATAATGGGCTGACGTTGGACTTGTGTGGCAGTGTGGGCGCAAGAGGCGCATAACTTTTAAGTTAATATATAAAAAATGCAACTTGAAGAAATTGAGAAGAGTTGGAAACTCGAAAGCAAAGAGTTTAGGTAAGGTTGAGGATCTAAACAATCAAATTAAGGCACACCTAAAACATTATCTAGAAGACGTTTCGATGTCAAAAAAACCCTCGATCCTCGCGACATTAAAATGTATAGATGTGAAAACAATGGATTTCAAGTCTAGGGAGTAGTACATCTTGTAATTTATTATCCAAACCATCAATTTTTAATATAAAAATATGGATTTCAAGTATGGGAGTAGTGAATCTTGCAATGGATTATCTAGGCCATCAATTTTTAATATTTTCAAATATTTATAGGTCTGTTTGATCTACACTATTTTTGAAGCTTTAAATTTTAAAATTAAACATGAAAACTTTTAGGCCATCGCAAAGGTTTTTACTACAAAAAATTCATCTTTCAACATTATTTAGAGGTACGCATAACTTTGATTATTTAGGGCTAAAAAACTCACAATTTCACATGAGTTGGGGGTGCAACGGGTCAGGTCGTGACCCGGACCTTGGTCGGGTTCAAGTCATTTTAAACTCGACTCGGGTCGGGTTCAGGTCATTTTGACTCAGACCGGACCCAAGTCTAGAATTTAAACAGTAAAAGTAAATTTTTCTTTGTATATATGGATAGTGCATATATTTTATTCCCAATCTGGTCCTGATTCCATAGTGTCCAAGCCAGACCTGAGACCTAGGTCAGGTCCAACATATTTGGACTCGAACTCGGACCCAACCGCTAGATCCAACATACGGACCAGGACCAAGATAATCCAACCCGATTGCCACCCCTAACATGAGCATAACAAATTTCTAGAGCAAGACCAGAGAAGATAAAGATAAACCCCATGATTAAATCAAAACCCAACAAAGGCAAAATAATAGAAAAACAACCAAAAGAAACATCAAGACACCCCCAAATCTCCACTGCACTTATTCAATGACCCCCCAATTGGCATTTTCAGTTGGCTAAAATTTGGGTCCGTAGAAAACATGTCCTTATCATAAACTGCAACCCATTCTCTCGAAGTCTTTGTCATTGGGTGGTTTCATTGGCACTTTCATTGTAGGTGAGACATGGTAATAGAATCGATAATGGACGTTGACTCGAAGGTGGATTTGTGACAGTGGCAAAGAGAATCGGTGATGTTTTGCCAATAGTTTTATTTTAAAACTTGTAATTCTTCCATGATAATAGGATTATATCATTGTCGGTTAATCATGGATATAACCCACTTTAGGTGAACTAAATACATTCGTGTGTTGGTGGTATTTGTATTGTGGTTCGTAGTATGTTGTTGTAGTTCTGGGTTTTTCTATTTTGTTTTTTCATTTTATTTTTTTCTAAATTTTTTCATGTAGAATATTGTTCTTAGGCATTTAGTTTTAATGAAAAACTATAGTAGTTGGTTTGTGGCAAGCAAATAATATGAAGAACAAACAAAATGGGCAAATTTCTCGAAGATTTATGACTCAAGAATGAAAAGGCCATATAGAGAACAAAAAAAATGGGCAAATTTCTCTAAGATTTATGACTCAAGAATGAAAAGGTCATATAGAGCCAAGAATGAGGCTCATCAAATTGAACAATCAACGCCTAGCTTTATTAGAGATGAGGTATGAATGGGGGAATGTGATCTCATATACTAACAAAGTTTGATTCTTGTTAATAGAGTCAAGCATCGTACTTGTGTATAGATCTCAATTTGATGCATGTAAGTCACGTTAGGGAGATTAGCATCAATAAGAAGCAACTCGATTAGCAAAATGATCAAAGGGGTTGAATATATGTGATGGAAGCTTTCATACACTTAAAAATGTGTGACATGTGCAGATTTGAAGAAGCGCTTGATCTCATGTCTTTCTCTAGATTCGAAAGGTTACATATATACAACCAGCCAAGAGATGTGAGATCTAATGGCCTAAGGTATGTCATAAAGTTCAAGAAATTTTGTGTTGGTCTCAGTGATGGCATACTTCTAGCCACACTATTTGATTGTGACCTCTTTGTATATAAATCTTGTGATTTTTCCGTCATAATGAAATTGTATTCTCGTTGGTTGCCCATGTATTTTAAGGTGAACCACACATATTTATCTTTTAGTTGTATTTAGAATGTGGTTCATAGTGTGAATGTATATAGGTCACTTAAGGTGAACTACATATATTTGTGTTTTGGGAGTATTTGGACTGCAGTTCATGTCTGTTATTATAGTTTTGGGTTTTTCTATTTTGCTTTTGTAGGCTTCCTACCAATTTCTTCTAAATTTTGTTGCACAAAATATTGTTTTTAGGTATTTAGTTTTATGACAAAAATGGTTATTAGTTTTGTAACAAGAAAGTCGGAAACTTCCTCAAAGGACTCTTATTCAAGGACGGATATACAAGAGGAGGTTAAGTTGAATAATCAACATCTTGTTCTATTGAAGAAGAGGTGCTGATAGTGGAATGCAATCTTATTTTACTGTCAAAGTTTGATACTTGATAATGGAGTCAAGTAACATATTAGCTTACATAGATTGTGGTTTGATGTATATAAGCTATGTGAGAACGAATTAGGAAAACAACTGGATTCGTAGAATTGTCAAAATAGGCTTAGTTTATAGAGTATATATGATGAAATGGTCTAGACACTTAAAAATGTGAGGCATTCTTTAGATTCGAAATTATGCAGTTATAATGGCAAGGTGGAGTACTTGAAAATTTACGAAGGGGGTTTCAGCGATATTGAAGAGAATCCAGGATGGAAAATGGTATAAACTGTCAAGAGGTACAATTGTAAGTGAAAAGGTAAATTTAATTTAAAAAATCGAACAAAATGAGCTCTGGGGCTCTCTCGGGAGAATGTATATTTGACAAAGGAAAACAAATATGACTCAAGGTTTGCAGGGTATGCTCATGAAGGTTATTTATATTGAGAGTTTTCGGAGTTGGCTAAATTATCTAGGTTCTAAAACAAAGGAATAGTCAATCAGTATAGATATGATTTCATTATCATGGAAAAAATTACAAGGTTAAAGTAAATATATAAGTTACCACTAAAAAAAAAATGAGTTATTTCACTCTGCAACGCATGTCAATTCTCCTCCTACCATCATAAGCAACCAAATAACCAGCTTTTTCATTGCAGGCTCCATAACCATGCTTTGCTTATAACTGAAAGGTAGATGAAACAACCAGGGCACTATTTTTTATTGGGTTTTGTCAGAAACCTTGAATCTCACCTCATCAAAAGCTCTACCTCAAAATGTCACCTTTATCAAAAGCTCTACCTACAAAGTGAGCATTTAAACCCTATTTTCAAAAATTTATTATGGGCAAAAATGCCTCGAAACAAGATTTAAATATCATGAGAGTAATAAAACTTAGTTAACAATCTTCACCTTGAGGAAAAATAGGGTGGACTACCTATATATTTGTGTCGGTAGTGTTTGGATTGAAGTTTGTAGTATGTTATTTCTTCTTTGTTTCTTTTTATTTTTCCAAAATTTATTACATGTGAATTTTGTTTTCCTTTTTTGTCGACAACCATTTTTCGTTTATATTTATGCCGGTGGTTGGGAAGCTGATTTTAAGGTATTGAATCTGCTATGGTGAGGGACTTACCACAACTAGGGGCAATCAAGCAAATATCCATTCAATAATTGAATTTTTGACCTTGTAAACAATTTCATGAAAAGATATTTTGAATTGTTAAATGAAAAAATTTATATAAGGTTGCAACTTGAAAATGTAGAATTATATATGCATCTCAAAAAACCATTGAAAAATCTAGTTTTAATATTGAAAAACCATCTAATTGATGATCTCGACATCGAGATGTATGAATATAAGATAAAAATAAAGGTTTTGAGTCCCAAAAACAGTGCATCTTGCAACACATTACCAGACCGTCTATTTTTGAGATTTTCATATGTTTTTAGATCTACTTGATTTTAACCATTTTTTAACTTTAAAATTTTATAATTATATATAAAAATAGATTTTAAGATAATCTTAAGAAATTTTAATACCAAAATTACATGTTATGATAAAATTTGAAAGTGCATCTTAATTGTATTGTTTAAAGTTGCAACCTTATAGAAACCACACCAATTGTTAAAACCCTAGATCTCATCATCCATTAAAAGGATAGGCCAGGTCAGGGTCAATCTTTGTGAGGACCTACTTTAGAACAAATTTTGAGCCCCAAATTGATCCCATAAATGATTGAAGATAATCTCAAAATTTTCATATAGTGAAATCCCCAATGTTTTTTTGACTAGGGGAACATTTATCGAAAATGGTCACGCAAGATCAGGAAACCACCATAAGCACAAGAATCTTGCTCGTGTTTTTAAGTTAAATCGGGCACCCATTTTTCCCTTCCTCGATAGAGGTAAGCTAGGATTAAGACCTTGAAGGTCAGTGCCTTAGTGCCAAGGTCTGTGTGCCCTAGCCACCACAGCCGGTATCGGCGAAAGTACTGTTTTGGAAAAGTATATAACGATACCATTTTTTTTTTGTTTAAAGAGGTTGTAATTACTCTTGTCCATCCAATTTTAAATTGTGTGATAATAAGAATGTCATTGACTACTATTTCAAAAAAAAAAAAAAACATACGGCCATTGACTAGACCCCAATTTCCAAAAATATTTCTCGAACTTTATGTGATACACCACAAGTTATCTAATTTGACACGTATCTAACCGCGACATCTTTGTAACAAAGATAAATGGTATCATGCTATACATAAATGGTCTCATGCTATATAATCCTTGGAGTTTAAGGCATGATATACTCTCTCCCTGTAGACTATGCATTGTAATTGGATTGAGCCATACACATTCTTTCCTTTTAATGGATAGGGTTTATGGTGTTTCACCTGATGCAACTCTTGAGATGCATCTGCTTTCCGAAATCCGATCTAAAATTTTACAGATGGGAAAAAAATTTGACCACAGTGACCATGAGTTTGAAACATAAAATAAATTTTCATTTTTTAAAATAATGTATTTTAAATATGACGGAAGTTTTTTAAGGTATCACTTTGTACTATATAAAAGTACAAATGCTCCTAAAAAGCCCTTAAAAAAGGTTGAAAGAACACTAGAAACTCTCCAATTTGATTGAGATATAGGGGTATAAAGGAAAACAAGATTTCAAATTCAAAAATAATGTGAGGAATGTGCCCATGGCCGGGGTGATCACGGTGGCCGAGCTGGAACTGGACTTCAGGGGTTCCATTCCTACTCCATTAATGCAAAAAAAGGAACAACTAAAAATAATGCATCTTGTAAGTTGTAACAACTAATGTGAATCATCTATTTTCAACATTTCATGCATCAACATATATGCTCAATCTGCACTATTTTTTGTGGTTTAATTTTGTGATTATAGGGGACAAAAAGTCTTAATGCATTGTAGGGGTTTCTGATGTCAAAATTTCACCTCGTAATAAAATTTAGAGGCTCACATTTGATTATTTGAACTATTCACTTTAATTATTAGTAGATCACCTGATGTGCATTATTTTTTGAGCTGCAAAATCATGGACTACAGAAAAAATGTATTTGCACTGAATTAATCCTAAATCCTAAAAAGTTTGGGTGGACACAATGGACACATGTTAAACTTTTGTTTGGGTAATTCAGTAAGGATAACGAGCTCCTACCTGTTTTTGAAATCGTTAGTAGTTTTTAATACGTTAGGTGAGAATAAAAGTCTGAACCTTAACTTACCACCACGACCCGAAAGACCAACAGGGTTCTAAACCATCTAACCTTAGGGACACCCAAAGACACCATTGGAGCAAGCACGAGACCTTAGTCTATAGCATAGGTTAGTAGTCCTAAATTTCTCACCGATAAATTAAAGCTAGTAAATTGTGTGCTAGTTGTATTTTTAGGAAGCAATATATTGCATTTTCATATTAAAAAATTTGCATTATGCTGCCTCACCAAACGTGATTAACATAAGTAAACCTCCAAATAGCAATTTACCAGAGGCAAGCTGAGGAATGGGAAAGAAAGCCACTTGAGAGTGTTAGTGTTTGTAGAGAGAGGAAATCCCACTCCCTTCTTTGATTCTATAACTATCCAAGAGAACCTAGATGGATGATCCTGGTGCCCAATATGATAATCAGTGTTTGAAATATCATTGCCCAATTGAGTTGGAATTTCTTTTGTTTTTTCCTTTTTTCTTTTTTGATGAAAAGTAACCTTACTCAAATTTTTTTTTTTTTTGACAAAGTACTGCTAATTTATCAATAATAAAAAAGAATTACATGCTTGAATGATACTTCCAACTGACCACTAATGTCTTGACCTCCATCCATTTACTTCTTAGGCTCCAGGGTGATCTAACTGACCACTAATGTCCATGACCTCCATCCATTTACTTCTTAGGCTCTATGGTGATCTAGACTCCTTATTACACCAATTAATGATACTAAGGGAGTCGACTTCAACAGTACAATGCATGGATCTAATCTCTGATGAAGGCGAATCCCTTGTAGCATAACTTCCAACTCAGACCGATTTGCAATTGTCACCCACAAGGTCCTGCATAACATAAAACTGACTCAAAACTTGTTGCAATCATATGTGGTGATTCATGCTCGGGCCCTAGAGAGTTGGAACCCAATTTTTAAAAAACTGGTTATAACAAGGAAAGGTCCATAACTATTGGGTCTCATTTAACCTCAACACGCAATGGTAGTTCAGTGATTGCCAGGAATGGGCTTAAGGCTAGGTCGTTAAGTTGGTGAATTGTCAAAATACGACGTCTTGTATTCCATTTCTATCATAAATAGGGGATTTCATTCCCACCGAATTACAAAGAGAAAAAAAAACGAAGTTAAGTGATTCAAACTTTGAGTAATTGTACTCATCTACCGATTGAAAAGGTATCCAATGGCTGAGGATCTTTCATATATCGTTGGCAAAGTTTTATCAAAAAAAAATTGTCATCTTTTAACTTTTTGTAAAATTCGTAAAATATGTCTTGATCAAACGCTGTTTGGCACCATCCAAACTGGCCCTAAAGTTTTTTAGGGGACTACACTAACCATGATCCTGCTGGTAAAAGCTCAATGAAAATTTAAAAACCAAAGCTCCAAATATGTCGTTTTTATCATCTATAGTACTATTAGCCAGTACACCTACTACCCATGGTTTGTATTTTATTGGAACCTGCTATTCTTATCCCTATTGGCACAATCTCGACAATTATGGATCTAACAAAAAAAAAAGGGGGACTTTTAAACCCTTAATAAATTGTATCTTGAAACATGGACCATCCATTTTCAATCGTTTGTTGATCCACCAAATTTGCATTTTTTGTTTTTGCGCTTCAAATTTCAAAATCAGATGTAAAAAATTTTCAGGCTATCATAGGGTTTTCACCGCCTGAAATTGATTTCAAAAGTTTTGAGGTGCAGCTTCGTTTTCTATTGTAAAGCCTGGGCCTTGTATTAACAGTAATTTTATAATTTTTTAAAGGTACTGTATACTATAGTAACTAGTAACATTAAAATGTGGATTCACAAACTTCAAACAAATAATTTTTTTGTGAAATGTTATGAGAGCAATGCAAAATATTTCTAAACACCCTAAGTAAGCAGAGCCTCTAAACTGCACATTCACTATGACTCAATATGCTTGGATAAGACATAAGATTTCACCTGGATATCCATTTGAGACATTACAAATCTTGTTTCAAAGGTCTTGCCAAGAATTACAAGTCATATCTTTATGTATATTTCCTTATTCTTCTTTTTGGTCTCAATATTTAGATGGAAATTCCTAAAAATTCACGATTTTAAGTTGGAATAGGATAAATGATTAAGGTGAGGTTTGTACAAGGTGCCACCTTATACTATATACGAGTAAGGTGCACTTTTAAATTATGCCAGAAAATGTAGTTCTGCTATGGCTTGAAAATCCACAATCAATCTTATGTATGAAATTACAAATTCTAAAAATGGTACCAATTGAATAGATCTATAAACAATTGAAAATCTAAAAAAATAGACGGTTCAGATAACTTGTTACTAGATGCTCTATTTTTAGGATATGAAATTCTTTTTTCGTTTTATATCCATTGGTCTCCAGATCGAGATGATCAATTGGAAGGTTTTCCAAATTCAAGGCACTCTTTCTACTAGATTTTTTATGTATTCTTTAATATAAAGTTGCAATCTAATATAAACTTTTTTATTATTAAATAATTAACCTCTTATCAATATTTTGATAAAATTTCCCAAAAATTTCTTACTTTCTCATAGTGTTTTAAAACCCGGATCATCTAGGTGTATTGACTATCTTGGAAATTCCAGTTTGGCAAATCATTGATCTAGATCGGTGATCCAAAGATTCTATCGAGTGAGAATCAGTCAATAAAAAAATAAAATAAAAAAGTGGAAAGGGAAAAATAATAAGAAAAAATAATAAAAATATAAAACATAGGAACCTGGTGATTCAGACAATCTAGATTGCCCGATTCCTTAATGGAATCAACCTATTCTGTAGGAACCATCCTAATTCACGGTTCTAACCGGAAATTGAGTTGGTTCCCACCAATCCTCGATCTAAATCGGGCGATTCTAATCTTGATCAACATTTTCTATAATACTACTTCTAATATTGCATTCTATTCCTTGTGATTTGACCTTGTTCCTGCATCGAACCATATATTTTCATCAAGGAAAGGTGGATAAGAGTTGCCATTGTTTTATTCCTTGTGATTTGACCTTGTTCCTGCATCGAACCATATATTTTCATCAAGGAAAGGTGGATAAGAGTTGCCATTGTTTTATCGTGTACCTTAAAATAGAACAGTGGCTCATCTCTACCGTTTAAATAAAGATGGACCTAAGTGAACTCTAGGCTATAGAAAGTTTACAAATAATCATGGTTTAAAAAACAGAACGGTGACTCGGATCACCTATTAGAAAAATTGGTCCGGATCGGCTATCCAGTTGAGCGAATACGCCAATAAATAAAATAAATAAATAAATAAGAAGATAAAATAAAATTTCAAAAAATAATAAAAATTAGATAATGGGCCGGATTAGCCGGTTCTTTGACTAAACTGGCCAGGTCTATTAGAGTACAAGTTAGTTCCTAACGAGAACGGGTTAATTCTCAATATATGGCGGGTACTGGACTAGTCCCACCGATTCCTAATTCAAAGCCAGCGATTATGATCTGCATCTGTGTTTATTAAAACCCTGCAAACAATAATATATCTTCCCATTACCAACTTTTTCTAGTTCTTATTTATAAACCTGAAAGGACTCCTCTATCCCATATGCAACCATTAAGATTTAGTGTTCAAACTAGATCAAAAGCTTGAGTAAATAACCATTATGATTTCATTCTTCTCCTCTGGTGGTAAATTATGTTTATTATCCCCTCCTTCATTTTCCTAAGTTGCTCTTGCTCTTGATTGAGATTGGGCTGGATTGGCATTGGCCGCAACTCTAGGCAAAGCACGTACAAATCTTTTAATAACAATAACCATGCAATATTGAATTATAGACACGGGTGTATGCGGTTTTGGCTGCATGTCAGGTATTGACACACTAAGGATATAATGCTCATGTCTGATATTTTAAAAATTTTGATAGTTGTTATTAATATTTTTTTTGTTTTAAAATATCACTATAAAATTATTATAACATTTTATAATATTACATCTCACTCTTAATTAAAAGATATACGCATGTCGTGTCCGAAGACTAACATTGGTGTTAGTATTTCTACTACTCATAACTACATCAGACACAACAACCATATCTATGTCCTTGTAATATAAAGCCCAACCCTAGTAGTGCATCAAATATACGTGATGTTTCTAAGTTATCAGCCCATGCTTTATAAAGTTCAAATAATAATTTTTCTTAGGCAAATGGAATAAATTAACTCATATTAGAAGGACATATTGTGTTTTACGCAGTGTTTGAAAAGTCTGCGAGTCGAACTGGACTCGTCCGGTTTGACTCGGGAATCAGCACCCCCATGTCGGTTCCAATAAAATACACGGAACCGCCCTTGTCTAGAGAGAACCGGGCGGTTTTGACATCACTTAATCTTCGATTCTACACGTGGCACAATCTCACATCCACAGTTTCACGATCACATGTGGTACCTCACACGTTGGGTTGCCTCAACAACCTCACGCATGTACTTTACATGTTATTACATTGTTATTTATAGAGGAAAGTTCAATATTGATCCTTCAATGTGGGATAATTCCCATAAACATCATTAAATGAAGACCTAATTTGAATATGTATTATTAATAGGAAACATGAAATCACATGCAGTGAGGTGGTGTTGATGGTTATCATGTCCAATTTTTTCCTTGACCTCTCAAGGTTGAATCCTCCGCCTTGGGCGCTATGTATTTCTTTTGTTGTAATTTCTTCCTTGATGTCCCAAGTGCTATAAATTATTTTTATTGTAAATAAAATAAAAGGCATAAAAAAATGAAAAATGAAAAATAAAAAGTTTATTCTATTTGAAATCTCTCTCTTTCTACTAACAATCTTTTTTACTAAATTTATTTTAGAAACCTAAAAAATTAAATTTTTGAAAAATTAAATTGTTATTTTGAAAATCGGTACGCATTTTAATAATTTCTACATTAGTAACTAAATATTTTATTTTATTGATTAATTTTTACATTATAAATCATGTAATGTACTAATTTTCTTACAGTTGTCAATAATTTATAAAATATTTTGGATTTGTTATTATTTGTATAATAAAATAATTATAAAATGTAAACCAAAAATTTTAATTTCAGTATATAATATTATAGTTAGTTAGGTTTTAATAATTTTGTATTATAGTTCGTTAGGTTGTAATAATTTGGGTTTTTTTAGAGGATTAGGGTTTTCTGCCAATTTGAGATTTTAGTGGTCATTTTTTCATTGATTTAGTCTACTCTTTATTGTAGTCCATGTATAATTATATACTTTATCCATGATAATTCTATGATTTTTCTTTTATGTGATATAAATTTAATAGTTAACATAATTTTATATAGGAAAAGAACATCTCAATATTCACAAATTGAGGAAAAAATGAAAGTTAATAATGTAGTACCCTCATTTCTTATTGGATATCTAAAAGACAACATTTCTAATGAATTTTAATAATTTTTTTGGATTTTTTTTTAAAGCTCAATCCGACCGATTCGGCCGATTATCTATCCGGATCGTCGATTCACCGATCCTGATGGGTTTTTGGAGTGCCTGATCTAGGGCACTGATCCGTTTTTTAAACCACTGGTTTTACGCAAGAAAAAGAGGATGACAACACATTTCACAACAAATTGAGTATAGTAGAATATAGCAATTCTAATACATAATCGGAAATGTGCATCATTTTCAAGGGAGAGTGGTTTGATTAGGCTGTCCCTATCAAAATAAGTTAGGCCTCATCTCATAACTCATTGAAAATCGCAATTCAAGCATTAGAAAAACTTTTTCCTTTTGATATGTTAATGGTAGAAATGGAGGGCGGGACATTATAAAAACTTTTTCTTTTGATATGTTAATGGTAGAAATGGAGGGCAGGACATTATGTTAAGACATACGGCCCCCTAACCAATTGATTCATGTGATCATGCTTCCAAAAGGAAAAAGTTTATATAGAGCCGAGGCTCTAAAGAATCAAATTAGAGCCCACATTAAAAATTTCACTAAAAGAGGTTGTTTTGATGCCCAAATATCCTCAAAGTGATCATCTGGATATCAACATATATGAACATGACAAAAAAATTGATTTCAAGATTTGAAAATAGTGTATCTTGTAACACATTTTTGGAATGTCCATTTTCAAGATTTTCAAGTTTTCATAGATCTGCTCGATCTACATTATTTTTTAAGCTTTAAATTTTACAATTAAATATGAAAATATATTTTAAAGCTATCACAAAGATTTCTAATATTTAAACCACATTTCTCGATACTATTTAAAGGTGTGCTCTACTTTGATTGTTTAGAGATTGGCTCTATACAAACGGCACCTTTTTCAAAAACCTTAAAATACAAAAAATAGTCTCCATTTTTTAGGATAACCTTATGGCCTCTAGTATGCGTTCACTATGGGATAATAATAATGTATATAGCCAAAATCGCTCGATATATGGTCAAACACTGGGGATTCTAAGGTTAAAAGCAGTTGTTATATATCATTATGATGGCCAGTATATAAATCTTGTTGAAATTTGAGAAAAATGGGCTATATGAACAGTGTTATACCATTTTCTTTTTCGAAAAGTCAGTCAAGAATTAGACCTCACAATCAACAATTACTAGTTTTTTTTTTTTTTCTCGTGCTTTTTTTTATTCATGGTTCGTTTTTTTGGTGCCCTAGGTAGAGGAACCACGCTAATCCATCCCCAATTTGGTGGTTAAACTCAATGGCGACACTATAGGATAGGTCGTACACAAAAATAGGCTGATGCTAGGAGGATAAAAAGCTTAACACTTCTTATTAAGTGAAAAGGTCTGTCTTATTTAAAAAGCTTAACTTTTATATACTTTTCTTTCTTTGAATATATTAATGAAATTAATTTACCACCATCGTATCCTCTATAGATCTCATTATATAGATGTTTTTCAAACAAAGCCAATTAAACAATCATAGCGCAAAAATAAAAATCTTTTCTTTTCCCTTTTCAAAGCCAAATTTGTTTTTAAGAAAATTATGGATGCTAGATATTGGCATGAAAAGCGGTTTGATACAGCTGCAACCCTACAAAAATAACTAAAGCCTCTCCTCAAAACTTACAAAAATTTGCTATTCTAAAGTCAAAAAACCTTCAAATTGGATATCTTGATTTACTATTATAGTTGCGAAAAAAATTTATTTCGAGTCCTAAAAATAGTGTGTATATTTTAACGAATTATCAAGACCATCCATCCATTTCGTCCTAAAAAAAAGTGTTTACGAATCTACAAGATTTGTTCCATTTTTTTAGCTTAAATTTTACGGTCAGTGTTGGAACTAGTTTTTAGAGCCATCATAGAGATTTCCGAATCCCAAAGTGCTTTCGATACCATGAATCCTTTGGTTCTAAGTGTTTACCATTAATCATTTATTTGGGACAAGGTGTGTGCTCCAAAATCAGAACGTGGGCTGGGTGTTAGAAAAATTAAACTTGTAAATTTGTCTCTTTTGGCAAAGTGGAGGTGAAGGGCTTTATATTGTGAGGATGAGTTATGGAGGCAGGTGATTGTTGCATGGCTTTAGCAGTAATTCCTTCATAAGTGGTCAGGGAGGAGGTCAAGATGCTCACAATTGTGGCAAGGTATATGGGAATTGAGGAATATTGTTTCAAGAAATGTGAGTTGGGTTGTGAGTAAAGGTCACAAGGTTAATTTTTGGCATCATAAATGGTTGGAGACATACCTCTGAAGTTAAAATATTCTCAATCGTTCGAAAAAGTTTAAAATCAGGCTGCAATGGTTGTCGATAATTTCATATCTCATCGGTTAAATTCACATTGGCATGTAGAATGTATGTTTAACATATTACCAGATATATTTTTCAAACAACTGTCTTCTTTGCTGAAATGGCTGAACTGTGCTCGGTATACAATTTTAGGAGCTATGAGGACGTGAATGTGTACTACATGGGGAATTTTCGGTGAAGTCCGTTTCAGTTTGCTCTACCATGATAGAAGTGCGCCCTCGGTTGTTTTCACTTTGAAAGCTACATATAACTAGTAAGGTTCAAGTTTTTCTTTGGGTCCTCATTCAAGGTAAACTCTTTAACTATTGACAATTTCTTAGTTAGTATTTGTTTGTTGTGTAAAGAGGATGAGGAGAGTGTCATTGTCCTCTTTTTTTTTTTAGAGATATTTGGGGATGGGTGCAGTTGGTGCATCCGTAGCTGTAGAGGTAAGGTGTACCTTCAAATTTTATCATGGTATATAATTTTGATGTTAAAATGTTGTTAGGATTATCTCAAAATCTATTTTTATATCTAATTATAAAATTTTAAATTTCAAAAATAGTTAAAATCAAACAGATCTATAAACATATGAAAATCTTGAAAATGGACGGTGCAGATAATATGTTGTAAAATGCACTATTTCTGAGACTTAAAACCTTTTTATTTTTCATGGTCATACATCTCGATGTCGAGATGATCAATCAAAGGGTTTTTTAACAATAAAACAATTTTTTTCGATGGATTTTTGAGATGCATCCATAGTTTCTACTATATAAAGTTTCATCCTTATATAAACTTTTTTCTTTGGGGATAGGCATTTGGGATTGTAGGGATTGGGAATCCCAAAATGTGGCAAACAATTTGGAAGATATTTAGGGCAGCTATTTTATAAGAGGTGTGAAAAGAGAGGAATAATAGAACTTTTGAAGGGGTTATTCTTAATATGGAGGAGGTTAAAGAGAGAATTCTTTATGATTTGTGGTGTCTCATTTACTAAGGATGGGTTTGGGCTGTTCAAAGATCGAATCTCAAAAATATTGTGACCAGCTGTTCCCGATGTATCCGTCCTAAAGGTAAAGTGCAAAATTGTTATTGGAAATACCAATATCTCTTTTCTCCTACCCAAATATCTTTTTTTTTTTTTTGCAAAGTATCAAAACCTTTTGTGTTATTCTTAATGGAAAAATTATATCTATTCATATGGGGAGGCATATGCGCCTCTTGAGGCATACAATATTGATTTTAAAGATGGATGTCCCCGCTGAACAATGACAATAGTCAATGATTTATAAATTTACATCAAAATTTTTTTTTTTTTTTTTTTTTAAATTTATTTATTTTTACATATTCATGATTTGAATATGAGAGATTACACATATTTAAAAGATCAAGTCCAAAATCCATCTCAAAAAATAAATTTTGAAGGGGGGAACACATATGTACCTGTGGGTCCTAGGACTTATAAAAACTATGTCTATTCTTATAAGGTATTTTTATTTTGATGGAGGGCTAAAATTGAAAGATGCCCCTCCACCAATTTCTAACCCATTGTTCACTTTCTTTAAGGGTGTTTAGAAAATATGACAAATAATTGAAAAATATTAAATAATGCATTTCTTTGTGATAGTTTTCCTCCACAAAGCATGCTAACAAAATACAGGACAATCTACCCCTATCCTCAACAAAAGGATACTATCCCTATATTGCAAAATATGAGCAGGGATATTTCTCATTTTTTCATACTTGGGAAAGAAATTTTCAATTTTTTCAATATAGAGAGAGAGAGAGATTTTGCTTGTGCTTTTATAAAGAGAGAGAAAGACAGATTTGCTTTGGTCTTTGTGATCAAGATTGATTGCTTTAGAGAGAGAAAGAAATATTTGCTGTAGGTTTTTTATTTTTTATGTTTTTTATTTTTATTTTATGAATTGATCAAAAGAGAGAGAGAGAGAGAGAGAGAGATTTCGTTTTTTATGAATTGATCAAAAGAGAGAGAGAGAGAGAGAGAGAGAGAGATTTCGTTTACTTCTTGGTGCTCTCACTAAAGAGAAAGAAAAATATCATTAAGATCATGAATGAAATGGCTAGATCAACAAGATTACTAAAAAAGTAGTTCTTTTGCGTAACTCTTTCAAGTAAGTCGCTCCTCCATAATGTTGCTGGAAATGCTCAAATTATCATTCATCCGAATTTGAAGCTCTCAATAGCCTGATTTTGACATAATTAGCCCGTTTTTAGCAAGGTAAATTGCTTGATTTAACCACTTCATTACCTTTTTCAAGTGATGAGATTGAGAGAGAGTTGTTTTCCTCGAGGCAAGGGATCAGGTCAAGTCCGGGTCAATCCTGACCTGAGCAGGTATCACCCAGACTCAAACCCAACCTGGATTTGGGTTTAGGTGTCCTATCCAAATAACTTGGTCCAAGCCCAAGTTAGGTCCAAGTAATTTAGATTCATACCCAATATGGCTCAGGTCAAGAAATTTGTTTTTAAAAATTTTATTTTAAATATTATTAGAAAAAGTTTATACAAGGTTGCAACATTAAAATGTAGAATTATGGATGCACCTCAAAAATCTACCAGAAAAGTTGTTTTAATATTGAAAAACCCTCTAATTGATCATCTAGACATTGAGATATATGAATATGAAAAAAAAAAGTTTTTTAGTCCAAAAAATAGTGCATCTTGCAACACATTATCTAGACTGTCAATTTTCAAGATTTTCATATATTTATAGATCTACAAGTAATTTTGGTGTAAAAAATTCTTAGGATTATCTAAAAATCTATTTTATATCTAATTATAAAATTTTAATCTCCAAAATTAGTTAAAAACAAGTAAACCTATAAATATATGAAAATCATGAAAATGGACGGTCTAGATAATATGTTGCAAGATGCACTATTTCTCGGATTCAAAGTCTTTTTTTTTTATATTCATACATCTCGATGTCGAGGTGATCAATTAGAGGGTTTTTCAATATTAAAACAACCTTTTCCGATTGATTTTTGAGGTGCATCTGTAATTCTACATTTTAAGGTTACAAACCGTATGTAAACTTTTTCCATACATATTTGATGGGGAAAATTTCGTATAGAATCCTAATTCCTCATATTATTTTATGGTAGACCTTCTTTTCATTTTTTTTCAAGCGGCTTAAAAAAATCCCTAAAAATTTCACCTTACGGATTTTTTTATACCGTTTGAAAGAAAAACATAAAGAAGGTCTACCATGAAATAATATGATGAATTAGAGTTCTATATGAAATTTTCCCTATTTATATTTTTTGTGTATTTCATAAAGGGTCGGTCGGGTCATCCTCGATCTAGCCCCACCCAACCGATCAAGTCCATGCCTAATCTATGACCCAAGTCAAGAACTGGACCCAACCTGCCGGGTCTAAACCTCGAACACGGAGCCGGACCCAGTTCGGGTCAACCTAACCCATTGCCACTCTCCTGGTGACTACGAGGGGCAGGGGAGAGAGAAGGGGTATAATGGTCTCCAAGGCGGATTTTCAACCTTTCCTAAACTGACAGGTGGCCTCCTACATGGAAACCACGTGGCACAACCAAAAGCCGACTAATCACAACCACCACGGATCGCCACGTGTGGCCATATCTCAAAAGCCGAGGCACATAAGCCTACACACTTCTGTGTTGTACTCTCAAACATACACACTCCTCACTTTCGCACGGTCATCCGTTAAACATACGGTAGCGATGAACTAATGTACTGAGCCGATGCATGATAAAGAAGCCTTTCTCCCAATAAGGTTATCTACAGCCATACGTTTACCAAATGAGTGGTTGATGTGTTGATTGTGTATTTTCAAGAATACACATGTCGTGTATGATACACATTCCTTTTTTGTTTTCGTCGATATAAAAGCGTTTTAATAGCTCCGTATTCTTTGTATCAGTGATTCATTCACTTTGTTCTGTGGTAAAAAGAATAATCGCTTTTATTATGTGATTCTCTAATTCTAGGGTTTTGATCTCGAGCTAGGGTTTCTTTTAATCAAGGGTTTTGAGAATTTCCTGAGAAGATCGGGTATCTGCAACTCTAGGATTTGAGGACTTGCTCTGCTGATCTGGTTTCTGCAAATTTAGGGTTTTGAGTTTTTCTTTGATGATCAGATCAGGTAACTGAAATTCTAGGGTTTATTAGTTTAAGATGATGATGGTTTGTCTTAGATTGAAGACCTCCGAGATCTGTTCCGTGGTTAATTACTCTATTTCTTTGGACTAGGGTTTGATAGATTTGAGCTCTGTATATGTTTGAAAAGTGGCAGTAACCGGGAACTGAAATTCACAGCTGGTGTTTCTGAATTACAGCAGATATTTCTATTTAGTGGAACGTTTTGGGATCTATTTATGTTAGCAAAATGAGATGACCCCATATTTTGAAGAGTTATAGCTAGGATTTCATTTCTTTATGAGGATCCCGAGTCCTGGTTTTTATTTTCCTGATCACTAGAATTTTGGAATTTTGATTAGAAGTCAGTAGATTTATGCTCTGAAAGTCTTGATAATATTGGAATTCATAGTTGGTAATTGAGACTTGATGGGAAATGATATCTGATGATGAACTTTAGGTGGTAATTTTTGTCTAGAATTCTAATAAAATCAGGCTCTTTCTTTCGATTTTCTCAACCTTATTGGTGTATTTTGGAATAATGGCTCAAGAAAGCAAGAAGAGAGATGCTGAAGATATGGGCCATGAGCCACCTAAAGGCCCGATTTTTTGTGCAAATAAGTGTGGTTTTTTTGGAAGCGCTTCAACAAACAATCTTTGCTCAAAGTGTTATAAGGATTTCTACCTAAAGCAATTGAAGGAGGATGAAAATATCACAGACAAGGTGATTCCTTGCTTGAATAATGAACCCAATGCAAAAGTCGATGCGGCCAACCTGCAAAATTCAGAAGATGGGAAGAAGAATAAGGGGGTAGTCGTTGATGGAACCTCTTCTGAAGAGCCACAAAAACAAGCTCCAAATCGTTGTCGTCTGTGCAGGAAACGTGTTGGATTAGCTGGATTTCGATGTCGATGTGGGGGACTGTTTTGCTCGACTCATCGATACTCTGATAAACACAATTGCTCATTCGATTACAGGGCTTCTGGCCAAGATGCAATTGCCAAGGCAAACCCAGTTGTCAAGGCCGAGAAGGTTGAAAAGATTTGAGGATAATGAGGCAAAAAATCCATATCATCATTTTTACTTTACCTTTGCTTTGAAATTCGTGAAGAAAAATATTCATGGGAATTTGGCTTTAAGTGGGCTCTTCTCTATGCTCTATAAAAAAGAATGCTATGCGTGGAACAGATGGCATGTGATCTCTTCACAGATTATTCATGTCTTATGATGCCATTATGTGGGTTACAGTCATAGATCTCCTTGATTGTTTGGTGTTGGCCATGTACAGTCTGATTTTCTCTATGAAGTGGGTCTCTTCTTATTGTTTTTGTCCATAGTTCTGGAGTCTCTTATGGAAATGCATTGTGGAAACAGTTTAATGATATCAATATTACTCTCTTTTTTGTGTTTTATTGTGATTATCTATCATGGAATGAATGTGGACTATGAAATTCTCTGTGGTTATCTGTGATGGAATGACTATTTATCATATATTCTTGACGGTATGCATCTCTGTGATGCATTTTCTCATTTTCTGCTGATGTTGATGTTCTGGACGATGTTTGCATCCTGCAAGTTGATGAACTGCTTTATTGGGTTGCTTTTGTTCAGCTGTTATCCTTTCTTTTCTTCTTTGATCAGTAGGCATGGAATTGAAGTGCTTCTGTTTTTTACAATAATTATTTTTGCAGTTAGCTTTTTGAGTTGAAGTGTTTCTTGTTCACGTGACTCTGCTGATCGGCCAAATCCTCTCCGAGTGAAGATGTTTCTTTAGAAAACTCTTCGGTTTCAGTTTACTCAATGGGCTTGAGTAAACAATATCTGTCCATTTTAATTCTAAAATAGTTGATACCAGATTGATGATAAGCCCCTATGTCCCTTCACCTAGAACAAGGTAATTCATCTGGATTTGGAAATTCTCTTGAGAACTGTGATAGGAAATCAGTACATCCCAGTGGCATTTGTAATTTTACAGGAACAGCCTGTCCACAAATGTGGCAACAATAGGACTTGAAAACTCTGCAGAGAAAGAGTTCTATGAACTGATCAGAAGAAAGAAGAAAAAGTGAAAAACCATCTTTTATTGTTTATTGTAGATGCTAAAACTTGAGTGCTTTTAATCTAGACTTATTTGAGTATATCATGGAGATGACGCACACTCAATTACACAAGAAACAATTGACTTGGCGTGAGCCAAAACTTATTTTCTCTACCTTATTTTTATGGTGAGGCTGTGTGACAGCTGCAGTGAAGAGATACTGAGCTATCTTCTCGGGCTTCATGCGCCCTTGTTCTGTCAACAATTCATCAAGAGGCCACTTTTCTATTGTTACAAACCCTAACTCTGATAGACATACTTCAGTATTTTATGCTTACAGGGCTCACATTCCAATAAGAAACTTACCAAAGCTATCTTGGAACAAAACATCAGGTGATGAAATAAGGAGGGAACAGGATAAGCCTAACTCATAAGGAAACTTAGGCAGGACGACCTTGACTCTTGAGTTAACATATAATGATATTCTAAAGCAAACATTACATGATCTTTGATGCATGGCATGACATTGGTATTGGTTTATGAAAATGCCTATGGCCTGGATTCAAGTTAAGAGCCTCTCTTAAAAATGGTGATACTGATTCTTTGTTCTCTACCTCGGTTCAGCATTCAAAATATTATGAAGATTTTAACTGGAAAAGCGGAGATTAGTGTCTGCGTTGATGGTGGGGGTAATTGAAGGTGGGTATCAGACCTGGGATGTTCTTTTCTATATCTATTTGTTCGACCGATTACTGCATTTCATTGAGCAAATTAGCTGGTAATGTAAGATCTTTAGCAGTGGCAGTGCAATAAAATGTGTGCATTATGCTTAATTTGGTGCTTTTGATTGAAAAAACATAAATAGTACAGATGTATTCTACCATAACTATTCTCATGATCCCACCACATTGTCATTGCTTAGCTATTGCCTACCGGACGATGACAGACCTAAACAGTCTTAGGACATGTTTGATTTCTGGACTTTTTGGAAGTGGGAGTTCCAATAACTCCCACTTCTGTGTTGTCGTCACCCCGTGGAAGCCGCAAGGTTGAAGTGCGGCATTCTACGGAGCTATTTTTTCACTGTAAAAAAGCTTCATTTTTAGAAGCAACCCCTTTTGCTGGAAGAGGCGGCTTCCGTGTCCCACTTCCAAAATGTTAAAAAAATCAAAACCTAGCTTCCATGTCCCAAATCCAAATGTTTAAAAAAAGCGAAACACGCCGTAACGGTTTTCTTTTCCTTTGTATTGTGGTATATACTTCTGCTTGTTTGGAATGTATATATTATTTACAATTCCTCGATTATGTAAAGATATTTATCCTATAATATCATGCACCTTCGAAGAAAGATTACATTCAAGATAAGTTTTAACCGAGTTTTATGTTTGCTGTTTACTTAATACAATTAAACTTTAATAAAGTTTTATGTTTGATGCTTACTGAATACAATTCACCCCATAGGATGTGATTGAGGTTCTCATTTTTTTTTAGACCGTGAAATCGCCAAATCCCCTTGTCACATTCATTGTCAATATCCAAACGTCTCAAAATACAGGTGCAAAGCTCCATTCAAGATCCTTATTTGAAAAAGATGCACATACAAATTCTCACAGATCAATAAACACATATAAGAGAGAGACCGATCACCAAACACATATAAGGGAGAGAGATATAAGAGAGACCGATCACCAAACACATATAAGAGAGAGAGAGAGCATAATAAGGAGCAAAGGCTGAAGAAGGGTCACATTATTACAGTTACTAATTTAGGAATTTGTTAGCAGGTGCCCTAAGCTAAGAAAACATTTTAAATAACAGAAAGTTGTTGGTAAGACATGTCCGTTCTGGTTTCAAAGATTTTAGGACCTGAAACACATCTTATCCATGAATTTAGAGCTAAAAAAATAAACGGATCTA
The DNA here is from genome assembly GCF_000471905.2 of Amborella trichopoda. Next base: position 2,695,699 of record NW_006498085.1, on the reverse strand, counting down.
ATTCTCTTTGAAGAATCGAATGAACGGTTTTAAAAATGGGTAAAAAAAATATTATTAAAGCGCGACTTTTCAGGCTCATGATCGTGTTTGCCCGAGATGATATAAGGGTGGGGTCGGGTCGGGTCTACTCTGGGTCCGACCCAGAATCGGATCCGACTGGACCCGACCCAAAAATAAAAAATAAATATATTTAAGTATTATGTTAAATATATGTATGTATTATTTAAATACTATAATTAAAAGTATATTTATTTAAATATTATTTACTATTAGAGTCGAGTCCAGGTTGGGTCCGCATGGACCCAAACCCAAATAGTGTTCAGGTGCAATATTTGGACCTGAACCTTACCCACTAAATCCAATTTTTGGACCCAAACCTGGGCCTAAGTCTGGTCACAAGTCGGATCCGGATCCGAAGTTCAATGTCGTGGATGCAAAATCCATCGCTACGGAAGGTGGATCCACTTGAATAAGTGCGTCTGAAACTCCACCTTTCAGAAAATTGCAAGGTCACTTGAAGAGGTGCATCTGAGGACGCATCAAAACTCCACCCTTTTTAGAAAATTACAGGGTCACCGGTCTTAGGAGTTTTAGTTTAGGAAAAGAAATTGGTGAGTTGGCGGTTTTAGCCCAGCCCAAAAAACGTGGCACCCCAAATTTCGCTATACTTTGGATGATTTAGGACCCAAAAAATATGCTTACCATAATCTTAGCTCCCAACATCACAAAAATGGATTTGAAGCCCATTAATGGATTTGTAGTGTTTTAGAATAGCTTTTGGGTCGCTAATCTGAAAATAAATGCATCTTGAAATGCATCCTCATGCCAACGCTACCCTTTAATTTACTTTGGTGAAGCTAGGGGTGGAATTGGGTAGGGTCAACCTGAAATCCAAACTTTGGATTTAATGGGTTGAATGTAGGTCCACTTGATCTTGACGCGATCGAGGTTGGGTTTTTTAGTCCAAATAATATCAGATTGGATTGGGTCGGCCCTTGGTGGGTTTCAACCTGATCTAATCTGCCCTCGTGTATATTTGTATTTTTGCTTTTTATGTATAGACCTAAAAATGTGGGCCGGGCTTGGGTCAAATTGGCTTGGACTAGACCTAGGTCTGGGTCCAACTTATACCTAACCGGCTCAGGTCCTGGTTGGGGTCAACCTAGACCTAATCCAACCCATTCCCACCCCTAGGTCAAGTTTTATTGCAAAGTTCTCAAATCGCAATATTTTTAACATCCCACTCAATTTTTTGGGTCCAATTTCAAATAACCCATCGTTCTTTTGAAAATTGTAAAGCCCGTCACTTTGAAAATTGATTTTCCTTACAAATAATGAGGTATCAAATTAAAGTGTAAAATAAGGTCAAATAGATATAGGGGGTTAGGAGATAGTTTTTTTGAAAACTATTGCAGTTGGATACTTTTCTAGTATGTGGATCTATTGAGAAATGATACATCAAATTATGATGTACGGAACAATTTTCCCTACAAATACTTTTAAATAAAAATTAAAAATTATTTGTTTTGACAAGAAGTAAAGCTGGTGTTGTCTATACAAAGCAATCCCCATTCTCCAATCTAACAACGCCAGTGCCATTTTTGATGTCAAATGAAAGCCAGAAACCATTCACCCCAATCTTTTAGAGCGACGTATAGCTGCTCTCTCTCTCTACCGCCAGGGTTTCAGCGGTGTGGTCGGTTTTCTTCAGCTACAATGCGTATTAGGCAGCCTCTTGGGTCGGAAATACACCTCTCATCAATCTCTTCTTCGCCGCGACGGTCTTGGTAATGTGGTTCCTCGACTTCCTCTTGATATTGCATTCGGCAAAGCTCGAGGCCTGTGTGGAGAGGAATTCTCTTAAAATGGCAACCCCCGTATCGATAATCGCACTAACCATTGCATTCTAAACGTATTTGCTGATGAGTGTCCCTCCTCCCTTGAGGTGGGTGGTGTGGGTTGCTTGTGCTGTTATTGTGTTGAGTGCTGTGGGAACGAAGAAGTTCTAAATCAGATTTGAATACAATTCTAATACAGAGCAAAATCAGTTCAATTCGAATAAAAATCAAAACAGATGCCATGATTAGATTTGCAACAGGAAACAGCAAATATGGGATAACTGATCACAGATCAGATGAAAAATAGTGAATTTTTTCAAACATTCCAAGATTATATTACCTTGCAACACCAGCCAGTGGGTTGGCCATCTCCCATCAAACCAAAATACATGGCAGGGCCAATGAGCTCCCTGTTAAATCCTAAATTCATCCCACACAATGGGAACAATGTGCCCTTTGGGATAGGGTTGGCAACAGGTTGGGTATGGATCGGGTCCAGCCGGACCCAAACCCGAATAATATTCGAGTCCAGGTTTTGGACCTCGACCCAACCCGTCGGCCAAGAGTTGGACCCATACTGTCTCCATCAGGTCCTAGGTCTAGTCGGGTCCGTTGCTACCGTCTTTTTTTTACCTTCATATACTCATATTATTCACAATCACTCGCCTTTAAATTCGTTTAATAGCTAAAAATGACTTAGAGTTCTTATTGCATACCATCTTTAATACACCCAAACGAATAGGACTTGAAGAATTTTATCTCCAAAAGTTTAAGTTGTATGGTTCGGGTCCAACTGGACCAGGACCCAAATAGTGTTAGGGTCCAGGTTTTGGACCCAAACCCGACTCGACTGGTCCAAATGTTAGATCTAAACCCGGACCCGTATGGGTATACTCCGCAGGTCCTGGGTCGGATCCTGGGTCCATTGCTACTCCTACTTTGGATGGTAAGAACTGAATCCACTTATCTTCAAATCACAAAAAAGGGAAAAATTAGATCATGAGAGAGAAAACCAGCAATATCTATAAAACCATTCAACATATACATATTATAAGATGTGAATCTTCTGGTGGGAGAGAGAGACTATTTGTAAATAAACACAGTGAGAGAAACTCAATTCTCATCAAGACAGAGAGAAGAAAGAAATTGATAAACCAAATTATAATAAAAAACAGACATGAGAGGGGAGAGGGACCGGACTGCATCCAAAACCTTTAGAGTTGATCTACACACAAAGACAATTTGTATCTACACACACACAAAGACCCAATTTGCACAAAAAAAAGAGAGATCCAAATCCAAACTATATAACAAAGAAAACAGAGACACGATACGGAGAGAGAGGATCACTTGGAGAGAGAGAGAGAGAAGAGAGTTAGATCGACCCATTCCTCTGGGGGGCGTGCAGTCCATTGATCACCTCGTTCCGTCACTGCTATCTTCGGTCCTAGCACTCTCTGTAACGCTCCGGCCTAAGAAACCCATTCCCGCAGCATTCAACACAGTAATAGCACAAGCAACCCACACCACCCACGTCAAGGGAGGAGGGACACTCATCCACAAGCACGTTGAGAAAGCAACGGTTGGTGCGATTATCGATCCAAGGGTCGCCATTTTAAGAGAATTCCTCTCGACAACAGCCTCAGGCTTTGCCGAATGCTATGTCAAGAGGAAGTCGAGGAAGAAGAGATTGATGAGAGGCGTGTTTCCGGCCCGAGTGGCTGCGAAGTACGTATTGTAGCTGAAGAAAACCAACCCCGCCACTGAAAGCATGGCGGTAGAGAGAGAGGAGCTATACTTAGCTCTAAATGATTGAGGTGAACGGTTTCTGGCCTCCATTTGAGCTCAAAAATGGCGCCCGCCTTGTTAGAAGGGAGAAGGGGCGCTTTTTCCTTTTAATGGTAGAAATGTGGTTTCTATAAGGTTGCAACCTGACACGATCCAATTAAGGTGCAGCTCCAAATTTTATGATAATATATAATTTTGGTGTAAAATTTTTTTTGGATTATCTGAAAATCTATTCTCATATCTAATTATAAAATTTTAAACTTCAAATAAAATATTGAAATTAAGTAGATCTATAAACATATAAAATTCTTAAAAATTGACGGCCTAGATAATGTATTACGAGATGCAGTACTTTTGGGACTCAAAAAATAAAAAAATTCTCATATTCCTGCATCTCGATGTCGAGATGATCAACTAGAGGGATTTTCAACATTAAAACAACCATGGATTTTTGAGGTGCATTTGTAATCCTACATTTTTAAGTTGCAACCTTATATAAACTTTTTCCAAGATTAAAATGCCCTGACAAACAATACATAAAAAGGAATGGTTTCCATGGCGCCAGCCCGCATATTGTTGGCAATAAATATATTTTTAAATATAATTTGATACTAATTTTTATAGAATATATAATCTTTAATATGGAGATCATGAATATGAAAAAAAAAAATTTAAAACTAAAAATAATAATTATATTAAAAAACATTTGGACAGTTTATTTCCATTGTTTTTAGATGGACCACCTATTTGCATCCATCTTTAAGATGGATGCTTTACAACTTCGGACCGCATATTGTAGAAATGCGGTCCAACCCACATGAAACAATTTTCTTACATAAAATATTGGATCTTTGGTGTATGGGAAAGTATAGAATGAAATCATTTACTTTTGATATAAGGTCATATTGATCTTGACCATTGGATGTGAAATTGGGTGGCTGCAATTAGTCCATTGATCAAGTTCAAACTTCAAAAGAAACTTTCTCGAACTTTGCGGCACATCCAAGCTATCAAACTTCACATTAAATGGTTGAGGAGTTGTCACCACCTTGTATCAAAAGTAAATGGTCTCATTATATACAATCCCTTTGTATATTTTGGTTAACTTTTTGTAGGGCACGACAAGTCTTTACACGAAAGGTTGTACAGCATAACAAAATCCTTAAAAAGAATATGATGGTAAAATCTATTTGACCCATCAAAAAAGCTATCTCCTAACTCCCAAAATTGCAAATACTCCTCTGAGAATAAATAAAGCATCATCTTAAAACTCACCAAGAACTGTGGTTCTGGTGTTAGCAAACTTTTAAATTGATCATCTCAGTGGTGACTATTAGCTCTAATATTAGTATATATTATAACACATATCTATACTGTCTGGTTCACCCCAAAAATGAGTGTCACATATCCTTTTCAATCGATCATCTTGGTTGTGACTGTTATTGTTGTGGTAAAAAATAGGATTTCAAGCTCTAAAATTAGTGTATATTATAACACATCATCTAGACTGTCCAGTTCGCCTTAAAAATAAGTGTCACGGATCTGTAAGATCTTTATCATTTTTTGAGGTTCAAATTTTATAGTTAATGTTGGAAATTTATTTTAGAGCCATCATGGAGATTTCCGATACCCAAAGTGCTTTCCGGATAAGGATTCGATGAAAAGGTTTACTTTATTTTTTTTAAAGCCTAAGCCTTATAAAAATTGTATTGTTTTTTCAAATACTGTTTACCTCTTTTATACAAAGAGGTCACAATCACTTTTGTCTATTAACTTTGAAATCGAAAGGCTTAAAACTTATTTTATTTATCAAGCTCAAAGTCCCAAAATTTAACATTTGATAACTAGAATTAGTTGTGACATTCTTACTCCAATGTTATAACAGTCTTACTGTAAGCAATCAATTTTTATAATCTGAAATTTTGTAACTTTTTTGCATTTCCTTAATTTGAATTTTTAAAAAAAATTGAATTTTGAGTCTTTAAATGCTAGATCTGATTGTCTAGCATGGAATATCTAGAAGGCCATTCTGGAAGCATGAATCGACAAATTTTTCATTCTCCTCAATTGAGCTTCGATGTGAAGTTTTGAAAAAAATGATTCGAAAGTTTTAATGTCGGGTGTGGCTTGCGTAAGGTTGCAAGCTTAAACAATCGAATTAAGACACACCCCTAAATTTTATCATAACACCAAATTTTGGTGTCAAAAGTTTTTAAGGTAGTTTGAAAATCTATTTTTATTTCTGATTATAAAATTTTAAACTTTAAAAATGGTTCAAATCAAATAGATCTATAAACATACAAAAATCTTGAAAATGGACAGTCTAGATAATGCATTAAAAGATGTACTATTTTAGAACTCGAAATCTTTTTTTTTTTTGTCATATTCATACATCATGATCAATTAGTAGGGTTTTCAACATTAAAGCAGCTTTTTATGATGGATTCATTTTAAAGTTCCAACCTTGCATAAATTTTTTTCCTTTAAATGTCATATGATTGGGCATAGTGATTTGTGCACATGATTAAATGTATAATTTAATCCTGCAGGATTGCCATATGTGTTTTCCGCTATTAAAAACCGAATCGTAGGTTTACCAATCTTAAAAATGGGACTGGATTCTAAATTTGAAAATTGGCTAGTCTCCGTTTCAACCAATGGTCTAAAAAACGGATCGGTGGCCTAGATCAGACACCCCAAAAACTCATCCAGATCAGTGAATCGGCGATTCGGATCAGGAATCGACTGAATCTGTCGAATTAAGCTTTAAAAAAAATCTAAAAAAAATATTAAAAGTCATTATAAATGTTGTTTTTTAGGAATTAATAAGAAATCGGGGTACTACATTATTATTGTTCATTTTTTTCATCAATATGTGAATATTGGGATATTTTTTCTCTGTATGAACTTATTTTAACCATTAAATTACATCACACAAAATAAAAATAATGGAACTATCATGGATGAAGTATATAATCATACATGGACTACAATAAATAATGGTTTTTTGATAATAACCTTTTAGTTTTTTTTGACAAAAACCTTTTATTTTTTTATAAGAAATATTTGTCGCATTAAATTTTTTTTGTTTTTAGCAACAAACTTTTTTTTGACAAAAAATACTTGTTGTATTATTATTTTTTTATAGAACTTTTTTTTTTTTGACAATAACCTTTCATTTGTTTGATAAGAAAAAAATTTGATAAAAAAAAAGAAAAAAACAACGTTTCCTCCAGAGAGGGGATTCAAACCAACATCCTCCACACGAGGAACGTATGTGAGGGGATTCACTAGTATGCCACATGCAACTTAGTGATATTAGAAGTGTAAACAAAATAGTATAATATATCAATGTTTCAAGTTAATACTTTTTCACATTATCCCACATCGAAAAGGTAAAAAGAAATGTTAGTGAATAAATACTTCTTCGTACCCAACGAGTTTAGCGTGTGCAAGGTAATGAGAGCCACGTGGCGAGGTGTGTACCCTGAAATTTAACAAATATGCCCATGACCTATCTTACCCTGAAATTTACAAAAATGCCCATGACCTATCTTACCCTAAAATTTACAAAAATAGCCATGACCTATCTTACCCTGAAATTTACAAAAATGCCCATGACAATCCACACTGTTGAAGAATCGGGCGGACAAAAATGCCCATGACAATGCACACTGCCCAAAAAATCGGGCGGGTTATGACATCATGAATCGAAGAATTGGGAGATTCATGACGTCATATGGCGATTTACACCATGGAATCGTCGGTCCTTCTCTAGAACCGGGCGATTCCCGGTATTTTACTAGAACCGGCACCGGTGTGCCAGCTCTCGAGTCGAACCGGGTGAGTCCCGTTCGACTCACCAACTTTTGAATCACTGGTTTCAACAGTTCAAAGTGTTATAATCATGCCTATCAAATAAGAAAAGTCCTTAGTTAACGAAAGTCCTTAGTTAACAACGCTACATCTCAAGTTCAATTCCTACTACTGAACTACCAAAATAAATAAATAAATAAATAAATAATAACTAATATGATTCAACCGGCAGTTAAGGGTGGCAATGGCCCCAAACAAGACCCGAGACCCGACAACCAGACAGAACCCTAGTCCAAGTATGGGTCCAAAAATTGGACCCCACGGGTTGGGTCCAGTTCCAAACCTTGGACGCAAACACTATTGGGGTTCGAGTTTAGGTTCGGGTCCGGGTCCATGTATGCCCGACCCAAATAGTGTTAATATTTAATATATAATATTTAAATAATATTTACATAATATAACTATATATTTTTAGTTATAATATTTAAGTAATATATATTTAATATAATATTTCAATATTTTTTTTTTATTTTTGGATTGGATCCAATCGAGTCCGGGTCCCATAAAGTTTTTCCAGTCTCGCTCCAGGAGGACCCCGGCCCGACCCATTGTGAGTTCCAATAAAGTCAAGCTTTTATAATAGCAAAACGGGTTGTGGTAGAACCCCCACACCTTAATATCTAGTTTCCATTCCCGCTGACACAACTCTCTATTAACACTTTCAAAACAAAAAAAAAAAAACTCCTAAACTATTTGAAAAAGGTAGGGCCTATCTTCCCTCCTGAATTACACCAAAAAAAATAAATAAAACTTTTATAACATTGTCTAAGGTCCCGTTTGGATTGCCCAACAACTTCTTCAAGTGGTTATTTGGAGAAAGTGTTTCAGAGTTTCCAGCACTTTTGAAGGAAATAAGGAGGATAAAAGACAAGACATTAAACATAGTAGGGCGGACCAAGCTCCTTGTTTTTCCACTCCTAGTTGGGGCAGAGGAAATAATTGCACCATTCCTTAATAGGCGATCCGCCTCAAAGGGTTCTAAATAAGGGTGTTGATTAAAAAAACGGGAAATTTATGAAACAATTAAAAAGCTGAATTGCTTTGCATTTCATCAAAAGCACGATTAGAAAAATTTCAGAACATAAAAGGAAAATTATTTCGTGCCGCAGGGACTGCATTTTTACATTTGCAGACCGCGAGATATAAAGCCTTCATCTTTAAGATGGATACAAATAGGTGGTCCATCTTAAAATAACTGAAACTAACTGTCCAAATGTTTTTTAAATAGAATTATTATTTCTATTTTTCAAAATTTATTTCTATTTTCATATTCATGATCTCCACGTTAGACATTACATGTCAGTAAAAATTAAGTCCAAAAATCCATCTCAAAGATAGATTTTTAAGAGGTGACTCATTTCTACGTGGACTCATAGAAATGGTGTTTACTTTTATTAGAATGACATAATGATGTTTTATTTAAGAGGCGATCATTATCAACATCGTCAAAGTCTTTTCTTAAATAATTGTGGTATGTTGTTTTATTTAAAAGACAATTTGAAATTTGATCAGAATAGTTACTAGCTATTTGAAATTAGATTAAAACACACAGGGAGACATAGTTTTGATAAATTCTCCAAAAGAAAATAAAGCTTTCTTATTTCATAAGAGATAGTTAAGAAGAAAAACAACGGCACATATACAATGCTCACGTCGGAGCAGACAATCCAGTTACTGCCTCAAGCAAAAGAACCGTTTATGAAGATTTCTGCTATCTGAACTTTTTCGGACTCAATATAGAATTGCAAGATGAGCATTTTAATTAAAGGGAAAATATATAATGAAATCATTTGCCTTTTGTTATAAGGTGGTCACAGTTAATCTTGATCGTTGGAACTAAAATTAGGTGACTGCATTTATTTTACTAACCAAGCTCAAAATTCAAAATAAAATTTTTTCGAACTTTATGACACGCTTAAGCTATCAGATTTCACATTGGATGATTATAAGTAGAGCAATAAATTTTAGATCTTACCCGCCAAAATTTGAACAATGCTAGGGAGTTCAAATTAATCCGAGATGCATATTCAAGTATTTCTATTTGAGATTAGTCGCTAAGTGGGTGTAGGGGTGGCACTCGAGTATGTCCAAAAAATTGGACTCGGAAGGTCGCGTCTAGGTCCAAATCTTGGACCCAAACACTATTCGAGTCAGGGTTCAAGTCCAAATGGATCCGGATCCAAATCTTGGACCCGAACATTATTCGGGTCCGAGTTCGGATTCAAGTCCGGCTGGGTCCGGGTCCAGTACTCACACTATATTTTTTTATCCAAGTCCTGTGAATTCGGGTCTAGCTCCAAGTCCTGGCCCCATATCATTTTTCAGATCCAGGTTTGGGTCCGACCTGACCTAGACCCAACTGGACCCTTCGCCACCCCTAAGTGGGTGCCATCCTCAAAATTTAAAACCTCTTAGTACTTTTAGCCTGATGTTGCACGAGGCAACGAATGTACAATTTCCTCGTACAAAAGCATATGATATTTTTATATAGGAAAATTTACGTAAGGTTGCAATCTTATTTGTAGAAATAAAGAAGCAGTAATTCACCCCATATATTTTTATTTGGACGATATAGATTTGACACTATCTTAACAAGCATATCTCCTCTTGATATTGTCTCAAAGACATCAATACCATCCAACAAAGATAATAGACGGCGTAGAACATCAAACACATAAAATTTCCAGTATTTTACAAACCGCAACCTTTCATAAAAGAGATTTCCTCTCTCTTTAGGGATACTATTCTTGGTAGAATAATTGCTTTTTGTTGATGTATCAAAAGGTACCCAACCATCTAACTGGGAGTTTTCTTTCCCACAAATAACATGTAGGCAATGTTTGTAAAAGACCATTTGCCGTGGCGTGCAATTTTAATAAGTTACCCATGTTCTTCTTTTCATGCCTCAGAGTAACAAAGGAAGAGGTTTTTGGCAAATGTTAAACAAAGGGGTTGTGTATTATAAGACCATTCACTAAAGAAAGAGACCATTCACTTTTTTTGTACAGTGAGGCCGCGATTATTCTTAGCAATTGGATGTGACATATGACAAATTGAAGTATGTAACAAATATTCAAAAAAAAATTATTTTAGACTTTGTGCTTGATTGTATATCATAGGAAAAATTACTTTCTAAGCAACCTACTCTCAACAAAGTTTTTTTTTTTACAACTTTTACCTCAAATTGAACATTTCTAACAAATACTCACAAGTCAAAAAAATCATATTTTTTTGACGAAAATGCCAATAGTATCGGACCGCATATGCCCAAAGTGTCGGACCATCCCTATTTCATGTCAGACCACATGCTTTCTAAAAGCCCAAAGTGTCGGACCGCCTCCATTTTGTGCCAATTTAAAAACCCCATGTTATAAAACCAGCCAAATCAATTTTATATAAAAAATAAAAATTATGCAAGAAAATTACAAGGAAGCACACACCCAAGCAAGTTAGATGAGCATAGATTTTTACAAGGGAATCCATAAACCACAATATGTTATCCGTGTTCGGTTTATGGGGCCTTTAAAGGTTTTATGAGTATGTAATGCAAAACATTTACTATAATAGAACATAAACTCAGTAGGAGTGTGGTCCCTCGAAGACCATACTAAGCAAATGATATTTGCAGATACCGGACTGTGCTTGACTTTCTAAGCCAGTCGGTTGGAAAACTGAAGGTACCTAGGCATAAAAAATAAACTGAGAAATGTTTTTGAGTTAGCCCTTGATAAGGTCGGAGCTTTTGCCTAGATGAGTGAGCCGAGGGACTGTGTGACCCTTGCGTGTGATGGTAGGCCTACAGAGACGGGAGCCAAAACCGCATCCATGTTCCATCACACGGCATGTATATAGATAGATCGTTCGGGAAAGCTAGATATTCACATTTTGGTGAAGCATATGTATGTGAGAGAGATACCCCTATGCGCCATAGAGCTGTGGTCGCATCAGGTCATGGTGACCTTGACTTGTCTCTAGGGGAGGACCTGTAATCCACAGACTGGGATTTCTACTCCTTGGCTCATCGACCAGACTTTGGTGACCCACTAATGAGCCTCTGCTTAGACTGTGGGTCATGGGAAACACTGAGTCGGTTCGACAAAGCAAGTGTGGTCTGTAATCCACACTTGATGGTGGAGTACCTGTGATCGTTGATTGAATTCCTGAACTTCCCATTATATTAATTTAATTGTGTTGATTTTATTATTAAATTATTTTAGATTTATTTGAATTTTAATAAGTCATTTGATATTTTAATTTTTATTTTTAAACTTATAAAAATGAAGTTATTAATTTACAAAGTTATAATGTTTTAAAATTTATTTTGTTTAAATTTTAAAATAATTATTAAAAAAAATACATGGCTGCCCATAGTGCACATGGGCCCACCATGTGGGTATTAGATGGGGCCCCACGTACCATACATGGGTGGCACGCCCACCCTTGGAGACCTTCTCTTGTTGCGTTGTCTTCAAGTTTATTAAATATGGTAACTATATCTTGTAGCACATGGTCAAATATTGTTTAAGAAAATATTGACCATATTTTATCTTGATTATTGAAGCAATATCTTAACTTGATATTATTAAAATATTCTTATGAAAAATATGAGATGGAATATGCAATAAAGGGTGATAATAGTTCATGCACTTTTCATAATGTTGATGACCTATCTATGAAATGGATGACTCATATCTCTCACCCCACAAATCACATTGATCAACGGTCCATATTCAATCTCAAGAAAGAGGTAAACTATGGGAAACCCTAAAGAAACCCTAGATTTAAATTTCACTATAAATAGTGGTGTTCTCCCCCATCTAAACGCACCTTTCTTTCTTCCATAAACTCTCTCTTCCCTAAGGTCCACGCCCCTCTCTCTCTCTACTCTCAAATTTTCTCTCTCTACTCTCTCTCTCTCCTAAAAAGACCCTTCTCTCTCTACTCTCTCTCCCCTAAAAAGAAATTTTCTCTCTCTACTCTCTCTCCCCTAAAAAGACCCTAAGGGGCACGCCCCACTATAGAGACTCTCTCTCTCATGATCTAATCTAAGGGTTGGAAAAATTAGGGTTTGAATCTAATTATTTTGAAGTTAGGGTTTTGTAGAGATTTAAGGGTGGTTACCTAGTTTGACCGAAATTAGTTTTTTCGATTCGAGATTGAAGCTAGACCGCTGATCCCGTGCCATTGGATGTGGTGATGACTCGGTGTGGGGTGTAAAAAGCCCGGTTGAAGTAATCTCCGACATCTTTTCTTTTAATTGTTTGTTCTTTTATTTTATATTCTCAAGCACAATATTAGGTTGTATGAAGGGCATCAAGTAGTTGAGATTTATTTTATTGATGTGTTATTTACTTTTGGAATTTCTATTGTTTGTAATAAGACCATCTATGAGTGATCTTGCCCTTAAAATTATAAGGGGCGATTATTTTTTAAAAAAAACTTATATTTCCTCGACGATTACATATGTCTTTCTTTCGATCCGATCCTCCCAGAGAACATTTGAATGTCCCTGTTCGAGCCCACTTCATTTAATCTTCAATGTCCATAAGCAGGAAGCCTGAAACAGAAGGCGGATAGCCTTTGGAATCCTATATACCAAATTCATTTGAAGAATGTACTGGACAAATGGAAAATATCTACGAGAATGGGGTTCGGTCATGGAGGTAGAACTACTTGATCTAAGGTTTCATTATCATCTAACGCCTTTAAAAACCACTAATGAATTAGAAAACGGGTAGGAACTCGTCATTTCCAATGAATTACGCAAAAAAAAAAAAGATATCCTCCGGGTAAATGTATTAAGATATTCATTTGGGCATGGATTGATGGACAGATGGTGGGCACCTTTTGGCAACAGCGGAAATTGCCCTCCGACGAAAATTGTAATTACCCTTTTAAAGCGGGGAATAGTATTTGGGGGCGATTTTGGCCCCCCGAAACATTAGAGTATTTCTATTGTGCCCAAAAACTGGTTTTTTAGCTCAAAATTGATTATTATTTTTTAGCGTCGAATTCGAATTCAAAGTTCTTGATTTCTTACGAAACTGAAAAGCATCCAACCCGGAACTTTTTGGGGATTAAAGTGGATGTTAAGAGAGCTTTTGGCAATCGAAACTTATCCAAGCCTATTTCGATTGGTTTTCAAAAGGTTAGTAAATTTAATTTTCTATGTTTAGGATTTCATATTTTTTTTGAGTTTTTTGTTCTGCTTTTTTATCATTTTCTTGTGTTTATTTTTTAGGTTAGGCTCTACATTTACGATGAAACTTCATTTGTTTTTTATTTTTATTTTTTTTCTTTAGGGTTTGCTATATTATAGTATATATTCGGCTATGTTTGGCTAGGTTTCAAATCAATGATGCAATTTTGAAAAGTTATAATTAGCTACATTTGGTTTTGTTTCTAATTTACGATGCAAATTTGAAAATATTCTCTATGTTTGGCTATACTTTTAAGAACTGTTTGAACTTTGAGCTTTGAACTTTGAAGAAATGTTGGAATATGCTAACTTCATAGAAATATTAGAAATTCTAATTTATAACTTTTGAACTTTGAATAAATGTTTGAAATGCTAATAGATGTAAATTTTGACTTTCTATTTTGGCTTAAATAGCTAATGTCTCATTAATGTAAATTTATTTTTATTTCTTTTTATTGTGGCTTAAAAATGGCTAATGGATGTAAAACTTCGAGCAATTTCAAAGTTCTGGTCTTTTATACATATAAATCTTAGTTTTAAATGTAAATTTTTAACAAAGGTAAACAGGTTTGAAATTTGAAACCCCCGCCTTTCTGCACCACAGTGGCTGCCCAGGTCATTGGACAGCCACCCCCTTCTTCTCAAACATTGATGACGGGTGTAAATTTGACATTATCTTAAACGAAGTGCCACTGTTGACCCTTTTTTTTTTTCTGAAAAAGTGTCAAAATCTGCACTTCCCAACAAGAATAGATTGTGTAGAATCTAAGCTTGATACAAACTGTATATGTAAATATAGACATCACAAAATCATAAATGGAATCAAGAGCCAGCGAGGGAGCAAGAGCTAGGAGGCATATTCCCATAGGTCAACTTCAGTATTAGATTGCGTTGTTGAATTGCTCATGATAACTGAAAAAATACAAGAACTAGCCTTCATCCACATCAACAACGAAACAATACCACTACACAGCCAAGTTAATCAGAGTATTGTTCTTACGAGAAAGCGAAAGATTATAACTCTCAACAATGCCAATTAAGAGAGATGATTATTGCTAGTGTCATTTGTGCATGGATGAAAGCACTTTTAACATAAGCATGGTACAACACAGAATTCAAAACTGCAACCAGAAGACCTCATCCAACTCCAACATCAATAAAATTATCTTGTGTAAAGCAAGAGTGTATTTCAATAGCAATGACTGAAATTAGCAATTAAATACCATCAAAATTCCAGCAAGTACATTACAAGCAAAAAGGGAGAAATTCACCAACAACCAGTTCTGGGGCTAATAATATTAAGCACCTATGCGAAGTTCATAGGAAACTCTGAGCTTGTCAAGAAGATGGAGACAGGGTTACCAGGAGATGGAGGATTCTGTCTAAGCAGAGATACATGTGGCCCAGCTCTACTACAAGAAGCTTCATCAGAGGCAGATAGCACTTCCACATGATCTAGACCCAACTGTCTCTTAATCAATTCAGAGTTCTCATGAAGAACCTCAACTTCACGAAAAGGAAGCTCCAAATCAAGGGCTTGGATCCCAACAGTTTGAGCCTCACCCTTCTTATACCTCAAGAATGGCATGCAAAGCTTCTGGGTTTGCTTGAAATTCTCAATTTGCCCAACTGGGCTAGTCTTTAAAGCACTGAGAATCTCTTCATCAGGAGCAAAACTAAGGCTCACCTGATCAAACTTACTCTGAAGTATTCTCAAGCATTCCTCCTTCCATCCCTCATATCTTTCAGCCACATAAATTAACCCTATGGTTGGCTTCTCTTCATTGGAGATGGAGGGCCCGCCCTTTTTGGGTTTTTTCGAGCCCGAAACTTGTTTTTGAAGGAGCTTCCTCATTGAGGCAGTGGAATCTTGCAAATATTTGTTAGCACGTTTCAGAGTGAGATCAGGCGCACCAGCTTCTGGCCACCCTGCCTTCACCGCAAAGCCAACCTTCTTTAAGAGATCTTTCCACACATACTCACCATAGTGGGGGCAAATTGGTGTAATAAGCCTTGTTTGAACATCCATAAATCGCAAAATCAAGTCCCTGTTCATTCCCCCAACTCCACAAGAGAATCGATACTCATCTCTCGCAGCTTGGAGGTCATAAAAACCCGTCTTGAGAGCTTCCCTAAACATCAAAGCATCATAGCTTTGCTCAGCTGCCTGAATGGCGATGTTTATTTCATTAGCAAAGACTCTATCAGCATAAGTAGAAGGCGGTCCCTCTCTTAAGGCTGGTAGAGAAGCCAATACTTCTTCCATCCATGCTATCTCTTTAGTCAGGCGTAAAATAGCAGCATTCGCGGTTTCAAAGACAAAATTGGCATCGTCCATGCCATCTCCTGCATCAGCTAGAGAAAACCTAGTGGCATCAGTGGAGAATTCTTCAATGGCCTGACGCAAGGTTCTAAAGTTTCCAGTTGATTTTGACATCTTCTCGGAGTTAAGCATGATCATGCCATTGCACCTAAAGGCTCGAGGCCAATATTTCTTAGGCCACATGGCAGTGTGCACGTAGACTGAGAAGGTCAGATGGTTTTGAATAAGGTCTTTCCCCGAAACTCTAAGATCAAATGGATACCAGTACTCGAATTCTTGCCTCATCTTTTTGAGAAGATGGGGAGGGATATTGGTCTTTGGGTGCTTTTCTCCACCAAAAACGAAGTCCCAAACCTCATCAGTCATTTGGTCAGGCTTAATTAGAGAATGGTTCTTACCAAAAATGTCCCCATCTTGCAAGAAATGAGAGACAGTGTAAAAGGCCATGTAAATAGTTGAATCTGACAAGGATTCAACGATGAACTGTGGATCCCAAGGGATGTGGGTCCCAAGCCCAAAAGAGCGAGAGCAAGCCCATTGTTCAAGCCATCCCAAGGTGTGCTCGAAACCATGCCTAGTCTCATCAGAGTAGAGCTCCATGCTAGCCAAACACTCTTCAGCTTTCGCTTTCCACTCTTTCTCTCCATAAATGATATACCACTGATCAGTTAAGGCCACCACACACTCATCACCGGACCTTGACATAACCTTCTTCTCAGGCTCACTATACATAACTGCCTGGCCACTCTCCAAAACCTTGCTCTTTATCAGAGGCTTCACTTCCTGGACCTTTCTCCCCTTGAAGTCCCCAACAAGCATGGTCCCTTCTGTGAATCCCTTCAAATAAGTGAGCTTCTTTGCCTCAGCAAGCTTCTCTTTATCATTTTGGCTCTTTATTTTGAGGTCAGCGCATACTTTCTCTGCAGAAATGTCACCAAATTCCGGTATATTTATCACAGGCAACACTTCGAAAGGTAACACCCACTCATCCTTGACCCCATATTTGGACCTCAAAAGTGGCTTTGATTTCAGATCTTGAAGGGCCATATAATCATCTGGTGAATCACTAGGTACACTGGTTACCACCCCTGTGCCCTTATCAGTAAGAATTGTCAACATGGGCAGAGTGTATATAACTTTGTTTGAGCTGAGGGGGGACTTAAGGGGCAAACCAATTAAATCCTGGCCAGTTAGCTCAACTAAGCAAGTGGGCTTTTGGGGGACCCTAGAGAGATTCTGATAAGCAAGATTCAGAGCGGCTCTCTCGGTGACAATGAACACATCTGTTTCATTTATCTCGAAAGCCCCATATTTTCCTTCAGGCAAGACCCAGCAATTTGTTTGGGCATACATGGTTTCGGGCCTAAGAGTTGCAGCTGCCAAAAAGACGTTCTTCCCCTCTAAAACTTTCAATTTTCCAGTATATGGAGGGATCACCTCCATTTTTATCAAAGTATAATCTTGGGGTTGAACCCCCTCACCAGAGGCCCGATCATGGTCGGCACATGGCTGGCCATCTCTAGGAGAGAAGACAGTGTATCTCACATCTTTCACAATTTTCCCCATGTTTTTGAGCTTCCTCATTTGCCACTGAATAAACGAATCGTAATATGGGTTCATATCAGTGGTTATGAATGTTCGACGCCAGTCAGCTCCCAAGCCAAAGGATTTGAGATCTTCAATAGCGAGAGGGGGAAAGTAAGTGAGCCAGTGATATGGGTCCCTAAACTCTGCAATTTCACTGTCTGATAAACCGAAACTCCTCATGATCTCCCATTGATACTTCTCTCCACCACTTTTCGAAGTTGCCTTCGATTTCTTGCTCTTAAACTTATCAGGTGCCCCCAAATTCGCATCCCCCTCTCCTTGGGGCTCCTGTGCCTCAACCATGCTTTCTTTCTCTTCTTCAGGGCCAGGAAATACAGGTGGATTCCCAAACTGTTCGATCTCCCGATTGAGCTTATCAGCAGAAGCCTTAATGGGCATCCCAGTACAGTGAAAAGCAAATGGGAGAAGAACATTCCGACCCCTCAGTCGATGATAAGCACTTGCGAATTCGAGTTTAGACAGAGAAAACGCATGGCCCAAGTGAAGGTAACCATTCATGTAAGGGTAAGGGAAGTTACCATAGAATCTCTCTCCTGGTTCAGGGGGTTTTTCATACGATTCAGCAGCAAAAACTTTACTTTCTTCCCATCTCTTTTGGACCTCAGCTTGTATCTTTAGGAGTTGGTCTCTTCTTGCAAAGCTTCTTCCAGTCTCTGCGCCAGCAGTGGGGGCCATTTCCTTGCTGAAAAACCAGAGGAAAAAGTATGAGCTTTCTCTAACAGAACTACTCCATAGAAAGTGCATATGCAGGAACAGAGAAACAAAACGAAATGAAGCAAATAAAGGAGGTTTTCCTTGATGGTGAGAGAAAGAGAGAATTAAAAAAAATGGGGTTTTATCATGTGCGGAATGGATTAATCCAGACGCAGAGAAAACTTGGAGAGAAATAGAGAAATTAAGATTTGAGAGAGGACAAGATCTAACAGAGAAACGAGAGAGAGAGAGAGAGAGAGACAGTGAGTGAAATCTAGAGAGAGAGAGAGAGAGAGAGAGCATACCTGTAAGAACAAAAGCCCAATCGAGAAACAATGGTTGTCGAGAGAGGTGAACGCTTATTAAAGCGAGAGAGAATCGATGCCAGGTTTTACATTCCCGGGGGAGAAGATGGCTTTGCCCACAAGCGAACAGTTTCAGCGTTGTGGATTTCAACTTTGACTCTCTCTCTCTAAAACCTCTTCGGCCAGCGTTCTAGGTTTTAGGGTTTCAGGAGCCCGTAGGATTGAAAGGAAACAAGGACGTGATATTAATGAAAATGGTTTCAAAATAAGTAGAGCCTTTCCCACTTACTTCTCGAAAACCGCAATTCAAAGAGTTAGAAAAATTTTACATCGCCCGAACATTGTGATCGTTAAAAAGGCGTAAGGGTAGAATCAGATGCGGTCCCATTAATCTTCACCATTGGATGTGAAATGGGTTGGCTGCAATTATTCCATCGACCACTCAAGCTTCAAAATAAAATTTTTTGAACTTTGTAACACATCCAAACTATCAAATTTCACATTAGATTATTGTAAATAATTGTGACCATTTTATATTAAAAGTATACGATTTCATTATATACAATCCCTAAAATAATAGGATTTTAAGTGTTAAAAATAATGTATATTGTAACAATTTATCTAGACCATTCATTTTGCCTTAAAAGTAAACGTTCATAAATCCATAAGATTTGTATCTTTCTTTTTTTTAGTTTTGAATTTTATTACTAGCATTAGAAATTGATTTTAGAGCCATTAGGAAAATTTCCATTGTCGAAAATGCTTCATGGATAAAGATTCGAGCTGAGGTTTTATTTTGTTTTCATAAAACCTAAGCCTTATAGAAACCTCATCCTAAAAATAAAGCCCAAATTATTTATTTTCACTTAAAAATTTATTTATGTACTATTTTTTTTTTAGTTTCAAATTTCATTGTCGGTGTTGAAAATTGATTTAAAGCTATCATAAAAATTATAGTTGCCGAAAGTACTTTACCAATGAGAATTTGAGTGGAGGATTTAGTTTGGTTTTTATAAAGCCTAAGCCTTATGAAACCTCATCCTTTTGAAAATATCCCAATCACAAATTGATTTTTGACAAAAGGAAAATTGTTTCATGTGGAACAACATTTCTACAATATGCGATCCACATGTATATAGCATACATCTTAAAATGGATATAACTAGGCCGTCTATCTAAAAACAAGTGTAACTAACCGTCCAAATGTTTTCTTAATATAATTAGTATTTTTAATTTTCGAAAAAAAATACATGTTTCATATTCATGATCTCCATATTAAAAATTATATATTATCCAAAAATTAGGATCAAATTATATTTAAAAAATATATTTATCGCTAAGCTTACATTTATACAATATGCGGGTTGGCGGCATAGAAACCGTGTCCTTTTCAAAATCTACTTTTTTCACATTTTTTGGATTTTTTTAATTATTTGCAAATTTTTTTTTTGGCTTGAACAATACTCGGCTCAATTCAGGCTGGGTTCACTCGGGCTGAGTACTAGAGGCCCCGGCATGAGTCGTTCAATGGAAATTATGGGAGAATTCAAAGTCCAATTTTTTTTTAAAAAAAAAATAGACTCCAACGATTTTAAGTTGATTCCCAAAATTTTATAGAAAAATCTCTCTCAAATAGGCCTTGCTCCTTGTGGAGTATATATGCAGTATGCTCCTACAAGAGCATATCCTACATGCTGGTTTCCAGGAAAAAAAAAAGAAGAGCTGCCATCCAGCGCCTATTGCATGTCTGCAAAGCCATCAAACAATTTCAGCTTCCAAGAAACTGGAACTCCATGCTCGAATTCGGACTGAAATTCGACGAAATTTCGGTCTCACCTGAAATTGGGTCCAAATCCGGGCCGAAATGCACTGAAATTTTGAGGTCGATATCTGCTCACCTGTATTTATAAGACCAGGCCCTTTGAATCACTTCCTTAGAGAGAGAGGACATGGCGAATTTCACCATTGTTAGCATGGTTTTATTCTTTCTCTCTCTAGGTTTTAAGGACGTATCTGCCAGAGGAGATGAGCAAAGCCTCACTATTAGAGGTCAGTCATTTGTTTATCGAGATATGATCCCTTCCTTTTTGCCTCTGATAATTAGAAATTGTATTTGTTATAGTTCGTTGTCTGTTTCTCTCTCTAGAAATTCTTTCTTTGATTGCATAGCTCGGGAATCTAGAGAAGATTTTAGTATTAATCTATAAATTTTCAGAACAGAGAGGAAAATAATACTTGTGCCATTTTTGAAATGGGTGGATTTGTGATTTCACTCTGATGAGCATCTGTAAATACTATGATTACCCTCAAATTTAAGATTTCAGCCTTCTTTGATTCCTCAATGCTGTGATCTCGATTGCCAGTTGCATTTACCATTAATTTCCCAGTGTTGGTTTGTCATTTTTTGTATTTCAATTTTGAAATTTGTAGGTTTTGCAGATGGTGAAACTGGATTTTGGTCTCGGAATTTGCTCCTTAGTGAGGATAATCGGTTTCGAGAACTGTATCCATGTGAAATTTTCACCCCTTTGAAGATTCAATTTTTTTTTTTTATACCTTACCTTTGTGAGTTGAAATGATTTTATTGCACTCCTGTGTATTTGGATCCTGAGTTGGTAATTGTAAAATGAGAGAGAGAGAGAGAGAGAGAGAGAGAGAGAGAGAGAGAGAGAGAGAGTAGGTACGGTTACGTACGTACGTAGTAGTAGTAGTAGTAGTAGTACGTACGTACGTCGTCGTACGTACGTACGTACGTACGTACGTACGTAACGTAACGTAAACGTAAACGTAAAGTAAAGTAAAGTAAGTAACGTAGTACGTAACGTAACG
>NW_006498085.1:2658564-2674197 GCF_000471905.2 Amborella trichopoda | reverse complement strand
GAGAGAGAGAGAGAGAGGTTTAGGGTTCCTTAACCATGGTGATAGTGAAGAACTTGCTCGTGGCTACATGACTAACGCTGAACTTGAAAAATCAGTAAAGGAATATGCTCAGAAGTGTCGAAACATTTCCAGGATTTACAGGTGACTCTTTTAATCATTTTTGAGATATTTGTATTACGATAGTCGCTGATTAATCGGGTCATCAATGATGTTCACGAGCATGGGCAATGCAGTTTGTCTAGGCAACCTCTACTTGATCGAATACAAGGTAACTGCTTATAGAGTATAAACCAATGCATTTTAAGGACTGGTTGGGTAATGCCGGTCCTTTTTTTGTCTTTCAACAAAATGGTTTTAGTCCTCTTCAGAAACAATGGTTTTTCTTGTTGTTCAGTTCATTAAAAATGTCATTTACGAGCTAGCTTTTCCATACCAAAACCTGTGCGTTTCTAGTTCGTTCTATGTTTCAAGAACCCAATACCTGGAACTTGACACTTCTTCACTCTTATAAGCATCCTGCTTCAAATCACTGTCTGTGGGATTGGAGTAGCTGCATCTTACTGGTCAGGAACATTCCCTGCAAGGTCTCATGGGTTTGTTGGAAAGTTTATTTGGCTTTGCTTAGGGCTGGCAACGGGCCTGCCAGGGTTGGCCTGGACCAGGCCAGGCCCTGTTCCCCATAAGGCCGGCCTTGGCCAAGCTAGGTCCAGACCAAGCCAAGGGGGCCCTTTTCCAGACCTGGCCCTCACCCTATCCAAGGCAGGCTAGGCTAGACATAAATAAAAAAATAAATAAAATAAAACTTAAGGAAAAAGAGGACTGGCTGGGCCAGGCCAAACCGAGATGGCCCTGGCCCAAGGGCCAGGCCCTTAGGCCTGCCCTAGCCTGAAGGCCGCATATTGTGGCCCAGGCCCTAATTTTTAAGGGCCAGGCCTCCTGGCCCATTGCCACCCGTGGCTTTCTTTTATCATAATGGGGTTGAACCAATTGGTTTGGTTTGACCCGTTTTGTAACAACATAGCTACAGAATGCTGTTTGCATTTTCTCATGAACAATTTGAAAGAATATTTAAGCTAACTCTGTGTTCTTTGTCTCTCGTTGAGGGATGGTGGTGATGAATTATTAGTATTGGGACAAGTGTGAAAGGTTTTCCACTGGTAATGCATAAATCAACGTGCCTTCTTCGTGTTGTTTTTATTTTCTTTCTTCATTTGGTCCATTGTGTTTGCTTCTCTATTTGGATGTTCCATTACTACACCAGAAATCTATTGATCATTATTACATGCAGTGGGTGATAGAAATCTCTGACAAGCCAGGAGAAGAAGAGGCTGAACCTGCTTTTAAGGTAAGTATCTTAGTTCCTTTATTTTATTTGAATACTTGCGTGTTATTGACAAATTGGGAAGCAGACCTGGGGATATATGCTAAGATGAAGGGATGTTTTCTTCTTTTTCCTTGTGATGACATATAAGTCTTTCTTTTTTGTTCTCTGTTTTCTTTGTTTCCTTTTTTGATAGATTAGAATTAGTGAAAATGTGTATGATAAAGTTTTATTGCTTGAATGAATTAGCTTTTTTCTCCAAAATGTCTCTTTTTTTATTTTTTCTCCGAGATGTCAATTGTTATCTTCTTGTCATAATATAGTTTTGTGTCTTTTAGTGGATTAAATGGAAATTGATTTACTGAGCGTGGCTGCAGTTGTTAGCCAACATGCATGGAGATGAACCTGTCGGCCGTGAATTACTTCTACTTCTTGCAAATTGGTTGTGTGAAAATTATCTGAAAGATCACTTGGTATGTATGCTGACCTCTTTCATTGTTTGTCAATTATTTGTGTTAAGTGAAAGCAATCATCTATATAGAGCAATTCCTTGATATTTTTTGGGCTGCTTACATTCATAGATGCGTGAGTGGATGGGTCATGGAAGTATGTATTTGTGTACTTCCATGTAACTGTAATGTCATCCTATTGTCATGCTTTTTTGGCCTCTCATTATTATCCTGTCTGTTGTTTCTTTTAATTTTAATTTGAATAATTGGTGCTGAGTTTTTGCATTTTTCTCTTTTTCTTCTAGGCAACTTATATCGTTAGAAATATTCACCTTCATATACTTCCAACAATGAATCCTGATGGATTTTCTCTTAGGAGACGAGGTAATGCGAACAATGTTGACCTAAATCGAGATTTTCCTGATCAAGTGAGTTACTGTTTGTTTGAACATTTTCTGTGAGTATTTATTTCAAGGGATTATTTTGCTTTTCACCTATCGGTGGATTTGACATGGTTATAAAAATTTGACATTCTACTTCATTAATTTTCTGCATAGATCTCAATAAAAATTTGTTCTAACACAAGTAGTGTGTACAGTTTTTTACAGAGAATAATGATGACAACTTGCGGCAGCCTGAAACAAAGGCAATTATGAAGTGGATGATGGAGAGAAAATTCATAGCCTCTGCCAGTTTACATGGGGTAATGTTGTTATTTTTCTCGTTGGTGGTGAAACAGTCATTAATAGCAGTATGTGGATGTAACTTGCTATCCTATCCAGGCCATATTGCTGTCGTTACTCATTTTTCACTGTAAAAACCATCTTTCTTTTTCTTGTTACATATTGCATTGTGGTTCAAAATTATTTACTTCTCATTTTCTATTGTTTTGGTTTTGGTTTTGATGTACTTTCAAACAAATTCTAGATTATTCATGATGCTTATAATTCATTAGGTTTCTCAGAGCTTAATTGGTTAAGTACTTTTAAAGGAGTTGCTGCGGAACAATCTGGGAGTCCTTTCCATCTACCTATTGTTTTATGGCTTTCTTTCTGCATTTTAGCTACTTGTCATGGCCTTATGAGTTATATATTAAATTATAATCATTTTATAACATAGTTCCATGCAGTGGTGAAAAATAACCTATGCAGATCGGTAATTTACCGATCATGATCGGGAAACAGCCAAGAGCATGCTAGTTCTAGGTCTGAATTGGTGCTTCGATTATAATATATAAAAGTTATATCACAAAGGTCAAACAGCTCTGTTGGCTAAGCATTCGGACCTTATCCATAAGGTAGGAGGTTCAAACCCTCCTAAGTGTGCTTTTCTTTTTTTGGAAAAAAAAAGCAGTTTTTATTTATTTATTTATTTTCCCGATTCATGGATCACAGTCCAGCTGATCCAGATCATTGATCCAAATTGGGATCGGTGGGTGTGTAATCGACCCACTGGTTCAATGACTCTGAGTCAACTTTTCTTTCTTTTTTATTATTTATATTTCAATGAGGCAGCTATGTTCTTTAATGATGACTGTTTTGTTATGCTCGTTCTATATGAATTGTGGTTTTCCATTCAAAATTTCATAATGGGAAGACCAAGTCCCACTTTTTTAATAAAATATACTGTTTCGTGTTCTTCCTAGGGTGCTCTTGTTGCCAATTATCCATGGGATGGCTCCGAAGACACAAGGTACTGAGTCTACTAACAAAATACTCTTATTCTAGAACCACATTGATGGTATCTTTTCAAACTTGGTAGTTGTTTTCCTCTGCCTATGTGGGTCTGGATTGTTATTGCAGTCTGTTTGCTCATTTACGTGGGTTTCTTGTTTTGTCTGATTTATTTAGTTGATCCACAATTTGCTCCTGTATTTGCGTTTATTAGTTAAGCTACTAGAACTTTCAAGTCCCTTACATGATTTGGTATAGGGCCACTACTTTAGTAGTGAATCAGTTTTGTGACCTCATGAACCATAAATTTGGCTGTTTTCCTTGATCCTTTAGTCCCCGGCATATCTGCCTTTCATCGAAACATTAGTCATCGTATAAACTTTGCATGTTCTTTACTTCTTTAACCAATTTATTTATATAGCTTATGTCATTTCCTTTTCTTACGTATGCATTTATTTCAGGAAACAATACTATGCAAGTCCAGATGACAAGACATTTCGTTACTTGGCAAGTTTGTACAGCCAGTCTCATCGTAATATGTCTCTGAGCAAAGAATTTCAAGGAGGGATAACAAATGGAGCATCTTGGTAGGATAGTGTTACATCAATATAGTACAACTCTAGAAAATGTGGAAAATCAGCATTTTCAACACAACAATCTGAAACTTTTCAAGTTTCTAGTAGTTCTTTTATTATGCAAATATATACTATAACCCCATGAAATGATGGATAATGGTGTAGAGAGAGTGGGATCCACCACTGGGGTCATGTCCTGTTCTGATGGGCTCATGGGCCCACTCTCTCCACCTCCGTCATTCCAAAGGTCTTGAGCTACTGGACTATGTCGTTTTTAACTTTTTCCATTTCCATTGGATTATATTAGACTTTCCCTTTTATTATATGCATATGGGTATACCACACTAGTTTGATCCAATGTTGATTCTCTCTCTATCAGGAATAAATATTTGCTTTCTTACAGGTATCCAATATATGGGGGAATGCAAGACTGGAACTATATACATAGAGGTTGTTTTGAATTAACACTGGAAGTCGGTGATAACAAGTGGCCGAAAGCAGAAGAGGTTAGCTACAGATATCGAAATATTGAGTTTCTTTTTTACTGTGGTGGCTCTTGGGATTTGAATGCTTACTGAACAGTTAAGAGAAAAGCTATTCAGTTTCAACCTTACATAGCTTTCATTTGCTAAATACAGCACACAAGAAAATTAAGATCAGGGATTTGGTTGCTAATTGTCATGGATTCTCACATCTGCTTACAGTCAAATCTGCCAATTGCCTTTGATTTTCCTCACCTACACAACAACTTTCACCCTCTAGTTTGGAATGAACACTATGTTTTCCATTGTCAATTGGATTGGGATATACTTCGCCATTCTAATGCCACGAGGTTGTGCTTTCTCTGTTGAATAACCCTTTCGAGTTTGTTTGCAGCTTCCCGCTTTATGGAAGGACAACAAAATGAGTCTGCTAAACCTTGTTGCAAGTGTTGCCAAGGTAAAATGATAGTGTAAAAAGTAAAATGAGTCAGCTCTCTGTCAGTTATTTTTGTCCAGATATATTCAAGCATATATACACAGAAAATATGCATTTATACATTAATAAAGGTCATTTTTAATTGATTTACTGCATATATTATAACACCAATTATCCAGAAAAAAGAAAAAGGAAAACCTCTGGTAACATTGATTTGACAGAGTGGTGTCCATGGAAGGATCTTGTCATCAAAAACAGGACTGCCTTTGCCTGCCTCTATTAAGATTAAGGACATCAATTACACGGTATGTACCTTTTTTATTTTCACCAAAATCGCCTTTTAAGGGGTCAAATTGATTGAATGTGTAAAACTTGAATGTGTTGGACTCTTGAGTTGCAGGATCCTTTCTTCCTAACTTTTTGCATAGAAACTAGGGAGAAGTCTATCATAGGCCAGTGGCCTATGGAATGTGTTTCCACCATGGGGGCATCCACTGTCAGTTTCCAAGGAAAAAGCGTGGAGATTAACTATACCTGGATGAACTACCATTAAAGGAAGCTAAAGTTATGGATAGCAGATGCCCCTGTGATGTACCACATGACATATACCATTGGTGTGTTGAATACTTTCCCTGGAAACAAAGGCAGGGCTTTAACTTTTCGTTGTGATTAATAAAGGTGGTGTGTGACTGAAAATTATAAACCAGGTGAAAGCAGGCCAGAGATTTGGGGATTATCATAGGTTGCTTGCACCTAGTCAAAGCTATGACGGTATGCACTCAAAACACTATACATTATTTCATATCAAGCATTGGGAAGAATATGCATTTGAAGCACTATTTCTACGGTACATATAAACCATGATGTCACATGTAACCATTCAAATATGGATATTTTCTTTTATATCATAATGTTTCATTCTATGTTGCATGTTTTCTTGTATTATTTGAAGAAACAATTTCATGATTGAATGTGGAGTTAGTTCACTAAAAGTTGTGACACAATTTGGATGTCCATCATTTCAACCGACACTGACTCATAATACAAAACTCATCTCTCTCTCTCTCTCTCTCTCTCTCTCTCTCTCTCTCATGTATTAAGTGTATCCAGATCCTTTTATTGAGAATAAAAAAGGGGTTTAAATAGAACTTTAGTGGCTTTTGGGTCGTGACAAATTATTTTATGATTTCTCATTTTCCAAGTTCTTGAGTTTGGTATTCAAATACCTTGGTTGAGAGAGAGAGAGAGAGAGAGAGAGAGAGTGAGAGAGAGAGAGAGAGCTGTCTGATTTGTTTGATGCTTGTGCTGGCTATGGCTTGCAGTTACTGCATTCATGCCTGGTTACGAGTCCAAGACGACACGGATATTGCTTGAAAATGGAGCCATGAACCTGGACTTCGTTCTTATTCCAGAAGAAGAGCCAAAAGACCACATGGATCTATGTAATGGTTGCCAGTGTAACTGTGATAACAAGGGTAAGCTTGAAGTCATGGAGGTTTTTAACAGGAATCATTTTCAGATAACCCTGGCTCTAATTGCAATTTCTGGCGTTTTATGCCTTATTTTCATGGGGAGATTAAGGCTAAAACTTCAAAAACGCAGGCAATTGGTAGGCCACAAAAGGACAATTGTTGCCTGAGTCTTTACTAAGGCTAAGTACCAGTCATTTCAATCAGAAAATCCGGGTCTGATTTCTGTTCATAAAGGTCAGGCAGGTATTGGGGAAAATTAGAGTTGCAAGATTCCAAGGCCTTTACTGTGTAGTGTGCTCCTGTGCGACCATACTGTACATTTACTTCCTAGGGTAGAAGAACTAGGGATGGTACTATAAATCTACTCTTGGAAAAAAGACCTGCTCAAGAGCATTTCTTCAATGTGAAATTTTGGGATCGGGATCCACAATAGTTTCACCAATTGAGTGTTTCCAAAGAAGAAAAATTGGATTTTGAGTTCCAAAATATTCAAGATCTGATTGTCTAAAAAGTGGAAAGACCCTTGTTGAATGGTTGGATGTAAAAATTTTGAAGTGGTTGTGTAATGCCCTGAATTTCTTCCTCTTGAAATTAGTTGCTAGGCTGAAGAGGTTACACTTTTTTAATGGCTGTTGGTTAGGGGTTGCATTTGTTACGGCCTTTCTTTCCACCTAATTCCAGAGACAGAATAAATGTATTTTCGGGAAAAAGTTTATATTAAGTTGCAACCTTAAAATGTATAATTAAGGTGCGCCTCAAAAATCCTTCATAGAAGGTTGTTTGGATGATGGAAGACTCCCTAATTGATTATCTCAATTGAGATGTATGATTATATATATAAAAAAAAGATTTCAAGTAAAAAAGAATTGGAGTCCCAAAAATAATCTTATCTTATAACGTATTATCAAAATTGTCCATTTCCAAGATTTTCTTGTGATCTATGTTTGGAGTTTAAAATTTTATAATTAAATATCAAAATTGATTCTCAAGCCATCTTGAGAATTTCTTATTTTTGGAGTTTAAAATTTTTATAATTAAATATTAAAGTTGATTCTCAAACCATCTTAAGAATTTTTTACACTAAAATTATGTTTAAGCATTGCAACCAAATGGTTTAAAAAACGGATCGGTGTCCTGGATCGGGAGTCCTAAAAACTCATTTGGATCGATGAATCGACGATCCGGATCGAGAATCAATCGAATCAATCCGATTAAACTTTAAAAAAATTCATAAAAGTGATTAAAATTCATTATAAATGTTGTTTTTTAAAAATCAAATAAGAAATACGGGTATTACATTATTAAATTTCAATTTTTGATCAATTTGCGAATATTGAGATGTTCTTTTCCTATATGAACTATGTTAACCATTAAATTTGCATCACATAAAACAAAAATACAGAATTATCATGGATAAAATATATAATTATACAAAGACTATAATAAATAATGGATTAAATCGATAAAAAATGGCCACTAAATTTTTGTTAGAAAAAAAAATATAACATTTAAAAAATATTTTTTTGTTATTCATGAAAAAAAAATTTTCGCCATAAAAACATAATTTTATTGAGAAAAATATGATTTTAGTAAGGAAAATAAAAAAAACACTTTCCATATTCATCATAAATTTTTAATTAACTTAATAAGATTAAGTTAAATTAATTTTTTTTTAAAAAAAATCGGTTTCTCAAAACCCCCAAAAATTGAGCAACATTTCAAAGCAAAAACAACCCTTAAAGTTCAAAAAATCGAACAAATAAATGTAAAAGCTTTGTAAAGGCTTCCATCATCTTTTAAACGTACCAAATCTAATAAAAAAATATATGGTATTTTTTATTTAATTTAAAAAATCGTTGAAAATTTAGAACTATGAAACTTTCATGACATCAAGCAAGAAATAAATTCATATAAAAATATTTACTCAATTATAAACCAACTTGCATATTTTAGATGATCAAAATCCATAAATCAATTTGATAAAAAAAACCAGTAAATTGATCCAAAATCTGCTTTTTGTATCGAACACAAGTTCTCGAGCCTCAAATTTTGAGGTCAAAATCAATCCCAAATATCTTGTTTTTTGAACAAATTGAAATATGGATATGATAACCAATTCGATTGTGATTCAAAACCCTAAGCTTTCATCAATAATGGTTATCTATTAAAGATGAAATTAATGAAATAGCATATCAAATTAGGGTTCTTTGAGAAGCTCGGAAACATGTTCTTTGAGCAGCTTGAACGCAGGTTCTTCGAGCAGCTCGAACACATGTTCTTCCAACAGCTTGAACACAATTTCTTCGAGCAAATTTTCGGGTCAAAATCAAACCCCCTATATCTTGTTTTTTGAACAAATTGAAATAGGGATATCATAACCAATTCGATGATGATTCAAAAATCACAAATTTCTTTAATAATCGTTACCTATTGAAGAATAAATTGATGAAATGGCATAAATTTCAAAAGGTTGGAAAATCTGCCACTTCAATCTACAAGAACTATTGTTTTTTTTATCTTTGATTATAATTTTGTTGTTTTATAGACAATCAGTAATGGTTTACAACACTAATTCACCAAAAAGGCCAAAAAAATGACAAGAAAACATAATAAAAAAAAGCAAGAAAATTTGATTCACAGGTCCTGCTGCAAATAACATGATTTCAAAAAACAGTCGCCATTTCATTTCGCCTGTTTTTGTCAAAAATAAATAAAAAATGCCCTTTTAACAGAAAACTGGTCCGATTAGATCAAAACTGACCGGTTAGACATAAATACGGCCGGTTCGACCCTTAACTAGTCGGGTGGTCCGGATATTATATGGGGTGATACCCTAGGTCCTTAGAACCCCAAAATTGCCCCTAACTAGACTCGGAACTCTAACGGTTATGAGCTAATCGGGATGTTCCAGTTCTAACTGGCTGATTTTTCTAATAGTTAGTGGCAACTAATTGCTTTAAAAATATTCCCACATATCAAAGAATTTGTTCATGAATCAAATTTGCAATACATTTTATACTAGTTTAAAGGTTTTGAAACGCTGCCTTTGATGGTTTAAAAGGAAGTTTTAATGAAAAGGTTTATATGTAGCCGAGGCTTTAAACAATCAAATTAGTGCCTATCGTAAAACTTTCATTAAAATAGGATTTTTTGATGCTCAAATATCTTCGAATTTATCATATTAACATAAAGATGCATGAACATGAGAAAAAAAAATGGATTTCAAGTTTTGAAATAATGTATCTTGTAATGCATTTTTGGACCGTCAATTTTCAAGATTTTTAAATTTTATAGATCTGCTCGATCTACATTATTTTTGAAACTTTATATTTTATAATTAAATATTAAAATATATTTTAAAGGTATCACAAAAATTTTAAATATTAAAACTACATTTCTCATTACTATTTGAAGGTGCGCTTTACTTTGATTGTTTAGAGCCTCGGCCCTATACAAACGGCACCCTTTTGAAAAATATGGAAGGATGAGCACAATTAGGGATGCACACGTCATTCCCAAGATGTATGCGTATTTTAGTAAAAGAGTATGCGTATTTTAGTCATTATTTACACTATAACAAACATTTATTTCAGAGATAAAAAGTTAAAAACACAGTTGCCATGAAACGACAGGGAAGAAGAGCAGAGGCCATGGTCGAAATCCGCTGAAAATTCGTTTTATGCCGAAATATTCCGAACTTTCGAGAAATTTCGTGTAAAATTCGTTCTCATTCTATGAATTTGATCCCATAGATTTAGGGTTTGGGCCTTTCGTCTCTCTCATCCCTTTCAGCCATTAAAGGTGCTATGTAATCTTTCAAAGCTCTGTAAATTTCACCTTTTTTATTCATTCTACCCTTAAATTGAGGTTTTTTCAGTTCGATTTCGCTCCAATTTGGGGTTTGGTTTGATTCTCTCTGGGTCTGTCCGTACAGTTGAAGCTTTTTGTGAAGCTTTCCAATGTTTCTCTGCGTGTTGGTTCTATGCGATTCCGAGGTTCATTTGGCTTCTAAATTCGTTCTTTTGTCTTCTCCCATAAAATGACCTTTTGCTGATACTCTCTGTATTTTGGCATATTTTGATGCACCTTTGCTCCTAGTTTATGCTCTTTGGGTCCAATTATCTTTGACTGAAGTTGTGGTTCTTCGAGTCTTGTTCTCTCGAATACTGATTGAGGTAAGAAAAGCATTCTAATATTGTCAAGAGCTGCTTCTCTGTTGTTTCCAACCATTTGTAATTGTTCTCTCAATTGATAATATGGTGAATCTGTTCCAATTTGAGTGTTCATCAAAGTTATATAGTACCATTTGTAATTGTTTTCTCAATTGATAATATCGTGAATTGATTCTAATTCGTGTGTTCATCAATGTTATGTGGTATAACTGTGTTTTGTTTGATTCTGGATGCATGATAATTATCTGATAGAATTGTTTGTGCCATGGATTAGGAATTTATTTTCTGATCTTTTAAAATGGATGGTTTCATGAAGTGAGTTGTTGTTGCTTAGACTGGTTGTAACTGTTAACTACATGAAATATGGTTTTTTCCTTGATGTGTAACAACTCTTTTCACACAAAAATCCAGCCAATAAATCAGAGTTCATTCAGTTCAAAGCAAGGATTTACAGTAGAATATGGAAGAGAAGAAGATAGTGGCCACTTCATGGGGGACCTCCAATGAAAAACGATTGATTACTGAAGCCCTAACACCTCTCTCTTAGAATCCCACTGATTATTTTATACATCGGAAAGAAAATGCAAACCCATCAGTAATCTAATTGATGAAATCAAGGTCAAATCAACACACTTACACTGACATTACCAATTCCGTCTTTACCTCAGTGGGCCTCTCTAAAATTCTAATGATGTTGATTCAATCTAATGCTTTTTTATAGTATAGATGCTTTGCAATGATATCCACAAGGTGCCATGGATATGTCTCCTCATTACAGTCAGTTACATGTTACGTATGGTTCAATAGAATAGGGGTAGGGGACGTATTTATTGTGTCTCCAAAGACCTAATTTCATGGCTAAAGCCCAACTCTACTGAACTTCTTGATTTCATGGCTGAATATTGGAGCTCAAGTTTCCAATTTTATTAAATCATTTACCATAATGTAATAACATTGGAGCACTTTCTGGAATCTCGTATTGAAAATACTGAGAGAATCCTGCTATTATGTGAAGGACTTATTTCTGATAATCCTTTACATATTAATGTAGCCATAGATGCGGCTTTCCTTGCAGAAGGTGTGTAAACTAAGCAAAATGTGACCATTCATGAGCTCTACTTACCGAATTAGCCTGTTTCCTAGTAAATATTTGACCTTCTGAGTGATCCTTTTGCCTCTTCAACTAAAGTCTACATTGTAAGAATTTGGACTTTTGACTCGTTGAAATATCGATCTGGCTCTAGCTTAATTTTTGGATACCTTCATTAAAGTTTATGCATGCTCATAAATAATATTACTTTGACATATGTGGCGTGTTATGTGTGATTGGCTGCATTGATGCAGTGGTAACTCTTTGTATCAGTTTTCTGATTATGTTTATATTCTGTCCATTAGTTTGCTTGCTTTAAGTGGTCAACTAGAAAAACAAACTCTCTTGTCAAATTCTGATTTGATCTAGTAGAATTTGTCAATGGAAATAATTGAATCTGATAATTCTATGGGAAGTTTTTGCAAACATCTCCTATATTTTGTGGAATTTATAAAAAATATCTTTGAAGTGTTAATTTTACTCACATGTCCCACTTATTTGAAAGTGTTTCTCGTATTTTAATTTTAATACACTGGATTAAGCTGAAATTTTGTTGTCCATGCTTCTTGCCATCATGCACCTATTAATAGTATAAAAATTTATTCAATACAAGTAAGTTGACCAAAACATCACTAAAAGTTTTAGGGCTATTTTGGTCATTTTGATCACTTATTTTTTTGTAATTTTTACAGGTCTGTGATTGTGAGAAGTATGGGCACCCAAAACTTGAGCTTGATCCTATGTACAAAAAAAAAATAGAAATTAATATATGATACACACTATCACAAAGTGGGAAGTGTAAGATATGAAATACTGGGGACATTTTTTTCATTCCATATATTATAGAGGATATTTAGGAAAATTTCCCTAATTCTGTTTGCCTAGATGATCTCAATGCTGCCTTGAATAAGTTTTGGCTCATGAAAGCTGGTTATTTTTCTACTTATTTGGTCAGGTCTTCTATTATTGTGTTTAAAATGTCAAGTATTATTACTAAGAACATTTGGTGATTTTATCTGTAAAATAACATTTTATCGCAGGAGTTAATGAAAATGGTTGGATCTTCTGGGAGTGATTTAGAAGGCGGTCTTGCTGTACTTCAGTTACAAAATTGGAGCCATCTTCATATTGATTTATCAGAATTCAATGAGTTTTTTATTTCCCCAACCAGAGAGCTATTGCTATTGCTCTCATACCAATGTGACGCATTGTTACTTCCTCTAATGGCTAGTGGATTATCAAACCGCTTGTCATCCTCCAAAGCAGCAGCACAGGCAGATTTAAATAAGCCAGATACGCTATATGATACTCCATATGAGTCAGATCCAATAAACATTCCCAATTCTTCATTGCCTGCAAAAAGTAGCTCTTCTTCAGCTTTTAAACATCACCCAGTTATTTCTGATGTGAAATCCTTGGCTTGGGGTTGTTGTGGCGATGCATACAATCAGAACACAGATGCTCGGTTCAAGGAGCTTCTTTTTGTGGCTGGTGATCGTGGTGTTACAGTTCATGCTTTCCGTTGCCTCAACCAAGAAAATGAGACATCTGAATTGGTTTCTGAGGGTTTTCTTGAAGAAGGGAGGTGGGTAGAATGGGGACCATGGGCTTCTTCTAATTGCAAGGCCCGTACGGAGGAGCTTGTCAGCTCTGTTTCACAAAATGATGGAAATGTTTGGGGAACAAATGCAGGCAATGGAAACGAGGAACAAGATTATGGCGTGGATCGAGAAGCGGACTATAATAAGTATTCACAAAGAAATGTAGGTTGCAAAAGATGGTTACAAACTTTTCTTACTGAAATTGAGACTATTGAATCTGGGGGCAAATTTTTAGCTAGGTTTCCTGCAAATTCATCTTTCCCTTGTATAGCTGATGTGATCTCCTTTAGCATTTTGTATCATGCTCCAAAGTTCTTGGATTTTTTGCATAATCATGATCCTGCTTTAATTTCAAAGGAAAAAGAGAGGCAGGAAGTAGATATAAAATCTCTTTATAAATGTTCCAAAGTCTTTTCCAGCTCGTCACACCGATTAATTGGTATGGTGCTGACATCAGAAGAGCCTTCTTATGAAGACACTAGTGCAGTGGATGAAAAGTGGAAACGTAAAGTGTTTGTGGTGGTTGCCATGTTACATAACTGGGGAATACAATGGGTTTCCTCAGTGAAACTCCATAGTCTTTATCAGCGATCGAGGACCCAATTTGAATGGGCAGATTTTCAACTTTCAGATGATTTTCTTATTTGTCTGGATTCATCAGGTTTAATCTTCATATGGGGTTCAACAACTGGGAAATTGGTTACCAGCCTTGATGTATTGAAGAGCTGCGGAATAAATTCAAAACCTCAGTGTCTTGTAGAAACAGCACAGTTATCCATGTATAGTGAGAATTTTTCTTCCTCAAGACTTGAAGAACAAACTGAACAATTTGATGAAGTGTCCAATGGCACTTCTCTTCGAAAATTCAAGAAGTTGTTGGTTGCTTCGAATTCTTTACTTCTTGCTGTCACTGATAAATATGGACTGACCTACGTGATCGCTGCTGATGATTATATTCCGGAAAATGATTATATGCAAAGTAAGCTGATTCCAAATTTTGAGCATTATGGTCTTGGTGTATTGGCCAATTGGAAACTTGCAGGTTCTGATATAGGTAGTCACAAGATGTTTCAGTCTCATTTGGAGTCTCATATAGAAGATTCATCGTACAAGGACGATATTGGAAGTAAACAGGTGGGAAAGAAAGGAAAGTGGCACAAGCCAGGTTGTGAAACTCATTCATATTTGCATGGTTTTTCTTGCAGATCATGGGTAAAGGGAGGTCATCCTTCCTTCTCAGACACTTCATTGACACCTAGCCGTAGAGTGTTTCTTCCCATAGAAGGATCTAATAAAGAGGATTCCATCTTTTTTACTGCCCTTGGAATCACTCGTATTGTAAGAAAATGCATTGTTAATAATGGAAGGGGTTTTAAAATTATGCATTCCTGTTTACATTTATCTCCAGAAGTTCTTGATGATAGAGGTCTAGATACAGGCCTATCACTAAGAAAGTTTTGTTCTTTGGAGAAGGAATACGAGTTTGTTGGAAAAGTGATTGGTTGCTCTTTTCAAGGATGTGTATATTTTGTGTCTAAAGATGGCCTGTTTATTGTACTTCCATCAATTTCAGTTCCTTCGGATACGCCACCTGCAGAATATATAGAATATTGGAGACCAATCAGCATAAGAAACAAAGACTCTCACTTAGAACATCTTTTGGTCAATAGAGGTTCTAGAGACCTGCGGCAGCCTTGGCAAATAGAAATTTTGGATAGAGCACTTGTTTGTGAAAGTCCAGAAGTAGTGGGTCACCTGTGTTTAGAAAATGGTGAGAATATCAAACTTTTCTGGCTTATTTATCTGTAGTTCTTCATTTTCTCTAAGGAGTAGTGCTTATCTGTTGCTACTTCTGTTTTGCAGCATATATGAAAATCAGACATATTAGAAAAAGGCATATCTGAAAATCATACTTCTAATTGAAAAATCATACTTCTGCATTTATGGCCTTCACTCAGCTTCAAGCTGAGTGTTGCAGTGGAGATTTTTCCACATTTTGCATATGATTCTCACAATTTCCTTCGTCATTTTTCTTTGTGTGTGCATGCATGCCCATGTATGTTTATGCCTGTGCATGTGCATTTAAAAGGAGGAGGAGGGTGGTGGTTTCGGGGGTTTTTTTTTGGGGGGGGGGGGTGGGGATGGGTGAAAGAGGTTTATTATGGGCTACCATGTCATATTTTGCCAATGCAGATAGTTAATTTTTGTTTTATTCCAAATATAAAGTGTTTGGATGTTTATTTCACTAAATTTGGGGATAGGGAATGTAGTTAGTGCAACATTTATTCCCTGATGAGTGCCAATCTCTCTCTCTCTCTCTCTCTCTCTCTCTCTCTCTCTCTTCTCTNTCTTCTCTCTCTCT
>NW_006498085.1:2600139-2658544 GCF_000471905.2 Amborella trichopoda | reverse complement strand
TACGTTACGTTACGTTACGTTACGTTACGTTACGTACGTTACGTTACGTACGTTACGTACGTTACGTCGTACTCTACTACTTCTCTCTCTCTCTCTCTCTCTCTCTCTCTCTCTCTCTCTCTCTCTCTCTCTCTTGCTCTCTCTCTCTCTCTCGCTCTCTCTCTCTCTGTGAGAGTGTGTCTGTGTGTGTTTGTGTGCACGTGTGGATCAATGTATTCCGCACGTGCCTTTTAATTAGTGGAAGTAATGTCGTGTTTGTTAATGTTTCATTCTTTGCCCGTGCAAACTGTTCTTTTGACTGCGATTATTTTTAAAATCTGGGTCTGGATTGACATATTGATTGGACCAAGCCATCATATCTTTTCTTTATTGCACTTTTCTCTATTTTTTTATTTTTATTTTTTATATTTTCCCTTGCAGACCATTTTCCTCCGAGATTCATTTTGTTTTTCCAAACTGTTACATATGATTTTGAACTTTGTGCAATATTTATCTTATTTGATCTTTCAGGGATGAACATTGGTTACTTGTATGTTGATATGTAGCTAGAGGTCTTTATGTTGGAATTCATGAGTGTTTTAAGTACTTGCATCATATGCTTTAAATGGTAGGGACATTGGTCTTTCCAAGTACAATTGATTTAGTTTTATCTAATTTCTCATCAGGATGGGGCTTAAAAGTCGCTTGGATACGTCGCCTGCAGTTGGCTTTGGATTACGCGAACTATGATGAAATAGAGAAGTGAGTGTTTTTATACTTTGGTGCTCTATGTATCTGTTTATTTCTCTTCACAAGAAAATCTTATCTTGAGCCCTAATTTCTAATTGACCTTTACTAATGAGGATCCAATGTCATTTAGACCAAGCATGAATCCCCGAGCTTGGCTTTCATCCGGTGGGTCTAGGGTTGCCGGCCCTGCCAATGGGGGTTCCTCTTCGAAGGGGGCCTCTCAAGATACTCGGGTCATTTGGGACCTGCCTTGTTTCATGAGATTATCCGCCCACTTAGGAGCAGTTTCAGTTATAGTGGGTCTCAAATGTATGTCCAATGACCTTGACTGGAAATACATGGCTGTTTATGATCCCAACCGCCTCAACTGCAAAGATAAATTTTAGGATGAACTTTATGCAATTGCCTCACACAGCCAACCCTTGTGCCTAGGAGGTGATTTTAATGTCACTAGATGGTCTCATGAAAAAAATGGGGAAGGCCATATCACATCCAGTATGATGTGTTTCTCAGATTTTGTGTATAGGAATGATCTCATAGATCTACCTTGTCAGGAGTGTCATTGAATTGGTCTAACCATGCTCCAAGTCTCATTCTGACAAAGATTGATATGTTCCTTACACGAGCAGAATAGGAAGAACTTCTCTTTGGCACCGATTCTCAAACTCTCCCAATGACCACATCAGCCTGCATCCCTATACTGCTCGAGACTGAATCTGTTCCCATGGGCAACAGGCCTTTAAGGTTGAGCTGAGGTGGCTTGAAGAAGTGGATGTGCTGCGTCTCATTTCACTTTGGTGGTTCATGTTCTCTGTTCATGGGTTCGCAGAATACAGGCTTTTGAAAAAAACTTCAAATGTTGAAAGATAAATTGCAGTGGAGTTACCACCAGTTAAGTATCTTCTTCAATAAATGAGTAATTTAGATTTCACTGAGGAAAGTAGGGATCTATGTCCGGAAGAAAGAAATAGGGGACTGGTGGCCAAAGTAGAGTTCAATAATATCCTCGAGCATTATGAGCTTTATTGTTTCCAAAGATCTAGGGTGGCTTAATAGGGGATAGAAATATGGAATTCTTTCACAAAAACTGCGATTTGTCGGAGGAGATCTAGTATTGTCCTTCAAACCCACAAAGAGGGGCGCATTACATTCAACCTACTCAAATTAGCAAGGTTATCATTAGTCTGAAACTTGTTTACTGCTCATCCTTGACCGAGGTTGAGGGTAACCAACTTCAATTTCAATACTTTGTTGGTGTAGCTGTCGTGTGGCTGGAGGGGCCATTCTCCATATTGGAAATTTACAGGGTGGTAAAAGAGCTTGGCCAAGACGAAGCCCCAGGACCAAATGGATTTTTGGTGGCTTTGTTCCTCAAATTCCAGGACACCTTGGCCTATGGCGATTCCGCTTCAGAGTCCTGATTTTGTAATTCTGTCAAGGAATCTTCATGGAACCTGTTTCGAAGTCAAGAATCTTGATTCCCCATTTTGGGAATATCGATTCCACTTTTCTTAAATCTTAATTTGAACATTTATTAAATCTCGATTCCACCTTTGTTGAATCTCAATTCCACGTTTTTTGAATTTTGATTCCATTTTTGTGGAGTGGAATCCAGATTCCACAGCAATATATATTTTTATGGGTGACGTTTGTATAAGGCTGAGGCTCTAAACAATCAAAGTAAGGCGCACCTTCAAATAGTGTCGAGAGATGTGGTTTCAATACTGAAAGTCTTTGTGATGGCCTAAAAATTTATTTTCATCTCTAATTATAAAATTTAAAGCTTAAAAAATAGTGTAGATCGAGCAGATCTATGAAAACGTGAAAATCTTGAAAATTGACTGTTCAAAAATACATTACAAGATTCACTATTTCCAAAACTTGAATCCTATTTTTTCTCATGTCCATGCATCTTGAGGTCGAGATGATGAATTTGAGGATTTTTGGGCATCAAAACAACCTCTTCTAGTGAAATTTTTGAGGTGCCCCTTAATTTGATTGTTTAGAGCCTTGCACTTATATAAGCTTTTTCCTTTTTTGGGCATCAAAAAAATCTCTATCACCCTTTCTCCATGAGTGTGCTTGTGATGTTTAAACTTTTAGCACTTGTTCCACTAATGCTACAACTTAATGTGAATGTAAACAATAAATATTATTTTATTCTCTCTCTCGTTAAATGTACTCACTTTCATTTCATCATGTGAAGTAAATGGTATATTTTGAAAATAAGGTTGGGGATTCTTACACGATTGCTTTTCTAATAGACTTAGAACTAGGTAGCTATTTTTTAAATAATTGGGAAAGAGATTTGGGTTCGATTCAGAATACATTTCTAATAGTGCTAGAACTGGTAGCTATCTTTTAAAGATAATTGGGGAAGAGATTTGGGTTTGACTTGGATTACAACACAGAGCAGCGCAATGGTCTAAACGAATTCCATTTTTGAAGTACAAGTATGAAATCAAAATTTCAGTTTCAAGAGTATATGAAATAATATTTGTACGTATTGTAAACACCATTAGTCCATCACAAATTCCCTAATGCACTATCGGTGTCTGCTAATGGTACTTAACCTAAATCTAGTGTTATTGACACTCGACCTTAATTTTGATACCTTGATTAAGGCTCAAGGCATCGATTTCAATACCAGGGGAAACCCTTGTTCAAGTCTTTATTTTTTTTTTTTCAGTAACCTTGTTCAGGTCTTTATGACCTTTGATGATCTTGATTCCAATAATACAGGAACCATGGCTAAGCATACTCAATACATTGATTTGATTCCAGTATTAAGGGATTCTCACATAAGATTACTCTAGAACCTTGAATCTGTTGCTCTATGGAATAATTTCCTCATGATTTTTTATGCGATTCTAAGTTGTTGGGTACAAGATCCCATAAATGTAGGAATCTTGTTTCCAATTGGGTTGAAACTCTGTCCCATATAGGTAGGAATGTCGATTCCATGGGAGTTGCAACTCCATTCCGTACTGGTATGAATCTCAATTCCAATTGGTCTGAAAATCGAATCCAAATAGGTAGGAATCTCAATTATATTTGGGTTGAAGCTTGATTCTCAAAAACACCTACATAATTCTTTCCAAGGTATTGGTGACTAGGCTGAAGGATGTGCTTAACTGCGTTATCTCTCCGAACAAAGGGGTGTTTGTCAAGGATGTACAAACCCTTGATGGGGCTCTGATTGTTCATGAATGCGTGCACGTGAGTCACCAACCTAAGATCTCCAGCTTGGACTTAAAAAACTAGACTGGGAAAAAACATACAACCATGTGGACTGGGAACTACTTGACCAAATTCTCAGTTGCATGGACTTTGACCGTAAATGTAGAACCTGGATTTCAGGCCATCTGTCATTAGCATTTTTCTCTATCACAATCAATGGCAGTCCCCATGGCTACTTCTTGACTATTAGAAGTCTCGTTCATGACAACCCAATGACCAATTTTGTTCCCCATCACGGTGGAAGTGTTAAGTAAGGCAATATCCAATCTCCACTGTCAAGATTCTGCCCAAGAATTGCAATCCTCCATGAGGGGATGCTCCCCTCATCTGCAGGGTAGCGATGACACATTGGTATTTTATGATGGCACTACTGAGCAACTCGACAAACCTGTGATTGTTTTTATGCTGCTTTGAAGTTGCGTCTGGACTGAAAGTGAATATGGCCAAAACAAAGCTTGTGGGGGAGGGTCGACCAAAATACAGTGGTGTTCTTAACGCACAGACGGTGTGTGCTTGTGTTGTGGAGTGGACAGTCTTCTAAATATGTGCCTGTGTCCTCTTTACTGAGAAAGAAAAACATGCGATTGGTTGGTGGAAAGGTTCGAGCAAAGATTGGTCACTGGGAAAGGTCATCTTCTTTCCATGGGCGGAAGCATTACACCCATTAAAGCCATTCTCTCCAACATCGCAGTCTTGCAAATGTCTCTCTTTAAGATGCTGATGTCTATTGTTAATAGACGCGATGCCTGATGAGAGAGTTCCTGTGGTCAGAGGCAGGTGTAGAATACAAGTTCCACCTA
The DNA here is from genome assembly GCF_000471905.2 of Amborella trichopoda. The sequence continues at coordinate 2,653,775 of NW_006498085.1, read as the reverse complement.
GCTAGGTGGGACAGAATTTGTAAATCCAAGAGGGATGGAGCCTTGGGCATTAGGAGGCTAAAGGAGATGAATGCAGCTTTATTGGGAAAATGATGGTGATGTTTCGCAACTCAGGTGGATCAACTATGGGGACTGGTTATCCAACAAAAATATGGGTGCAAGGCTTCGGACTGCTTGCCTAGAAGCTTGGTTGATGCTAAAACCCTGGGGGCATGGAAATGTATCATTTTAGTGCATTCAACTTTCTCCTCTTGCATCTGATTCTCAGTGGGAATGGGAGATTGCTCTAGAATGTGTAAAGATCGATGGTTGGGATAAAACTGCCTGGAAATGGAATTCCCTAGTCTGTTTCTGGTGGCTGCAGACCAAGATTGTAGTCTCCGAGGCTTATCAGATTCTGGGTGGCCACACAGTATGGTTGCCAAGATTAAGGACTCTTGACCGATGATGAAATTGTAGAATTGGAAGCCCTTCTGTCAATCCTTAACCCCCACTTCCTCACCAAGGCAGAGACAGATTGATGTGGAAGCCTTCTATTTCGAGGTTTTTCTTGGCACCTTCCTTGTATGACCTAGAGAAGCATCGCCTGCCACTGCCCGCAAAGCATGGGTCCTGCTGCCCCTCCCAAAGTACAGGTGTTTGCCTTGTTGACGATTAGAAAGAAGTCCTTCAAGGCAAAACACACTCAGTGCCAGGGCATTCATCTTACTAATAAATGTATCATGTGCAAAGCAAAGCATGCGGCGAATCAAATGACCATTTATTCCTCTATTGTGAAATGGTTACCAAATTCTGGTTCTTTCTTCTTAATCTATTTGGTTTTGTGTGCCCGTACTTTATCGTAGGTGTTCTTGACTACTACTCCTTAACAAACCCCCCCCCCTCCCAAAAAAAAAAGAAAAAGAATCCCTTACTCAGATCTCCTCTTTGGAGGGTCTCTATGGTGGTCCTGGTGTGGTCACTTTGGCTGAATGAGACTGGCACACCTTTGATTGGCAACATTACTTCCAATATGGCCGAAACTTCAGCACTTCTCGTGGGACTCAAAACTGTTCAATCGGCCTGGGCTTCAGGCTTGTGGTCGGGGGAGCTTCCATGAACACTATTCAACTGGGTTGTCAGAGTATCTCCTTGTCCTTGGAGATCAGAGATGGTTTTCCATGAAATATTTGTTCTCAATTAACCCATTTAACTATTCTTCCAACACATACAGCGTTAATTAAATGCTTTAGCAGATAGCCTCGCCAAAGAAGGGGCTTCCCAACCAGATCTTGTACTTTTACCTCCCTTGCCTAGAGCTCGCCAAAGAAGCGGCTTCCCAACCAGCTCTTGTACTTTACCTCCCTAGCCTAGAGGGACAGTTGGTATTGTTTTCCTTTGCTTGTGTTATCCCGTAAAAAAAATATTGATAAATATAAATGGAGTTACCAGTTCTGAACCCAAAAAAAAAAAAAGGGTTCAAATTAGTTGCACTAGAGTCTAGATGAAGTGAATATGACTTCATAAAATTTTTTAAGTCACACATGAAATGCCTGATCTTGTGAAGTTGTGATTTAGAGAACACACAAATGCGCATTTTCATGCCATGAGGAATGATTTAGAGAACACACAAATGCACATTTTCATGCAATGAGGAATCTTTGAAATAGTAATTTGCAGATATTGGCGTATTTTACTTGTTAATTGTATGTAGTCCAACTTTTCTTCAATATGGCTTAAAAAGAGTTTGTTGTTACTTTATTTTGGTCCTTAGAATCTTCTCCTGTTATTGTTCCTTTATGGATAAAGCAGATATATTTGTATTTAATGTTTTCCCGATGTTTGGTTTTACTCTCCAGTACTATTTTCAGATGTTATCCCCTCTGTATGTTTTGTGTTCTCCCATTCTTTACGAGTTACTTTCGTTTCCTTTTTTTTCTCCCCCATATTCCTCACCTTGTTAATATCCTTTTTGCTGGAATTTCGCATGTGAACAACTAAATTAATTCCATGTTGGCTAGTAATGGACACTTTGAGGATAACAGTATAGCAGGTCGTCAGGCCCATTTTGGGTATTATTGTATTAGATAATTCTTGACACTGAGGGAGGAGGTTGAGTGTTGCAGCTTTGGTTATCTTTTAATAATTATTCCTATAATGTCCATGAAAAGTTTTCCTTATGTAAGGAAATTCTTGTAGCATTTGGGAAAAAGTATATTGTCTGAAAGATGATGTTCTTAAGAAATGCATTGCGAAATTTGCTCTTGAATGGTGAGACAGGTTTTATTTCATGCAGTAACCTTTATTTGCAGATTCACAGATTGCTTTGATTTCTTATGTTGTTCACTTGGTTTCTTAATTAGTAACGAGTAGTGTTCGAAAAGTCGGACAGCAGCCTAGGCGGACTTTTTGAAAAAACGACTAGACGTGGGTAAGGCGGGCAATATTAGGTGGAATCCTCTAGGCACCCGCCAAGGCGGTGTAAAAGGCGGGTGCCTAGGTGCTGACTTGAAAATATAATAATTAATTTGTAATTATTAATTTATTGGTTATTATTGATTATTAATTTATCGAAAATGTTTTTTGCATGTAACAATAATTATTAATTTATTGATAAAAGAAAATATAGTATTAATTCGTAATTATTTATTTTTCAAAAATACTTTTTGCATATAACAATAATTAATTTATTGGTAAACCAAACTATAGTATTAATTCGTAATTATTAATTTATCGAAAACATTTTTTGCATGTAGCAGTAATTATTAATTTATTGGTAAACCAAAAGATAATATTAATTTGTAATTATTAATTTATCGAAAATGCTTTTTCCATATAACAATAATTATTAATTTATTGGTAAACCAAAAGATAGTATTAATCGTAATTATTAATTTCTCGAAAATACTCTTTGCATGTAACAGTAATTATTAATTTATTGGTAAACCAAAAGATAATATTAATTCGTAATTATTAATTTCTCGAAAATGCTCTTTCCGTGTAACAGTAATTATTAGGTTATTGGTATAAACCAAGATAGTATTAATTCATAATTATTAATTTCTCAAAAATTCTTTTTGCATGTGATACTAGTTAATTTACTGGTAAACCAAAAAAATAGTATTAAATCATAATTATTATTATATAATATATACAATAAAATTGGGGGAGGTATGGGGATCCAACTTATAAAAAAAAAAAGACAACGAAGGCCACCTTTGGGTCTGGGTGCCCGCCTGCGCCTTCTTGAACATTGGTAACGACCATAGAAAGCATGTGGGGTTTTTGATAAATTTGGGTGACATATATTCTTAATTGTGTAAATTGTTCTAGCAATGTTATGTGGATACATATGTTTCTTAAAATTTGGAAAATTTAATTCCTGATTATGTGGAATCATTCAAAGTCCTAATCTCTCTCTCTCTCTCTCTCTCTCTCTCTCTCTTTTAATGCAACGTTTAATAATAGTTCTGGGTGTGAAATTCTTGGCATGGTAAAATAAATTGCATGAAACCACTTTTGAAGCTTCTTGAACGCTTTTTCTTAATCATTGTCTTGGTTTCTTCAGTTCAATATTTTGTTACTGAACTGTTCATTTAACTGACTTTTCTATCTACCTTTTTGGTATGACCAGGTCCTTAGATATGCTTATTGGTGTGAATGCAGCTGAGGAAGGCATCATGAGGTTGCTGTTTACTGTTGTGGAGAGGATTTTTTGTAGATCTACCAAGGATCATGATCTAGCTTTGGCATCAAGGTGAAATTTATGTGCCGCTCAATCTTTAACAATTTGAAAATGTTGCTTGGAGTGATGGGAGTATGGCTACTGTAAATTCAGATAGGAGTGTTCTACATTCAAGATATTATGTATATTAAATTTATCTTGTTTTGAGGCATTAAACTTGAACTGACAGCTTTCATTTCATGTTTTTGTGCCGTTTGAATTTCACAAATTTCTCATGCTTTCGAGTGTTTCCACAGACTTCTGGCTCTAGCTGCACGCTTTGCCACTAAAATGATTAGGAGATATGGCTTACTCGAGCATAAGAGAGATAAATGTACATTCAAGGGATCTATGCAATCAACATTTTGTCATCTGGAACCGCCACCAATAAAGAAGAATTCTGGAACTGCAAATTTAGGAAGACTTCGTGAGATGGCTCACTTTCTAGAGGTTATTAGGAATCTACAGAATCGACTGGGTGTAATGCGCAGAAGGCCGGGTACAGGGGCGGTATGTTGTTGAAGCATACAATAGCTTGTCCCTTGAGCTAGCTCTTTTTCTTTTTCTAGGCTCAAGTTGTTTGCTTTGGCTGCTACACTACATGTGGTTGATAGTTTGAAACTCTTTGCCCCTACAGGTAGATACTGAAAATGCATCAGCTCTTGCACCAATTGCTTCACAGGATGACTTGCCTCTTCCCCAAGGTTCTGTGGTTGAGAAGAACGCATCTGGAACTGTATCTACATTGGAAGCTCAAAACCCAAGAGAAGTGTTCCCTCAAACATTTCCTGAGAGTGAGGAATCTCTGCTAGCTTTGTCACCCTTGGAGTCGGTCTCCTCAACTAGCTACTTGGATTCAAGAAGCTTGCATGAACTTTTTGTCCCTTCATCAATGGATGGGAGTCAGAGTAGACCAATTATCTCCTTTGAAAATGCCAAGGATATGATTGCAAGATGGGAGATGAATAAATTAGATCTCAAGAGTGTTGTGAAAGATGCCCTAAGCTCTGGTCGTCTTCCTTTGGCAGTTCTTCAGTTACACATTCAACATTTGAAAGAGCGGGGGTTTGAAAGAGAAACAAGGGATATATTTAATGAGGTTCAAGATGTTGGAAGGGCTATCGCTTATGATATGTTCTGCAAGGTAATTCATGAACTAATTCCTCTTAAACTTTCAATATCTAGTTCTATTCATGCATTTATTTTGTGTGGCCATTAGGGAGAAGCTGGATTGGCTATAGCCACATTGCAAAGATTAGGTGAGGACATTGAAGTTAGCTTGAAGGAATTAGTATTTGGTACTGTGAGGAGGAACCTAAGGACGCATATTGCCGAGGAGTTGAAACGACTTGGATACTTGGCGTCATACGAATTGAGAGTATTGGACAGATTATCACTCATTGAGGTTCATCTTCTGGAATGCCCTTGTTTTTTCCATACATATATACAGAGATGCAATCTGAAAGTGTTTGGTAATATGTGCATCTGTGTGTATAGATAGAGAGAGAGGTGACTCTCTCTCTATCTATTTGTGTGTGTGGTATATGTGTGTGTGTAGGCCTGCACATGGTGGTTGCATCTGTCCAACTGTACACTTGACCCTCACTGAAAATACCTGTAGGGGATTTATGTGACCTAAAACCTAATATCTTTTAGGATTGTATACTACAGGACCATTTACCCTTGGTACAAGGAAGTTACAATCACCAATAGCCATCAAATGCGACATCTGACAGCTTTAGGTGTCACAAAGTTCAAAGAATTTTCTTTTGAACTTTTAGCCTAGTTATTGGGACACTTCCAGCTGCTTGATTTCACATCTAACAGCCAAGATTGATTCTAACCTCCTTGGTATTGCTGCATACTTTTCCATGTCTTTTCAAATCATCTTTGATGTATCCCAAGATCAAATTAGAAAAGAAAAATCAATTTCAGATTAATTTCCTTAGATTTCATATCCATCTCTGCATAGATAGTCCAAATTCGGTCTTGGAGGAGATTTTGAGTTGGGCAGTTTTTGAGTCCAACTCTTTCTTTTCTATATTGATTTTAGGGTGAGATAAGTATCAATTTGGACTTGTGGGTTCCATCAGATCCCCCTAACTAGTTGTTTGACCTGTAATTCCAAATTGTCAATTTGGACCTGCGAGACTAATCCTTTTCCTATACACACACAAATGAAATATGCAAGGTGGCTTTTCCAGTTGTAGCTTCTGAACTTATTTACTCTTTATTTTTTCTGTTTGAAGAGGTTGTATCCAAGCAGTAGCTTTTGGGGTACATATGTTTGTAAGCCGAAACAACTCGGTAAAGGTGTTTATAGTGTAACTCTGGTGGAAGAAGATAGACCCCGGCTTGTATGTTATCATTCATATAAAGATCATACCATTGAATGTGGAGAAATTGATGGGGCCGTGATTGGTTCATGGGCAAACATTGATGAAAATTTGGCTTCTGTGCAACCGTCTGAGGAAGACAACATCCATGCTGGCTACTGGGCTGGTGCTGCAGTTTGGTGCGATGCCTGGGATCAAAGAATTGTTGACCGAGTAGGTGCTCAGCCTTCATCTTTAATGATTTCTCTCTAAGCAATGACGTAATATATATGCCCTTGAACCCCCTAGAAGTCAAGCACAACATGTTGATTCTTGAATTAATAAGTTGTGTCATGTATATATAAGCTGGTCTAATTGTTATCTATTAACTTTCTTAGAGGAATAATATCGGCTTTTGAGTTGTCTTAAATTTATTTTGTTTTGATTTTTCATTTAGTCTTATTTTATTTTCTTACTTTTCTATCAATCACAATGTTTCTATAAGACATCACATGCAGATTTACTTGAAGAAGCAGAGTTTGATATTTTGTTTCATTTTTATAGCTTTTTTCTTTGGTGTGACATCTATTTTGGTGGGAAACTTGCTATTTTTATACATTCCTCTTTCCAGTTTAATTAGAACTGTATCATTGTTCCTCCTTTAGCTTCTTTATCCACAGCTTTTATGGGGTGTACATTTTTTTTTATGTTGTTTATTCTTCTCCAGATAGTATTGGATCAACCATTTCTTATGGGAGTCCATGTGCTGTGGGAGTCACAACTGGAATATTACATGTGTCACAATGACTGGGTGGAGGTCTCCAGACTCCTGGACACGATTCCAAGTTCTTTATTAGCAGATGGGAGCCTTCAAATCCAACTGGATGTTTTGCACTCATTTCAGGCGAATGGAGAAGATAGAAATGTCCCAAGATCAGCCCGACAATCATTTTCCTCTGAAGAGTTGGATTCCGTTTACATGACAGTGCCAAATATTAAGCTCTTCCATTCTTCTTCTTTGAGTACATGCTCACAGTGGTTGAGAATGCACATGGAACAGAAGCTAGCTAGGAAGTTAATATTTCTGAAGGGGTACTGGAAAGGGACTTGGGAGATCATGCCATTGCTTTCCCGTGCAGGCTTCATAGTCAACACATCAAAAATCTCTGTCAGGGAGGAATCGTCTGAAAACCTTGCGGATCTTGACTTCTCAAGTATCAATGAGGGTTTTGACAAAGATGCCTTGCTAGGACTACATAGAGTTGTTGTGCATTATTGTGCAGAGTATAACTTGCCAAACCTTCTAGACCTTTATTTGGACCATCACAAATTAGCTTTTGATGATTCTTCAATGAGTTTGTTTCAGGAAGCTGCTGTAAGTACCTAAGTACATTTAAATTATATTTTGTGATATGTCCCTTTATATCTCTCTTATAATGGATTTTTGTAGTTTATTTTCTATATTGGTACCCATGAGTACTAATGCTGGAAATGGTGAAATACAATGGAAGATTTTGGAAACATTTCTGAAACACCTATTTCAAGTTTTAGTAGAAATTGTTTCTGGCAATATTAGCACCTGTTTCCAGTAACACTAGAAACCATTTCAACTTGCAGCTTTTAGACTGTCCACATTAAAAATAAAGCGGCTCAACTAAAATCCTAGAAAATGAAAATATAGGAAATATTACTTGACATTCTTATTTTAGTTGTATGGTCATGTGTAACATGGGTACTCATTAGTTTTCTTTGTTCCGTCTGCTTGTGATTTTTCAGCTAGTTGACTGCAGTTTCAGAAGAATCTGTTACTCTAAACTAGTCTTTCAAAAGTTGCCAGTTTTCAAAACCAGAACCAGTAGTTGGGTGATTCAGTTCTAGGGAACCCTGGAATTACCTGATTCCACTGGTTTTGACTCTTTTTTTTTTTTGTAATTTTCTTTTATGTCCATACACCAATCTGACTCGGGACTCACACGAGTCGCACCTGGTGGCCTTGAATCTGATTGTGTTTTGCAACACTGCTCCAGACATGTGCTATTCAAGCAGCTAATGTTCTGGATTTTGAATGCTATCCAGGGAGACTGCATGTGGGCAAAATGGTTGCTGTTGTCACGGATAAAAGGATTTGAATATGATGCATCCTTTGCTAATGCTCGAGCGATTTTATCTCACAATTTGGTGCCTGGTAATAACCTTTGTGCGTTAGAGATTGATGACATTATAAGGACTATTGATGATATTGCTGAAGGTGGTGGAGAAATTGCTGCCCTGGCAACTTTGATGTATGCCTCAGTTCCTCTCCAGAATTTCCTTTGTAGTGGTAGCGTAAATAGGCACTGCAAATCTTCAGCACAGTGTACATTGGAAAACCTTAGACCAGGACTTCAGCACTTTCCTACATTATGGCACACTTTAGTGGCTGCTTGCTTTGGTCAAGATTTGAATCCAGGTTCCGTGGTTCCGAACATAAGGCCTGGTAATATTTCTGACTGTACATGCTCAAAATGATTTATCTCTTGGACTCCACTTTGAATACTTGGTTGTACGATAGGATTAGTTTTTGCATTGGTAGTTGTTATTTTTTCAGCAAACATTGTTTGATTGTAAACAAATTGCTATTTATCTTGCATGGGAACAGTTTTTGGCAAGTCTGCTTTGGCAGATTATTTGAATTGGCGAGATAAACTTTTCTCCTCATCTGGAGGCGATACCTCATTACTGCAGATGCTTCCTTGTTGGGTTACCAAGGCTGTACGGAGACTAATTCAGCTTTCCGTCCAGGTCGGCTTTGAATTAAATTACAATGCATATGCTTTTTGTGATTTTTTTTCCATAATGCACAAATTAATTGATTTTGTTGTCATATTTTTTATCAAATGTGCTCTCATTATATGTTCTTGCTAAATGATATGTACTATCCTACTTCTTTCATTTTGAAGTTTCTTCATAATGCATGTACTATCAATATGCATTTTAATGTTGAATCAAATTTCAGTCTGAAACCATTGTACTGGTACATTTTGGATGATGGCCGTTCATACTAGAATGAGAGAGAAGATTTGCACTTGAACTGAATTACTGTAAAGATTTTCAAAGGATGATGAATCTAAATATAGCATCTTATAGTTTCATCTAAACTGAGAATGAGTTAATGCATGTTGTTTCTTTTCAATGCCATTACCTTATATTCCTAATCAAGTATTTTGCTCCTCTCCTATTTAAGGATTGGTGATCATTTCCATTTTAAGAACTATATTATGCTCAGTTACTGTTGATCAGAGTGCAGCTAATATTTGAATCTTTGCAATTTATAGGGTCCCATCGGAAGGCAATCCTTTTCGTTTGCCAATTCAGTTCTTGGTGTGGACTCAAATGGAGAGTTCAGTGCTGTGTCTTGGGAAGCAGCAGTACAGAAACATATTGAAGAGGAACTCTATGCTTCTTCATTCGAGGTAAATGTTATTGGACTAGATATTAATTATCATCATCATCATCCAAGCCTTATCCCAATTGGATTAGATATTAATGTTAGTTGAAATTTTCCCTAATGACCTAAATTTAACCTTCTATAATTTGAGGATGAGGAACTGGCAATTCTAGTTGCATAAAATCTCATTGAGAAATCTGTTAGTATTTACTTTTCTAGTCATAATGAGGCCTATGTTATCATCTGATATCAGGACTGCTAGCTTGTGGTTGATATGAAGAGTTTCATCAATCAAGATGTACATGTATGCGAGTGTTTGTATGCATGGTTGTGCTTGCATCTCAGTCTCTGTGTATGTATGTGTGTTGGCGGGCACACGTACTTGCATCTGTGTGTGTGAAATTGTGTGTTTGCATATTCTGTGTGCTTATGGTGGTTTTGTATGTATGTGTGCATGCACATGTGTAACAGATATTTTCATGGAAACAGGATACCAATTGTGTGGTTGTGAAACAGCGTATCATATATGAGTTTTAGATGTGTACTTCATTTCCATTGCTCAATTATATACGATTTCTATTTGAATGTTCAGGGATTCTGGGATTCTCTTTTGAGAAAATGTATCATCTGTTTTAGCATATATCTCCTTTCTGAAGCCATTTGATTCTATCCTTACATCGAAATCACAAGGCTCACAACACTTTATAATGTTTCAATGATACTCCTGTTATTTAGCATTCCGGGGGAACTGGGCATGTTGCTGACATCGTTGGACACACAATTATTTCAGTGAAGATACTAAAGCACTAAAATACGAAGCTCTGACGTCCTTTGGTAACACATGCAGTACAAGCGTATCCGTAGAATATCCACTTGGGATATGATATGATATGATATGCATTGTGAACAGATGCATTCAAATGATGGCAATGCACCCGTTATGTTTATGTTTCTTGACCTTTTACATTTCAGATATTTGGAAGAAAAGAGAGCATTCAGACACACATGATTGTTCATAGACTTAATAGAATATCCCTTTAAATTTTTTAAGAGAGGAAATTCACATGTGCAATGGGATGAACCTCCGGTCAGATATCTTCTCTATGATTGAAGATTCAGTATAAACATCAAGTCTCAAGTAGCATGGTGAATCCAAAGAATCAGATGAAGTGTAGTTTAATGGTACCGCCTACTAATGCTTGCAATAATGTAAATATTCAGTCTTGTTTCTTTCTTTCTTTTACTTTTTTTAATAATAGAGTAGCACGGGATTCTCGCTAATTGACAAATCCTACTGTTTCATTTCCCCGTTGCTTCTAATTGCAGTTCCACAGAATTAACTGAGCTGAATATTCTCGACTTTCGGTTCAATTGAGGCTGTGCTCGGTCTCAATTTGAGTACTTGACCCAATATTAATTGAACTGGATACTGCGTCATGGAATTAGTTGGACCGAATGAAGACCCTGATTAGGATCTCAGTAGAAGCTCCTAAAGGCAGCTCCCTTTAGATCTTCAAGTTCTCAATCATGGGCTTCTGAGTTATCTCATGGCCTTTAATTTTGTTGCCTGGGATGTGATATCTCTCATTGATGTTCCTCTCCTTTAGGCCCCTGATAAGTGGGGCTCCTTACTACAGAGTTATTTGACTGGCAATTCGGGTTAACTAACTTATAGATTAATTTTCCATTTCACTAGATGGTTAATTGCTACTTCTTTTTTAGATATGCATGTGAAAGACAAATAGTATCATTGAATTACTAGTTTGAGTGGTATATATTGATCATACACTTGAGCTGATGTTTATGAGGTTCTGAACTCTGCAGTGTGCCCTGTGTTTTGCATAAGCTGAAGAATGTTCTTTTAGGACAATAGATTACTTGCAATGTTATCATTATCTTCATCATCCTTGCAAAACTTTACAGTTAATAACATTATCATGGAAATTTAATATTACAATATAGCAATATTTTCATGTACTTGGGCCGTGTTATGAGCTCTGTTTTTTCATTTTCGTCATTGGTAAGATGATTTTCTTTTTTAAAACAGATGATGACTTGTCGAACTTCAAAAGATGATGAAGAAAAGGTTCACTGTTCGAATTGATTTTGCCAGTAAAGATATGTCATCTTACTAGTTCCTCATGCATGTAGGAAAATGGGCATGGAATTGAGCACCACTTGCATCGTGGTCGTGCATTGGCAGCTTTCCACCATCTCCTTGGCGTACGTGCCCAGAGAATGAGAACAGGTCATGCTGATCTAGAACGAAAAGGAAGTTCTACACGTGGATCAACTAATGTTCAGTCAGACTCCCAAAGACTTCTAACGCCATTAACTCAAAATGAAGAATCCCTTCTCTCTTCGGTAGGTGCTTTATTTTGAAACCAAAGTGACCAAATTACCATGATTAGTTTCATCATTCTGGGTGGCGTGATCTGATTATTTATTTTCCTGGATATTCTATGAAGCATGCTCTTTGCCTAATTTATAATGGCGTGTAAAATACATAAATACATCAAAACCAGACACCTCTCTCTTGTGATCTTAGTATCACTCGTGATTTCTTGAAAGGGTGCGGTTTGTATAGAGCATCAGCTCTAAACAATCAAAGTAGAGCGCATCTTCAGATATTGTCAAGAAATGTGGTTTTAATACTGGAAATCTTTGTGATAGCCTTAAAATATATTTTCATATCTAATTATAAAATTTAAAGCTTCAAAAATATTGTAGATCAAGCAGGTCTATGAAAGCTTGAAAATCTTAAAAATTGACGGTCCAAAAATGCATTACAAGATGCATTATTTCCAAAACTTGAAATCCATTTTTTTTTCATGTCCATGCATCTTGATGTTGAGATGATCAATTTGAGGATATTTGGGCATCAAAATAACCTCTTCTAGTGAATGTTTTGAGGTGAGCTGTAATTTGATTGTTTAGAGCCTCGGCTCTACATAAAATTTTTCCTTCTTGAAATAATTAGCTTTGTTTCACATTCTTTTCGGAGGAAATGATGTTGTGGCAATGCTTATTATTGATTCCCCTGTTTATTTGGTATTATCCTAAGATGTTTCTGTTATTCACAACATATTCAGGTCATTCCACTTGCAACTTTGCACTTTGAGGATCCTGTTTTGGTTGCATCTTGCGCTCTTCTCTTGGAGCTTTGTGGACAATCTGCTAGCACACTGCGTGTCGATGTGGCTGCTTTGCGTCGTATTTCATCCTTTTACAAGTCTATGGGGGCCAATGAGAATCTTAAACAGTTCTCACCAAAGGATTCTCCATTTCATGTTGTATCAAATGAAGGTGAATTTACCCTGTCTCTTGCTCAATCCTTAGCGGACGACTATCTGGATCATGATAATGTTAGGCTTCTTGGAAAGCGGGCAAAAGCTCCTCTTACTCGGAGACATTCTAGGGTTCTTGAGACTGTCCTGCAACATTTGGAAAAAGCTAGTTTGCCTGTAATGATTGATGGCCAGACTTGTGGATCGTGGCTTTTGAGTGGCAAGGGTGATGGAGCTGAGTTGAGATCCCAACAAAAAGCTGCTAGCCAATACTGGAATTTAGTTACAACATTTTGCCAAATGCATCATCTCCCCATCAGCACAAAGTATCTTGCTGCCCTTGCAAAAGACAATGACTGGGTATGTTCCCTCAGTTTTTTCCATCTTTTGAGTTCACACTTTTGCTTTCGCTTGTTCCATGGTCGAATCATGAAGGTTGGATGCTTTTGTTTAGGTTGGCTTTCTGACAGAAGCTCAGTTAGAGGGATGCCAATTTGATGTTCTCATTCAAGTGGTGAGTTTTGTTGTACTAAACAAGGAAGTATTTGAAGTTTGAGGTGTATTTTCAGGCATAATATTAGGTGAACTGAGTATATTACCAATTAAATATATATATATATATATGGCCTAGTTTTTGTAACTAGCAGTTTTTCTCTTCAGGCATCAAAGGAGTTCACTGATCCTCGCCTTAAGTGCCACATATTAACGGTTTTGAAAAGTATGTCAACAAAAGCAAAATCAAGCTCCACAACCAGCTCAGCAAGTACAGGCAAAAACAATGGGATATCTACATGTTTTGAGAGTATGATACCTGTGGAACTTTTTGAACTTGTTGCTGAGGCTGAGAAACAAAAAAATTCTGGTGAAGCCCTTCTACTAAAAGCGAAAGATTTACGTTGGTCTCTTTTGGCAATGATAGCATCATGCTTTCCAGATGTATCTCCGATCACCTGTTTAACAGTTTGGCTGGAGATAACAGCAGCAAGGTTTGCGATGACCTTTTATTGATGATTCCATTTACCTTTCCAATTTCCAGTATTTTATAGAATAGACATCTACTATAGACTGCATATGTTTCATAGTGCATTATCTTCTAGATTTTGAGTGGAAAATTTTGTGATACCTATACATATATATACATGTGTGTGGATGGGTGGGTGGGTGGGTGTATGTGTGTTTCTGAGTGCACGCGTATGTGCATGCATGTGTGTCTGTGTGGAAAAAGATACAGAAACAGATAATAAGCCATTGAGCTTATCTTGTAGCATAAGCCCATTGGAGCTAAAGGGAGCTTTTGGATCCCAAACTTTGCACACATGCTCATCGCATCCTAGCAATAAAAAGAAAAAAGAATTTGCTCATTAAAATGGTCCAAATTAATTCGGCTCCTAAACAGTGAACGCAGACCATCCATGTCTCCAAGAACTCGAATTTTGTTTTGTTTTGGTTGAAATTGATCTTTTGTTGAATCAATGAGATTGTGCAAAATTTGGCCCGAGAAAAAAATTCCTCTAGCTATTTGTTGTTCGGCCAATGGACTGAGACTAGCATAAGCCCATTGGCTTCATATTATCTTTATTTTATGTGTATATTTATATTTTTTTTTCTTTTTTTGTGTGTGTGTGAGAGAGAGACAGAGAGAGTCCAGAAAGTAAGATTTCAAAGAAGGAATTTTTGTATATCTCTTTTTGTGTTAACTGTTTGGTTTCTTAATTAGCTATCCCCATGCTTGGATTTGTGACGCTGTGTTGATAACTTCCTCTCATCTTTACAGTGAAACTTCATCCATCAAGGTGAATGACATTTCCTCCCAGATCACTGCTAATGTCGCTGCAGCTGTAGAAGCAACCAATACACTACCTAATTGCAGCAGAGAACTAACTATACGTTATAATAGAAGGAAGCCTAAAAGAAGGCGTCTGATGGAAACAGTCATTTCTGAGAATACTTCTGTTAGTTCTCCTACAAGCCCCTCATTTACTTCCCCTGCTATTAGCTTATCCCTATCTCAAGGGGTCCCTGCTAAAGAGGCAAGAAAGAAACAGGCTGATGAAATGATAAGTGTTATGAGAGATCCAGATGATGGTCGTGTTTCTCTGTCAAAGATGGTTGCCATACTTTGTGAGCAACGTTTGTTTCTTCCTTTACTGAGAGCTTTTGAGATGTTCATTCCTTCATGTGTATTGGTACCTTTTATCCGTTCTCTCCAGGTACACATAATAGATGTAGGTTTTCTCATGTTGACTGTTTTATCTCAATTGAATTACTGTATGAAATTCAATTTCTTCGTAAAACCTTTGTGCTTGGTTTTGAATTTCGATGTTTTTTAAATGCGTCAATTTATTTCTTCCAATTTGGTTCCAGGCATTTTCACAAATGAGACTCTCTGAAGCTTCAGCGCACCTAGCATCGTTCTCTGCCAGGATCAAAGAAGAGCCCCAATACATACACACGAATATACCTAAAGATGAGCATATAGGGACAACATGGATTACTGCAACAGCTGTGAAAGCAGCAGATGCAATGCTTTCAACTTGCCCATCAGCATATGAGAAAAGGTGCTTATTAAAACTTCTTTCTGGTGCTGATTTTGGAGACGGGGGATCTGCATCTGCACACTATCGGCGACTTTATTGGAAAATTAATTTGGCGGAGCCTTCTTTACGCCAAAATGATGGCTTATGCTTGGGGGATGAATCCCTTGATGATGCTGGTTTATTGACTGCATTAGAGAAGATTGGCCATTGGGAGCAAGCTCGTACTTGGGCCCAACAATTAGAATTAAGTGGTCCACAGTGGAGATCAGCTGCTCATCATGTGACGGAAATGCAGGTATTCTTGTTGTTTAAGATGTTTCTCTAGTAGCTGTGATAAATGAAAATGATTACAGCCACTGCATAGAAATTTATGGAAAGGAGTCCATTTTTCAGGTTTCAATTCCTCTGATGAATAGATTAGCATCTAGTGTTGATATGAGAACCACTGCACCAAAAAAAAAAAATATTGATATGAAACTTTGATTTCACTTGGATTGGACAGAGTTGATACCATCTAGCTGAACAACTGTTTAGCACAAATATGTCCTATACGGGTGCTTAATGAACAAGATCAAGATCTTTCCTTATGGTAGTTGCACCTACTTGTTGTGTACCCTGCAAAATATAGGTTCTAAAATTGTTGCTCTAAGGCTCCATCCATATGAACTTTTATATTTTCCCATCAAGCGTAGTATTCCCTGTCATTTGAAAGGAGTTAATGTGTGGTTTCTTGAAATAATAATTAGAAGCATCTATATCTCATGACTTTTCCTAGATAGGAAGGGAGATTTTTCATTTACATAAACTTGGTAAGAAATATTATGCATTCATGGGTTTCTTATTCACTTATTTGCATGTGTAGCATTTGCCAGTAGTGATAATTTGGAAGAGAGTCAATTGTTTATTGTTCATTTTGTATGTTGTTCTACCATGATTGCAGCTCACACTTCTCTGCATGTATTACATTAAACACTAGTAGAAAGATAAGAAGTGCATTCTCAAGTGCTGACATTTAGAAAAAAATAAGTAATGCTAATATTTTCCTAATAGGAATATGCACACATCTTTTGTGCTCTCTTGAAATCCACTTGTCTTTCAGGCTGAAGCAATGGTGGCAGAGTGGAAGGAGTTTCTTTGGGATGTTCCTGAAGAGAAAGCTGCTTTATGGGGCCATTGTCAAACCCTGTTCCTTAGATATTCATTTCCTGGCCTACAGGTTGCTTTCAAACTTCATGGACAATATATGTCAAATAGGCACAGATTATGTCGAGAAGATTTCCTTGACCCAAATGTTTATGTCATAATTTTACCCGTGGCTTCTTATGCAGGCTGGTTTGTTCTTCCTTAAGCATGCAGATGCAGTAGAAAAGGATATTCCAGCTAGAGAGCTACATGAAATGCTTCTCCTTTCGTTACAGTGGTTAAGTGGAAGCCTAACCCAGTCCCTACCGTAAGTCATGAAGTGATTTCCTTCTGCAAAAATATATAATAGACATCCTGTGTATAGTGTATATAATAGACATATGGTGCACCAAGGGCCCGGCGCAGCCCTAAAAAACTCGGGCATGGACTATGAAATGTGGCCTGAGGGCCGGGCTGGGCCAAGCAACCACGGCTCTCTTTTTCTTTGTTTTTTCTTTTGGCATGGCCCTTCCCGGATATGGCTAGGTCCAGGCTTGGGCCATGGCCTTTTTGCCAGGCCGGGCCTTAGCCCTGCCACGGCCGCAGCCCTAAGGGGATTAGGGGCGGGCTAGGGCCAGGGGCGGCCCTGTCTGTTGCCACCACAGCAGGCAGAAATCAATATAGTTCTGGGCTGAATTTCTCTCTTCAGAGCCGCATTGGACATCCACTGTTCATCTTGAGAATGGATGGTGGAACCACTGGCTGTGTATGGCATTCTTCTTCCTTTTTTCTGTTTTAGATATGAAGTCGTGTATTGTTTATTACATTTATATTCATTATTTAATTTTGCAGGGTTTATCCTTTGCATCTATTGCGTGAAATTGAGACTAGAGTATGGCTTTTAGCTGTGGAATCAGAAGCTCAGGTAAAAGCTGGCAGAGTTTTGTTTTCTTCTAGTTCCAACCAGGATGGAAATGAGACCAGCATTATTGAGAAAACGGCGAGTATCATTGCAAAAATGGACAGTCATTTACAAATTATGAGGACTCGAACCACAGAAAGAAGCGAGATAAGGGAAAATAACCAAGTGTCTCGCTATGCACAAATTTCAGAAACTTCAGCCAGTACCACAAAGACAAAACGAAGGGCTAAAGGCTATCTACCATCAAGGCGTTTCCCTACTGATACTGCTGATAAGAACCAAGATAATGAAGATAGCTTCAGTTCTCTGCAAAGTTCTAGGAATAACATTGAATTATTCAAGAACTTTCAGTTACAAGAGGAAAATATTAAATTTGATTCCTCTGTTTCGGGATGGGAAGAGAGGGTGGGACCTGCAGAGTTGGAAAGGGCTGTTCTCTCACTTTTAGAGTTTGGTCAAATAACAGCAGCGAAGCAACTTCAACAAAAACTTTCTCCATCTCATGTTCCAACTGAAATAGTGCTGGTAGATGTTGCTCTTAAGCTTGCCTCCATTTCAACTCCTGGCACTAGTGGAGAGGGATCCTTGTGTTCTCTTGATTCAGATACCCTGTCAGTTATGCAGTCATACGAAATACTGGATCACAATCATGTGACCAATCCATTGCAGGTTTTCGCTATTTGTATGTTTAGTTTGTTTTGCATCAGGACATGTAGGATTTATGCATGCATTTTACAGCTGTAGACGTTTAAAAGGAAAATATAATATATTGCAATGGACTATACAAAACCGGAGTCCTATGGAGTCATCACCATGCAATAAAATGATGGGTGACAATGGAAGAAAGTGAACTCCCAGAACAGGACATGACCCCAATGATGGGTCCCTTTCTCTCCATCACAATCTATGTCAATGGGAATGATGACCCCAATCAACAATGGTTTTAAACCATTGTCCATTGGGTTACGCTATACTTTCCGCTTTTCATAACTATGTCTCTGTTAGCTATATTTTGACTGATGGAATCAAATACTTATTCACGTAGTGCCATTTATTTGCTACAAATGGCAGGCTTTAGAGACTTTAACAACAAAATGCACTGAAGGAAGTGGCCGTGGATTGTGTATGAGAATTATCGCAGTTGTGAAAGCTGCAAATGTGTTGGGACTTACATTTTCTGAGGCTTTTCAGAAACGGCCTATTGAATTGCTTCAACTGCTTTCTCTTAAAGCACAAGATTCCCTTGAGGAAGCCAAGCTTCTATTACAAACCCATTTCATTCCTCCGTCAAGCATTGCACGTATTCTTGCCGAATCTTTTTTAAAGGCATGTAGCTTATGAGCCTTTCTTTTCTTACCTCAAGTGATACCATCCTACTTTGATGGTGACCTTAGGGTTTTCTTTTCACAGGGTCTATTGGCTGCACATCGTGGAGGATATATGGATTCTCAGAAGGAGGAAGGACCTGCTCCTCTTTTGTGGAGGCTCTCTGATTTCATAAAGTGGGCCGACTTGTGTCCATCTGAACCTGAAATTGGCCATGCCTTAATGCGCCTAGTGATAACTGGACATGATATTCCACATGCATGCGAGGTATTCACTTATTAATTTTGAATTCTGATGTCAAGATTCTTATACTTAGCGATGGTGGGGCCTGTCGGGATATTTACGATGTGGGAGGGCATCCATCCACAACATTGGTTCCTTTATAGTATTGCATAGCATATCCCATTGAGTTATGGTACACATTATCTTATCATATGTACCCTATGGAAAGTGAGTTTTTTTTCCTTTCTAAATAATGGAAGATAACAGCAATGTTGGAGAGATCTTTCTAGGGAGAAAAGAAGAAAAAAAAACCCAAGTTTCTGCTATTGAGATTTGTTTATTGTGATTGTTACACCCATTTGCTTACTTTAACAATGCAAGCAGGTCGAGCTACTCATTTTGTCGCACCATTTCTACAAGTCTTCTGCATGCCTTGATGGGGTGGATGTCCTGGTAGCCCTTGCAGCAACCAGGGTGGAGTCTTATGTAGCCGAAGGGGATTTCTCATGTTTAGCTCGTCTTGTGACTGGAGTGAGCAATTTCCATGCGTTGCATTTTATCCTTGATATACTGATTGAAAATGGACAACTCGAGCTTCTACTTCAGAAGTTTTCAGTTGCGGATTCAACAACTGGTGCAGCTGAGGCGGTGAGAGGGTTCCGTATGGCTGTTCTCTCATCGTTGAAGCACTTCAATCCTCATGATCTCGATGCATTTGCTATGGTTAGTTTATGTGCACCCATCTGGTCTTTCTGTTGTATCTCTCTCAATTTAGAGGAAGGTCCACTGTAATCCAGTGGTAATTGATATCTTCATTGGCTATCAGGGTCGTGCCTACCCAAGGAAATGATGAACGGTGATAGAGAGAATGAGACCTACTATCAGGTGCATGTGATGCTTGGGGGGGGGGCACTCTCCACCGCCGTCCATCATTCATTGGACACTAATGAACCCATTCTCATGGGATAGAGATGTACTTTATTCTCAACAAAGATTAAAGTTGACTTTACCGAAGAGAACTTCATATCTCCTGGAATTGCTATTTGCACTGATGTGTTCACTAACCGCAACCATTCTTGTGCTATTCTCACCAAAAACATGGGTGGATCAGAAAGAGTTGGCTGGAACTTCTTCCCAGCAACTCCCCAAAAAGTAGAAATAAATAAAAGAAATTTGACCCTAATATCTGATGAATTTGTTATGGGGGGGCTTTGCAGGTCTACAATCACTTCGACATGAAGTATGAAACATCCTCCTTGCTCGAGTCACGTGCACGCCGCTCACTTCAACAATGGTTCCTCCAGCATGACAGAGAGCGTAGTGAGGAGCTCCTCGACTCCATGCGTTTCTATGTTGAAGCTGCTGAGTCCTACTCCACTATTGATGCTGGTAACAAGACACGACAAGCATGTGCCCAGGCCTCCCTAACCGCACTCCAGGTAAACATCATTATGTAATGGTAATGTTAACAGCAGTTATAACGGAAATATGTGAAAGAAAGGAGCAAATGGGGATCAGTCTTCTAAAAAGTCTTTTTTGAAAACATAAATTTTTCAAAGGGAAAAGTTTAAGTTATTCTTTTTCAAAAGGAAAATGATCATACTAGACATGGTTCCACACGAAACATATGGGACCTTGATCTGACCTGTTGGTGGCCACCACAGATGGTCGAGATGATCTGTATCTTCATTGAAATTCTTCGATTGCCCTTCAATGTGAGTTACATATCATCTCTATCGCCTTTGGCAGCCCACCGGTGGTGGAGACTAGTGTCCGAAACGATTTTTGCTGGTTTGGGTCTCAAAGGATCATTTTCCTCGGTTAAAAAAATGACCTTTTTCTTTTAAGTTGGTTGGTACAATGTTCTCCCCCATATTGAGAAAACAATTGTCCTGCACCATTGCGTAAAACATTTTCCTCACCATTATTCAGCAAAATATTTTGCGAAGAGAATTATGTGTCAACCGTCATTTATAGGACAAGAAATTCCAGTTATTTATACATAATGGGAGGGTTTTGCACCCGTTACCATTATGTAATGTTACAGGCTGCCTCCTCCACAGACAATGGACATCTCACAGCTATTTTAAACCTTGCCTCCAGATACGCATGCCCGACCACATGTGGCTCAACCTATCTGAGACCAACGCACGCCGTGCCCTAGTCGAACAAGCCCGCTTCCCTGAAGCCCTAGCTGTGGCCGAAGCCTATGGCCTAAACCAACCCAGCGAGTGGGTCTTAGTCATTTGGAATCAAATGCTTAGACCCGACATCATAGAGGCCTTTTTAGATGAATTTGTAGCAGCATTGCCTCTACTAGCTAGCATGTTACTAGAGCTAGCGAGGTTTTATAGGTCCGAGGTCACAGCTAGAGGAGAGCAATCGCAATTGTCAGCTTGGCTGACACCAGGTGGCTTGCCTATAGAGTGGGCTAGGCATTTGGGGAGGTCTTTTAGGGCGTTGTTGAAGAGGACGAGAGATTTAAGAGTGAGAATGCAGGTTGCGGCGGTGGCAACAGGATTTAGGGATGTGGTGGAGGTGTGTGCTACTGCATTGGACCGGGTGCCGGAGTCGGCAGGGCCTTTGGTGTTGAGGAAGGGGCATGGCGGTGCATATTTGCCGCTGATGTGATGGGGTGATGGAGATGAGGTCTCTCTCTATGTGCGTGTATGTATATATGAGATTGCTTTGGGTTTGTACCGTGTTGTAAATTTGGAGAAGTTTTGGGGTTTTGAGGTGGTGCTAGAAGTGTACGATGAGTGGGTTTTATTTGTTGTACAAGGGAGTTTTTTTTTATTCTTTTGTAGAGTAAAAAATATATATATTTTTTGGTATGAATTTCTTGTGAAATTTGTACAACTTTAAAGGATCTCATAGGCGGGTATGTTGGGTATATTTTGGTTTAATTATGTAAAAAGCATCTACCTACCTAAAACTATCAAAAAGAAAAGTGTTCTAGAACAAACATCGTTTTTTTTTTTTTTTTCATTTTGAGTGAAGAGTTGCATGTGATCTCTTTTGTTGAGAGAGATGAGATGGATGACTGGGAAAGTTGCAATTTGCATGGGAAAGGAGCCATAGAAATTAACCCAAAAAAAAAGGAAACTTTTTTCAGAAAAAAGTTTATATAGAGATGAGGCTCTAAACATTTGAATTAGAGCCCACCTCAAAAAATTTACTGGTAGAGGTGGTTTTAATGCTCAAATATCTACAAACTCAATATCAAGATGCATGGACATGAGAAAAAAACGGATTTTAAGTTTTGGAAATAGTGCACATCTTCAAGCACATTTTTGGAACATTGATTTTCAAGTTTTAATAGATCTGTTTGATTTATATGATTTTTTAAGCTTTAAATTTTATAATTAAAAATTAAAATATATTTTAAGGCTATCGCAAAGATTTTCAGTATTGAAACTACATTTTTCGACGCTATTTGAAGGTGCGGTTTATTTTGATTGTTTAGAGCCTCGGATCTATATAGGCTGCACCCTTTATTTCAATATCATGAGCTATCAATAAAAGATGAGCTATTTAATATATATATTTTATTTAATTTCAAAACTATCGAAATAGACTTATCCCTTCCTTTATTTCAATATCATGAGCTATCAATAAAAGATGAGCTATTTAATATATATTTTTTATTTAATTTCAAAACTATCGAAATAGACTTCTCTTCTTTTTTTTAGGTAGATGTACATGATCACGAGTTTAAATGATGAAGTTTTTAAAAGGCTTTTATGAAAACAAAATAAAGTCTCACTTCAAATCCTTCTTGAGAAAGCATTTATCAATGGTATTTTGCTTTCCGGACAAGGATTTTGCTTGCAAGCAAATTACCATCCTCGGGTCAAATCTTTCCTCAGGCTCTTTGCATACAGAAGATTGCTCACTGTGGACCAATTTTGAAGAAAAAGCATGATTATCACCAATGTTTGCCTGATTTTGCAAGGAGGACAAGGAGACGATTGATCAAATACAATTACGCAGCAGCATTATGGGTTGACTTGATCACTTGGCTACCTGGCACGGTCTGTGGTCACAAGATGTCCATACTGTGCTGCAACAAGTATGGAATTCTCATTTTGCTTCTTTGGGGTTGAATCTTTGGACCGCTTCCCTTTGGACTTTATGGAAATGGAGAAATTTGAGAACCTTTCAGGGCCGGTCTAGAGACATCCTAACTTTGCGCTCTGTGATACAACGCACAATTATTATGTGGGCTTATGCATCTCTTCCTCTTACAGCGGTGCCTTGCCTTCTATTCTTTACCCACTTCAAATACCTTCTTTTACTAAGGAAGCATCGTCCCCTGATTCGTCGAGTTTAGACGAATCTACAAGCTGAATTTCGATGGCAATGTGAGGGGTGCTGGGTTTGGTTTTGGAGGGCTACTTCGTGATCACACCGGTGCCCCCCTCATTTGGTGTTACTCTGGCAGTTTCCATCTTTGCGAGATTAATGAAGCTGAGCTTTGGGCCTTGAAGATGGGTGTGTCTCGCCTTGACCAATCCCATATGAAGGTGATCATTGAAGGAGACTCGTCCAATGTTATTTCGTAGTGTATTCAGCCTACCCTCGTTCCGTAGAGACTTAGTGTGGTCATGGACAAATCCTTATATGTGTTCTCTCTCTCTCATTTTTCTTTTCTTTTTTTTCCCTTTTCTATTTTCCTTTATGTAAACTTCATCGCACTTTATAAAAAGAAAAAACACACCTATAATAAGATTTGAAACTCACAAAAATAGCAAAGATTTTTCGGATCTATGAACATTTTTTTTTAAGGGCGAAATGGACAGCCTAAATAATTTGTTACAATATACACTATTTTTAGAGCTTAAAATCTTAAATTTTTTCACAAACATAATGTTCACATCCAGATGATTGATGTAAAAATTATTCAATGCTTGAACTGTAATTTTCGTTGAGCTATGAGGTGAAGCTTACTTGTTTTGATAGGGCCGCAACTCTATCCTACTATAAATAGTTACAAACATGTAAAATGTTAAATAATTAATATCTTATGGGTATTTTTTATGAATTTCCCATGAAAAAATTACTCAACGAGAGAGGGCAGGACAAAGGAAAAAACTGCAAAAGAGGTTTCTATTGAGAAAGCATGCAAAGACAAGTCCCCGAGGAGGATTGATTGAATTTCCCTTAAAAAATGGATTTAAATGAATTCCGTCCTCAATCACTAGGGTGGGATTCCAATTTGCCCGATCTGGGTCTGGCAATTCTACTTGTATTGCGGTACAAGTATAAAAAAAAGAAAGAAAGGAAAAATAGAAAAACTCTTGATTCCAATCCAACTCCCGACTTTGAGCCTTATAATCCATTTTTAAATTACTCAAAAAATATAAGAAATGCAGGATTGAATAAACACTAGATGATGAAGGGGGAGCACTATTGGAAAACATAAGCTTGAAGAGCAGGCTCTATCGGTCGTTCAAAAAAAAAAGAAAAAGAGGAGGCTCTATTGGAAAATATAAGCTTAGCATGATATCAACAAATACACTAACTAAGGTATTATGACAATGCATTCCTATGGCGTGGTACATCTAATAATCACTCTCCATTTGGCGTGGTACATCGTATAATCACTCTCCATTTTCTACATCATTGAACGATTGACATGCGTCCCAAATTTTAACGCTGGTGACTTTTCACATGATTACATACATACATGCATCAATGGTTAATATTTTCCTTCGACTTTTACCTTGCCTTTTCCCGCCATTTCCATCATCGGCGAAGAGAGAGATGCTTCGTTTACAAGGCCACTCTCTCTCCATCTCTAGACCCCTGTAAGTCTCTCTCTCTAAGTCTCTCGCTCTCTCTCGGTCTCTCTCTCTGGATGCTATTACTGTAATTCTCTCTCTTCCTCCCTCTCTCTCTCTCTCTCTCTCCTCCCCATTTTTCCAACTTCTCCAGTCATCTTCTCCTCGTACTCTCCCCAAAAGCTCCATTTTCTCTCGCTATTATATAACGGTCTTTCTCTCTCCTCGCTCTCACAAACCCATCTCTCTATTTTCAGGAATTCCATCTTCTCCCGCTTGAGATCGCCCACCAAGTCCTTCTCTGCTCAAATTCAAATGGACAATGGCCATGGAAATGGAGCAAGGGGAGCTCTGATCGTTTTGGAAGGCCTGGATCGAAGTGGGAAAAGTTCTCAGTGCTTGAGACTGGTCTCTTACTTGAAGGGATTAGGGTTTCCAGTTGAATCATGGCATTTTCCGGATCGAACAACTAGCGTTGGAAATATGATTTCTTCATATCTCTCTAATGAATCGAATCTTGATGATCGAACAATTCATCTGCTTTTCAGTGCGAATAGATGGGAAAAGAGGTGAGTTTTACTGGAAATTAGTGAATTTTACCTGTTTTCTTGGTAAATGCTAAGATTTTACTGGAAATAGAGGGGGGGAATAAATGAATTGGGTGTTCTTTCTCTTGTATGAGTGGCGACAAAGAATAATATCTTTTGTTTGTTTATTGATATATTTGCTGATATTAGGAGGTTCAAGAAGTTGGGTAAGTTTAATTTGTTGGTAAATGATTGGATTTTACTGAAAACTGAGAAGGAAGAGTGGTAAATGCTTTCACGAATGGGGCAATTTTACTAAAATGATTTATGTTTTTTTTTAGAAGAAAAACTGGTTTTTTGCTATAGCACTTGTGTTGGTTCAGCTAGGTTCTGGGTGTTCCGGTAATTTTTCTCTAATGAAGTTTGGATTGTTATGCAGTGGACATATAATTGGTGTTTGGTTTTCTGCCTCTCTTTTTTTTTCCAGACAAGTGGTTCTCTATTTGTTCTACTTATTTGGTTATAATTGAATGGTCTTTTGTCATAGCTTTTGGATTGGTTCTGTTAGAGATTTCTGGCATCTAGATCTTATTGGTTGATAGTTTTCTTGGATGGACTTGAGGCTGATATGTCTTATAGATTGGGCTGTATTTAGGGTAACATCAAACCGTTGATTTTTATAATTACGCTTTTTCATATTTCAGACCGAATCATTTGGTGCAAAGAAATAAATGGTCCAAGTGAATGAGTTTTTCTCTCATGGAATTCAAAAGAATTGAATTAAAGTCCCAGCAATTAAGATTTTATCTTTTTCGTTAATCAGTAGTGTAACTCGGTCTCCTTTTCCTTTTGCTGATCAGTGATTTTAAACTTTAAAGGTATTGCTCAGATAGGAAATAAGGCCACACCAGTAACTTAAATGGCAGCAATTATCTGAAAGTCCAAATTTAAAGTAAATGAGAGTTATGACTATGTTACTAGTAGTATGGATGTTCTGGTCAAGATGTCTGTAGTCTGGTTTAGGCTAGATTATTATTTAATAGAAGCCCAGTTTATTGGTTCATTTTCATCATAGGTACACTAAGACCAGCACATGATCCAGTTGGAATTGAAGAACTCCTCTGATCTGAATTTACCAGTAGTGATCACACAATTTATCCCACTATCCTAACTTGGGTCATGAGTCCACAAAATAGCCATTTGTTAATGTTACCACCCTCTGAAGTCTTGAATTCAGGGGGTGGTAAATAACTACACATCATTGTGTATAGTTATATCTTGAATTCTATATGTAATTTAATATTTATCCTATCTTCCCAGATCCTTCTGGTCCCTGGCCCTAATTGGCAGGGTCTGCGGGCCATGCTTCCAACTAGGGGTTTGAGGGTAGGAGCCCTGTTTTGAATATTTTGGGGACTTATAGGAGTGTTGTGGGCATATGGGATATGTTTTTAGTGGGATAAGTTCGAATGGAGGCTGGCGTCTAGGAAATATGTGTTTCTTTCCCCGGCTGGAAGAACGACCCTTATCAAACTAACCCTCTTGTGCATCCTGATATTTCAAATGTCCTTTTTCAAGATGTCTGCACAGATCCCCAAGCGCCTTAACTTCTTGATGAAACAATTCCTTTGGGAAGGGGACAGCAACAAGCGTAAGTTCCACCTGTTGTCTTGGGACAAAGTGTGTGCACCGCGATCCCTCGAAGGCCTTGGTATTCATGATCTCAAGCTCACCAATACGACACTCTTGGGTAAGTGGTGGTGGCGCTACGCCACTCAACCCAACCACCTCTGGAAGTCGGTGCTACAGCAGAAATACAACTTGCAAACTTCCTCCTGGCTCCCCCATCAAGGCCATACAGTAGGGCTTCCAGTTTCTGGGGTACTATGCAAAGTACACTCATGTCCTTCAAACTGAATTCTCGGATTCTGGTTCATGACGGATGCCGTACCAAATT
Source organism: Amborella trichopoda (assembly GCF_000471905.2). The sequence continues at coordinate 2,626,647 of NW_006498085.1, read as the reverse complement.
TTAGCTGAACCTGTGGTTTGGTTCATCCATCCTGGCTGAACGTTTCCCATCCCTTTTCCTCCTCTCGGTGAATCAGCAGGAGTTAGTGGCGGAGGTGTTCCAAACTCTAGGCCACAGACGGGTATGGAGCCCCATTTCCAGGAGGTCCCTTCGCTATTCTGAACTGGAGGACTTCCTTAATCTATCCGTGCCTCTTGAGGAGCAATTCTTCCTTTTAAGGGGTGAAGATAGGCTCTTTTGGTGCCCCTACCCATCTGGTTTCTTCTCGGTTTCATCCTTGTTCCGAAAGCTCTTTCAACCTCCTACCTATCCCCTAAATCCCCCCTCTTTAGCAGCTTGGGCTTGGTTCTCCTTGGTGCCACACAAAATTCTGTTCTTCACTTGGTTGACCTTACACCGAAGGGTTCTAACAGTCAAGCTCCTTTAGAAAAGAGGCATCCCCATGCCAAACCGGTGCACTCTATGTCTCCAGGTGGGGGAGACAAACACCCACCTATTTCTTCATTGTCCTTTTGCCTTCTCCTTGTGGGGTTTTCTTCTCAATCTTTTCAACTGGCAATGGGTGACACCTCAATCTATCCCTTGTTTCTTCTCCTCTATGCTGCCTTCCCCTTTGGCAGAGTCGGGTCGCTTGCTCTAGAAGGCATCTATCTTTGCTCTCCTCTTGACGATTTGGCTTGAGCGAAACAATCGAATCTTCCAAGGTATATACAAATACCCCGAAGTGCTTTTCGATCAGATCAAGTCCCTTGTCTCCTTCTGGGCATCCTAGGACAAAGTCTTCAAAAGTGTTATGAGGTCAGCATTCCAGCTCAATTGGCAACCTCTCCTCCACCTTTCTCACCCCGGGATCTCTCGGTATTCCCACTGGTCCCCCCCAATTTCAGGAACCATCAAGCTCAATTTTGATGGGTGTTCCCTGGGTAACCCCGGCCATGCAGGCATAGGTAGCCTCTTCCGGAACAATGAGGGCCACATTCTTGTGTCATTTTCCAAATCGATCGGTCATTCCGACGCCCAATCAGTGGAAGCCCTTGTGCTTTTTGAAGGTTTGCGATTTTTTGTCGCGCATTGGGCTTCTCTCCCCTCATCGCCAAAGGAGATTGCAGCAATGTCGTCCACTGGGCCTCGGCAGCAGCACCCTATCCTTGCGAATTGGCGCTCACTTGCGAAGAGATCACCCATCTTTGTTTCTGGAATTTCGATCTCATGGAGCCATGTTTGGAGCAAGAGTAATTCTGAGGCGGATGTCCTTGCCAAAGAAGGTGCCTCTAACACCTCCACAGCGGAAGATTAGGAATGCATCTGGAAGGATCTGCCGGTCTCGTTTACAAGTTTTAGATTTTACAGTTTTCTTCCTGGGTCCCCTGTGGGGTAACCTATCCTTGTCTATTTTATATCTGGCCCCGCCTTGGGGGGCTCTGCAATTGTATCTTCACTTTCATTTCAATAAAGAGCTAACAGTCTCAAAAAAAAAAAACTCAACCCACCTCCTTTACCCAGGCTTGGGATGGGTTAAGGGAAGTTTAAGATCCTCACCCTTATTAGACCAATCTCCTTAGGAAACCATTACCACTAAATGTTGAGCATGACAAGTATTTTTCGCATGCTGAAATTGAAGGTTTGGATCAACAAGATTAACCTTAGACTTGCCATTTCTTTACATATACATGTCATTGCTCTTGATTCCTAACTTATATGAATCTGGTGTTAGTATACCATGTCACCTATTTATTCAAGAGCTCTCTCTCTCTCTCACGCTTGGGTTGTTCTAATTCTAGGCTTGTGTTTGGCAGGTCATTGATGGAGCACAAGCTAAGGGCTGGAACCACTCTCATTGTCGATAGATATTCTTACTCTGGTGTGGCTTTCTCAGCTGCCAAAGGTCTTGATCTTGAGTGGTGTAAGGTGCAGTTTTATGATACCTGTCTCTATATCACGAACTCTTCCTTTTTCTTTCTTTGCATTTTTAGGGTGCCAAAACTTTTATCTATGATTAACTCTTGCTCCCCTAGCTCAAAGAAGAAAGAACTCGTGATCTCTACTGGACCTAAAGATCTTGATCTCTATGTATGATGAATTCTATTGTTTTTGCCCTTTCTAAAGTCCTAATGTTTCTTTTTTTGCAGGCTCCTGAGTTGGGATTGTTGGCTCCAGACCTTGTAGTCTACTTAGATATTCCTCCTGAGGTACTGTATATCTCAAATATATTTTATGAGGAAAACTATAATATATTCCAATGGATTATGGAAAACCACAGTGCATTAGAGTCATGACCATCTAGAGGAAATGGTCCAATTTTGGGTATTAATCTGTCCATCACCATCCATTATTTTCTTGGACAGTGATGATCCAAATGGACTATGGTTTCCTGTATTCCATTTGAGGATAGTATACTGTCCCATTTCTTTAAACCTGTGTTATACATGAAATATCAGGAATTTTGGCTTGACACTGTTATCTCAACCCTTTGCATTTTGGGTTTCCCCAAATTACCCCTAAGCAACAATATATCTCAGATATTCACATTATATTGGGTAGTTAATATTAATTCTGGCACTTTTCTTGAATCAAAACCTTTTTTTTTTTTTAATTTTGATTGATCGCTTATTACATTTTAGTTCTTATTTCATTTTTGGATGTTTCTTGTGTGATATTTCTCATCTTTAATATCAGCCGATGACATTGTAAATTGTTTGGTCGGGTGAACTTCTATGTCCCAGAAAGCTGCTGAGAGAGGAGGGTATGGAGGAGAGAGATATGAACAGCTTGAGTTCCAAAGGAAAGTGGACCAACATTACAGAACGCTTCATGACCCCACATGGAAGGTACACGCTTAAACTTGTCAGACACTTGTTATAAATCTCTCTCTCTCTCTCTCTCTCTCTCTCTCTCTCTGACAAATAACAGTTCTTTTTCTTTTGCCTTATGTGCCTGACTAGGTTTTCCTGAGTTGTTTATTTCAATGGCTTGCAGGTTGTTGATGCATGTCTATCCATGGAGGATGTAGAGGAACATCTAAGACAACTAGCTAAAGACTGTGTTAGCTCTTGCCAAAATGGGAAGCAACTCTCTCAACTATGGTTAAAGGTTTAGTTTCCTTCTAGGAATGAACACAGGGCTAATGATCGCTTGCAGCATATTGGAGAATGATATTTGATATTGGTTGCTGAATTAAGGTTTCATGTTGTGAAACAACAGAATATGTAGAGAGAGCTGTGTGTTCGCTGCTATTATTGTTTCTTGCTTTTGATGCCACTGTTACTGATCCCGACCAGTTTCCTATGAGATACTGGCAAAAGAAAAGTTTCTTAAGATGTAATTCAGTTCTAGTGTGAGAGTTTACAGTATTCATTCCAGGATGAGAGGTCGTGTTGATCCATTTATGGACCCCATGCTATTATCATTTATGGACCCCATGCTATTATATCATGTTTACAATCATGCATTGGAAACTATTCTAAGAGTGAGAAACCCCAACGGCATTCCATTGGTCTCTCTCTCTCTCTCTCATACACACACATTGATCTTGAGGAAGCTAGTTAATTTAGAGCTTAATGAAATTAGTTCTTTTCTACTGCAATCCTACAAAACACCACATCAAATGTTTTCGAGGTGAGAGATACTTCAATGGATATTGGTCGCATTTCAATTTCAGCTTCAACTCTAACCAACAAACACATGGTGAATGACAAACTCAAAATAAATCAAAGAACAAACTCCCAGCAACAAAAGGGTTCATCTCATTCTTGTCTCTCCTTTGGGCACTGATGTTGTTAACTTTCCAGCCTCCTCATAGGTGAATGACAGCCAACCAGCTCAGATTTGTGTCTTTTCATGCCATGCATTCTTTGCATCCTTTGTGGAGTGAGCATAATCAAGTATGTTTTCTTGAGCCAATTGATAAAGAATACATGCAAGTACAAACTGCTTGCTGAATAAAATTACTTTGAACAATTTAATGATCCTTTTTCTTGGCATCTCTTTGTGAAAGGATAAGCTTTGTCCTCTCCAAAACACCAAAGAATATTGAACCCCCAATTCCAATCCAGAGTACTCGAGGACCGATGCCCTGCAAAAGGAAACGACTCAATTTCTTAAACAATTAAAATAAGCTATATATTTTTTCTGATGACATATGTATGATTAAGTCATCCATATCAGATGGTTACGGAAGACTTTTAGAATCTATAAAGTTGGTGAAATAGTTAACCTTCAGTAGAGCAGAAGGCCCTTCTTCTTTTACAATTGTCTGAATGCAATCGAAAATCCCTTTGTATTGGTTGGTTGATCCCTGCAAGTGAGATTAAAATTTACATTGATAAATCGAGAATATAAGAGCATTACAAAACTAATATATGTGGAAAGAGAATCATCTTTTCACAATACCTGCACCATTAATCGGGTCTTAATGACATCAAGAGGAGTGGTCATAGCACCAGTTAATGCACCTGCAAAAGATGCAATAATGAAACTGATACAGAAAAAATTCTAGTAAGCAAAAATTTATAAGTAAATAGCTGAAGATATCAAAATTTAGTTCCTTCTACTGCATATATTTGTATCTAAGCAACATGTTCTAATCTAATAACTTTTGAGAAAAAAATTAGTTCAGGTTGGATGGCTCAGAAAGTAAGCTTTATGGCCAAGATAATTGCTGTTTTGTTGCTCTTAATTTAGTTTATTGTCTATGGCCCATGCGATTCATGTGAGTCATATTCTAGCGAGGTGAATTCTACACTAAGTTTAGGTGGATGAAAGTAGGGAGGATTTGAGAACATGGGATTTTTTGTACCATGAGTTGAAGCTTCTGATACAGTGTGCTTTATTTGCTCCTCTTACTAAAAGCATCATTATTATTGATGTTTAAAATTGTAATCATCGTCATCATTATACATGCATGCATAATCATTCTTGGGATCAGCACAACTCTATAGCTAATATAAAGAATTTGTGTTAGGTCTAAGAAAAATGTTTTTTTCTGTAGAAGTTAAAATCAAAATTGAAAATCAAGTCCCTCTCCTCCCTGTTACCATCCTGGTGGACATCCCTCTCAAACTCAGCCTTTGGGTGGGCTGGTATTAGGCTGCAAAGGAAACTGCAGCTATTGAAAGGTAACCTGAAGGTCTAGAGTAGGACCCTCCCAGGCTCTTTTGCATCCCAGGAAATGGACACTCTAGAGGAGATTAAACACTTGGACGTGGAAGAGGAATCCAGACCCCTCCTGCCATCAGAATCCGTCCAGAGGTCTAACTTAAAAGTTGTTTACCAATTTATCCTGAAGAAAGAGGAGATCTACTGGTCCCAAAGGTCACGGGTAAAATGGCTCAAGGCGGGGGACCTCAACACAGGGTTCTTTCTTCAGAATGGCCAACTGTAGGCGAAGGGATAACACTATCTTGCATCTCATAGTGGGGGACAGACTCCTAGACCAACCTTCTGAGATCGAGGAAGCAGTTCTCCTACTTCAAAAACCTTTTCACAGCACCCTCTTGGCCTAGACCAGAGATGGGCGACCTCCAACTTCGAACCCTCCCCCTTGACAAAGCGCACTGGCTAGAGAGATCATTCTTAGAAGAAATTCTGTCCGCCATTTCTAGTCCGGCAGCGGATAGGTCTCCCGGCCCAGATGGACTCCCCCATTGCACCCGTCAAAGAGGCCTGGGATTCTTTTAGGCCCAACTTTTTAGCACTCTTTTCAGAGTTTCACTCGAGAGGGGTGATACACCGAGCTATGAATGCTACTTTCATAGCCGTAGTCCCAAAGATAGAAGGCCCTGAATGCATAAAGGATTTCTGCCCTATAAGTCTGATCAATTGGAGGCAGAAGCTTTAGCACTCCTAGAGGGCATTAGGCTTCTCTCAATACATAGGATTGCTACCGTGAAAGTAGAGAGATTCCACGAACGTGATCACCTGGGCCCAAAACATCTCTTCTACTCCTTGGACTCTGTTTCATATCTTTGACGAAATATTCCACCTTTGCTGGGGAATTCGGGTCTTCTGGAAGCACATGTGGAGGGAAGTAAACCACGACGCAGACACTCTGGCCAAAGCAGCAGTTATCGGTGAAGGACTTCTTTGATTTTGGATGGCTTTCTTTGTGAAGGACTGCTTGTATTTTTGGATGGGTTGCTTTTTGTTGGTTGCTTTGTTCTCAATGTAACCCTCTAAAAGATGGCCTTTTAATTCTGTCTCCTCTACTCTCTCTCTCCCCCCTGTACTTCTGCTAACCTCTTGTGGCTAGCTTCTACAATCTTATGCTGTTGGGAACCTTTACTATATATAAGAGTTAACATTCTCAAAAAAAAATTGAAAATCAAGAGTAGGGCAAACTGAAATGGCGATGAAATAACTTAAAAATCATTATCATTTTGCATTAAGAGGGAAAAGACACGTTCTTTCCAGCCATTTTATTTTTAAATTACTTCAGCATACTATGATTTTACTTCTCCATGGACCTTGAATGGACAGAACTTCTACATTTCGGTTCCACTAGAAATGGGGAACTCATAAAACAATGTGGTGATTGCAAAACCACATAGAAGCATAAGAATAATGCTGTAATACCTGCAAAAGCACCAATCAGAGCATTCTCTGGGTCATAAAGATCCCTTCGTGCCTGCAAAGAAAAGGAATTAGAAAATGAGTTTTCTCACTACTTTGTTTGACTTGAGAGTAACTGACAAGAAATTTGCAGTTCCATGACGGAAGTTGTACAATACAATGGGGTATGGTATATAGTACTCAAATAGCATCCACCATCTGTTCCAGATGGCAAACAATGGAGATTAATCATAGCGGGACCCATCGGTACATTCACACAGTTAATCTCCACCATTTATCACTGGGCATGAAAGGTGGATGCCCCTTTGGAGAACCATATACCAGACACTATAGGATTATGGTATGCTTTTCACCCATAGTGGCTCTTCCCTGCAGAAAAAACAAGCTGTTTATTGTTCTTTATGCATAGGTTTGCATTCTATATATTTGTGATCTAAACCAAATAGCATAGAAGGCAATGCCACACTGGTTCAAAGAAGTTCCAAAGAACATCTATCAATTGAAAGATGCCATTGCAAAGTGTAACATGTACAATAGCACACATCACTATCCTGTGCAGTTACCAACCCCCACAGAGAGAGAAAACATAGGGTACAAGATGGACTATTCTAGCTCTTTGTAATTCTAGCACAGAGTTACGTGGTGATTGCAAAAAGAAGTGCATTAAGTCAAGTTTACATGCAAATTTCAATCATTTAGGACAACTGGTCTTTCTACAAACTGGATCTTGTCAAAATGAATGATACTCTTCTATAAAGAAAATACAAAACACAAACCCATAATAAGACAATAGAAGGGAAGAGACAAATCAAACTATACACCAAATGCAAAGAGCAGCTCACCACTATCTTGTAACCTATCCGTAGTTGTTCGTATATGCAAAACTGGATGGCGTCAAAAGGTATATCTCGTAACAAAAATGACCCATATCCCTGTAGCATGAACAGACGTCAAGCCACAATAAATACCAATTATTAGAATGAATTTTTAACAACCAACTTTCCTATTCTTTCGGTTGTTTTTTTTTGTGCCTCTCTCATTTTGTATTTTTTGGGCATGATTGTGGTTTTGAATTCTTGGCCACCTTAAGGTAGAAAACACTACAACAGTTGAGCTACAGCTCTGGAGATATTGCTTCCTCATTAAAATGATCAGATTATTACAGTTGAAACAATGTTCTTAAATATAAGACATTTATCAATGGGTTCATTAATCAAGGCAGCATCAGCAACCAATTTTGAGCACCATATAGCCAACGGGCAAAGAGAAAATTATCATAGTGATGAAATGAAATTGAAAGAAGAATACTAATTTATCAAAAAAACAAGGATATGTACTTTACCGCATAAAGTCCTTTGAAACCTTCATTAGCAACAATGAGGCGAACGGCACTAGGTGCAGAAGCAAATTGCCCAGTTTGCATCCTTTGCTTGACTACCTACAAAGTGATTAACAAAGGTAGGAGCTTATTAGATCAACTTTTTTCATAACAACTTCTTTAGTTATTATTTTCTCATAACAGCTCATCAAACCATCCTAAGAGCAAATCCAACTTAAATCAACTTTATTACCTCAGTAGGAACCCTAACAAGAGAAGAGGCTGCTCCTCCAATGGCACCTGCAGTCTATGTGAAGGATCATAAGCTCTTTCAAAAGAGAATGACAGGTAGGGAAAGCACAAACAAAATAACCGACATGTTTTTCATGAAGTGCTACCATAAGTAACACATGATAATAAAAAATTACTAATCAAGAGCAAGAGTAGCAACTTCGATGTGAACTGGCTATAGGTCAGGGTGGCTGCTGCCACAAGATGACGTTTAGAGTTCCATTCCCACCAGATCCCAATTTAACATTCAAAAAAAAAAGAAGAAAAGAAAAAAGAGTAGCAGCCCCTCTGTTAGCACTTGCGTATAGGAGAATTGTTAACTCTTTTAGAGCTTACACCATTTTTTTATAAGCTTATGCGCATCAGGACAAACTTCAAACTCCTGACATTCTCACACAAATCGGGTATAAGAAAAGGGATCAAAGACCGTCCAACAACTATTTAAGGAAAGTATACTTTGGTCCAATGGACCGCATAACAACAGTTAATTGGGGTCATCAATGTCGAGTTAAAGGATGCATGGTTATTGAGAGAGGGACAAAACATGGGGGAAATTTATAAATATGTGGTCCGACTCTCTCTTCATCACCAATCTCACCATTTTGTTGAAAAGGGAATACCCTGCACTATGACTTTCCAAAGCCCATTGACTTCCCCAATAGTGGTCAGGCCGGTCACTGAAGATTCTTCCTAAAACTTCAATTAGTGTTCTCCCTTAAACATGCTGAATTGGGGAGAAAACACACAAGAAGTGAAAGAATGGGTAATACCACAAGATAGATTCCTAGAAGTGATTTATGCACCACATAGGAATACTATACAGAAGGTGCTGTCAAAAAACAAACATACAGACAGATACAAAAACACACACACGTAAATTGTAATATAAGAAACCAACTATATGTCATGGCACAATTATCACAAACTAAATATTGCATAGTAAATGCTATAAAAGGTTATTTTCACGTGTGCACAATTGCACCTTAAATGTTCAATGGATCACCATAAACAAAAAGAAACTGGAGGTAAAAAACCAAGTTTATAGAACAATAAGATTTAAGAACTATTAAGAATTCCAAACCAGAAATTTAAGCTCTGTTAACTCACCAAATGAGCAAAAGCATTGAGGTTTTCTGGAAAAATCTTAAGTAGTTTCTGTTTTGTTGGTTCATATACACCCACAAATATAGCAGAAGCCCTGTACATAAAAATCAAACACTGTCAACCCACATGTTGGAAATCATTCGCATGAGAGACAATGACAGGGAGTAATATAAATGGGAAACAAAGAGTTCCTGATCACATATTGACAATTATTCGAATCCATAATTTAGTAAAAAAAAAGGTTCGTGTCACATTTATGCAGTAAAAATATCATCTTCCAAATTAAAGGATAGTTCATTCCTCCAGTTTCAAGGAAGTTCTCCTCATAAGTATTCATAGGCAGACTTATGCTGCATAAATATCATCAAGCATTTGAGACTGCTTCATGCAAAAGTAAAAAACATAAAATAATAACACTAAGAAAAAATTATGCCATCCATTATTCAGAGCTGCACTATAAACCTCTTCCATTTCCATGACAAACTTCCACCTGTCATCCTGGTGCAGTCGGAATACTTCCATTATTTTTCATATTCCCTTTTTCAATTGCCATGAGAGATCCCATGAGACAATAAAATACTTAAATGAAGGCAGCATTAAAGAAGTAACCAAGATTTGAATAAATGTAAGTATTCCATGATAACAAAGGCTCCATGCATGAACAAGGAAATACCAAATAAATTGACAAATTTTGACCTGACAAAGGTATACTCACGGTAAGACCCCTGCTAGATTCCCAGCAAGGCCAGAATACAGGCCCTGCAAAATGATTTTGCCTCCACCCTGAGCTGCCTGAGGAAAGGAAACTTGTTGCACAATTCAGCCTTAGAAATGTAATCAAAGAAAAAAGCAAAACACACAAATATATGGAATCACAGACATGTGTAATGGACAATGTGCTTAACATAATCCCCATTTATCGTAGACACAATCCAACACATCCCCAGCAAAAGTGTGGAAAAGCTATAGGAAAGTGAATGATAAGAAAAACCACCATTAGTTTAAACTATGGGAAAGGAAATGATAAGGCAATCACTATTATTAGGCCCCGTCAGGTTCAAATTCTTATGCCCTTTTATGTTCATTGCACTCTCAAGTCGTAGATATTAACCCCAACAAATTGCTGTATGAGCTAAAACAGTTTCGCTCAGCTTCCTAAACTGAAGGCAATAAAATGAGGCTCTAGACAAACATCCCATGTCTAATAACAATTTCCGATTCACACTCCCCACTAACATTAATCAGGAAAGAGTGAAGGCATGTTATCAAATTGATATGAAACTTTTAGAAATTTCTCCTCTACAGTGAACATGATTGCAACTGAGTGTATGTGATACCAACAAGATATAAACCAGCATCAATAATTCATCAAATAAGTGAATGTATACCATAATCTCTAACGGACTCATTGGACAGTGATTCAGAGATATCGGGTCCCAGCATGACAGAACATAGCACCAATGGTGGTTCCCACTCTCTCACATACCCATGTCATTCCACAAGGATGACACAATAGGTGCCCTTTCCTTCAAAAAGAAAAATAAAAGGACTAATGACAGAATGCAACCTATATGACGTTACATTATTTTGAGGTTCTTCCATTGAGTGGATCTACCTGCAATCGAGTCTTTATTGTATCTATTGGATATAGAGCAGTTTCAACAACTACTCCAGCAGTACCGCCTGCTATCATACCCTCTGCAAAATAGAAATCACTTTCATTATGACCACAGAGAAAGATATAGGAGAGTATATAACACTTCAATGGTGTATGAATGTGTTGTACATGGTACTATGAAGGATACCTTTCATCCATTCTCAGTGGGTATGATGGAGATTAACTGTACTTATGTGAATGTCCTAGTTAGACTGCAGTTAATCTCCACAGTCCATCATAGGGAACACATAGTTGATAACATACATCACTGGAGTATGGCATACTTTTCCAAAGGATATGTTAAATGGTGAGAGACTTATAACATGAACAAAGAAAAGTCAATTGATCTGCAGCGGAGGATCAGCTGTGAATGCCAAATTTCCAATAAAATAATCATTAGAAATTGTTACAACCCACCAAATAAAGTACGAAAGAAATCAAATGGCTTTTCCTTTTCTGAAGTAACTGATGCAAAGAACTTCCTCGGAACCAATAGAGAATCATGTGGTTTTTTCTGAATGGCATCTGCAAAATCCAAAATCGTGTTGAGGGAAAAGCAAGCAAATTATGATTCATTACCAGCACATTGCCTAGAGATATTGCACTATTCATTGAATTTGTCAAATTATAGAGCTTGTTTTCAACTCCGCAGAAATAGCTCATTATCAGTAACTATAAAAACAAGATTAACGGAAAATATGAGAAAAAATAATTTCAGGAGGGATGTCCATAAAGGAAATAAAGGCTCCTGCCAAATAAAGATTCCGGCAATGCCACAAAGATTCATGAACAAGTCGTGCCACAAAAATTCGCAAATAATAAGATAAAGAAGAGCACATTGCTTCCTCTCAATACAGATAACCATTACAAAAAATGTAAACTGAGTTCCAAATATTCATTATGAAGACTGCCAATTCGAACGCACCACCATATGTAAATGAAGGCTAGTCCTCTTTTTCAAGAAAGAAACAATGATTCCAGTAATGCCATGATGTTCACAAACAAACAGCGCCACAATGATTAACTAATAAAATACCATTGTTCATCTCAGTAAAATAACCAGTAAAAACATGAATAAGGCCAAAAATATACATCATGAGAGTAGCCCATTCAAACTTGCCCATGGCAACTCGAGCACATATTTGACTAGTTCTTTGATCTATGCACACATTTTCACACCTCCTTTCAGCATATGTGGCACGATGCCAACTCCAAGCTGATTCTTTCACTAAAGAAGATGCAAACTGACAAAGTGATAGAACCATTTTGGCAATTTTTTCAGCCCTGTTGCATATCTATTCTTAGTTTTAGTCTGAGTGTTTTGCAGGGTTTAATACCCATATTTTTTGATGGACAAGGAGTCTATTAGTCCACCTCATTTTGAAGATGTACAGAGCGCCTGACTTGCGGGTTGCCATTTTTGGCTAGTGCATTTACTACCTTAATTAATCAAAACCATAAAATTTTAATCAGAAAAGACTACCCTTTTAAACCCATCACCAATGTCAAAATGAAGGCGAGTCTTTTTAGCTTTTCAGTTGAAACTTCCAAGGTTATGGTGAAAACGGAACACTTCGAAGCTAAATTTGAGTCAGAGTTAGTTGACATTACAATTTCGTTATCTCTAAATAAATATCTAAACTAAATGCTTAAGATTTGACTCAAAAGCTATTCTAGAATTCATGAATGCCACTGTTAATATCATAAGAAAAAGAAGGCAGCTGAAATGAAAACTGAATTACACAATTCTACATGTTAAGAACATGGTAGGCACCATATCCTGAAAATGGAAGTTGGGTTTGAGAATTTAGGACTTCAACAACCAAAATGACAAAAAAAAGCAAGCAAGCAAAAAAAACAGAAAAAGTAGAGAGAGAGATAACCTGGTGAAATCACAAGAGCATTGTTGTTTTCCATTGCCAATACTAGAGAACCCATCATGAGCCACTAAATTCACCTACAAAGAAAAACGGTGCTTTTTTGCACTCAAAATTGAAGACGTATAAGTAGACTAATAATCTCACTAGCTACACTACGTTACTACCTAACTATGTTACCAAAACTCTCTCGCACAAGCAGCCATCATTTCCACATGCATTTAACACCCTTATCTCCCTACCACATGTATAAGCCACTTCGCACACTCAAGGTCAACAGATACAGAACTAAGACTCCATGAAACCCACTGAAATTAAGTATAAAATGAGCAAAAAACTTGACATAATTAATCGAACTCGAACCAGGATGAACAAAAACCCAAATGCTACATTATCAGGCATCGAAATGAGACCATTAGAGAGAAAACCAAATTAAAAAAAAAAAGTTATTATATCAGACACGAAATTAGGCCATGAGAGAGAAACCCAAAATTAAAAGAAAAAAAAAAACAGCAAAATTAGGCCATGACAGAGAAACCGAAATTTTTAAAAAAAGTTATCATATCAGACAGTGAAGTTAGGCCATGAGAGAGAAACCCAAATCGAAAACAATGGCCACCAGCGATATGAGACCATGAGAGAGATACCCAGTTCAGAAAAGAACAGTTACTTATCATGTTAAATTAGGCCATAAGAGAGAAATCCACATCAAAATAACAGCTGCTATCAAAAGATTCAGCCGAAAGAGACCATGAGAAAGAAACCCACATAAGAAAAAGACAACTGTTACCTTATCAGGCAGCGAGTGAGAGGAAAGAGAGAGAACCCACCTCAAAAACAGGCCAAAACCATTCCACTGTATAGAATACTGCAATAATTGCTTCTTGAAATAACTTGGTCACATAACCCAAAAGGCTAGGTGGCCGACTTTGGCCCGTTATGAGGGTCGAGCCAGGTTAAGCTAGTAACTATACTTAAAAAATAATAAAAATAAATAAATATTATTTTATATACCGGCATTTTTATAAGGTATAAAGATGGATGTAAATAGGTGATCCAACTTAAAAATTGAAACTAATGATCCAAATATTTTTTTAGTAGAATTATAATTTTTAATTTTAAAATTTTATTTATATATTCATATTCATAGTTTCCATGTTAGAGATTCCGTGTCTTTGAAAATTAAGCTAAAAAATCCATCTCAAAAATAAATTTATAAGAGGGGTCATTTCTACATGGACTCATATAAACTGATACCCCTGGCCCAAACACCAACCTAGATTTTTGACCATGCTCGATCCTCAAGGGTGTTTTGTGTCGAGGCGAATATTCCAATTCCATCCCTAGATTAGACTAGTTATTGAAGGGTTAGGTCAAGTTAAAACGGTTTTGATTTCTAATTTGAATGAGTTAAAAATTAAATAAAAATTATAGTTTATATTTTTCAAAATATAGGACAAAATTTTTTTCCTCTTTGTTTATCCAGTTTAGCATATCAATATCGGTTGATCTAACAGGCTAAATCCGATCATACATCAATTTTGACTTGATCTTAAACTGGATTTTTGTTTTGGACCCGGTTTCTATACGGCCAAGCCTACATATGTAGATATGAAGGCTTATTAATAAATCTATTTTTGAGATGGATTTTTTATTTAATTTTTTAAAGCATCTAATCTCTAACATGGAGATCATGAATTTGAAAAATAAATAAATTTAAAAAATTAGAAATACTAATTTTAGTAAAAAAACATTTGGACCGTTAATTTTTATTGTTTTTAAATAGAACGCCTATTTATATGCATCTTTAAGATAAATGATGTTTACGCTTTTTGGACCGCATATGTAGTTACGCAGTTCATAAACAATTTTCCTTTTGTTTTTACCAAAAGAGGCCAAGGGTCGTCGCCTTGAGTAGTTGGAGCAAAATATGTCTTGACCAAGATTTCCCCATTGGTGCAATTGTGCAAGTACCTTGGGGTACAACAATGTGAACTAAATACAATATTGCCCTTTGTCATTGTTTTTAGGGTGCAGTTTGCATAGAGCGACGCTCCAAACAATCAAAGTAGAGTGCACCTAGTTTCAATATTGGAATTGTTTGCAATAGCCTACAAATAAATTTTCATCTCTTATTATAAAATCTAAAACGTTAAAAATTATGTAGATCGAGTAAATCTAGGAAACATGAAAATCTTGAAAATGGACGTCCAAAAATGCATTACAAGATGCATTATTTCCAAAACTTGAAATCCATTTTTTTCTCATGTCAATTTGAGGATATTTGAATATCAAAACAACGTCTTTTAGTGAAATTTTTGAAGTGAGCTTTAGTTTGATTGTTCAGAGCCTCGGCTCTATATAAACTTTTTCCTTCTTGATATGGTGAGAAATGTTCCTTTTGCTCACAACAATATGCACAAAATTAATTTTCTATTTCGGCACAACGGTCACAAATCAGGTGGATATGTGTATGGTCACCGTATTCATCAAGACCGGGCTAATCAGACTAATCACATCTTGATTGGTGCTTTGGTTGATCTGTTCCAAAGAAGTCAAATTCTATGCTTGGCTGCTGGCTCGTTTGGACTGGTTGGACCTACTGAATTAGAAGTAAAATTCTACGCTTGGTTACTGGGTAGTTTGGGTTGGTTGGACCTATTGATTTTGACAGGTTATATAGGAAAACTAAAGTTGAATTTGTTCTTGGTAATATAATTCAATTTTAATATTATTGTTCCTAATTTTTATTTTTATTTTTTAAATCCAATCCAATTAGTTCAGCCGGCAGTTGGATTGGCTTTCATTAGACTAGATCCTTTGCCAATTTAATGTTTCAGAACGATGTAGAAAAATGCGACATTTAAGGGTTGTTTGGTTTGCGTGAAATAATTTGATATGAAAACATATACGTACTGATGCAAACAATCTACAGTAAAAGAATTACCCGAACTTGCTCTTTCATATGTTTGGGAAACACAATTAGAAACCGGCAGAGATTTAGAGAGAAAACACAACATGGGAAAAACAAGAAAAAGCATCTATAAAAAGATTACAGGGATAGTTATAAAATCGTCAGAATATAATCAATAGGTAATATTTGACAGAATTTGTAAGAAGAAAAAAAAGAAAGGAAAATTGTAAATACCCCCAGGATTATACTTTACCCTTATGTAAACTAAAATTTGAGTTAGTTTCTCTGTCTAAAAATTTCATGATAGTTTCTCTTACTTAAATTTAAAATTTGATATAGATTTAAATATTTGTAAAAAAGGTTTAAAAAAATTTTCTCTAAAACTTAAAATTTGAGATGGTATATCTCTCTAAAATTTTTGAAAAAGTTTCTATCTTTAATTGTTTCAAGATAGTTTCTCTCCCAAAAAATTTTTGAGATAGTTTCTCTATTTAAAACTTGAAATTTCATATAGTTGTTTCTCTCTAAATATTTTGAGAGAATTTGTCTCTCTAAAACTTAAAATTCGATATAGTTTCTTCCTCTAAAAATTTTACGATAATTTCTCTCTCTAAAACAAATTCGAGATAGTTTCTCCATCCAAATTTTTTGATGATTTCTCTCTCTAAAACTTTGAGATTTGAGTAGCTTCTCTCTAAAAACTTTGATATAGTTTTCTCTCTAAAACTTTGATATAGTTTTCTCTCTAAAACTTGAAACTTGATATAGTTTTTCTCTCTTAAAAAATGATATAGTTTGTCTCTCTAAAACTTGAAATTTGATATAGTTTCTTCTTCTAAAGACTTTGAGATTGTCTGTCCCTAAAACTAATTTGAGATAGTTTCTCTATCTAAAAAATTCAAGATAGTCTTCCTCTCTAAAATTTTGAGGAAATTTATCTCTCTAAAAAAAACTAATAATTTATGATGCAAATAAATCTTGGGTTTTTTTTTTAAAAAAAAAGAATTATATTTTTTGCATTTTAGAAAAAGCGTATCTGGATTTTTAGTTTACTTCGGGTTATTGTCTGTTTTTTTGTTATAGAGGATCTAAAAGGATTTGGATATGACTAGTGATTGCGTTGGTCACGATATATTGATTTTAGCATGGTTAGATTGTTATTGTATGTTACGTGATTAATTCCATAGGCTCAAGGGATGTGCTAAAGAGACATGTAGAGGAGCCATGTAGCTTTTAGATGGTGTTTCCTAAATCTAAGGAGAATGAATTGTGTGTGAGAAAGAGACGTTGGAAGGTTAGAGATAAGTTTTTTATTTTTATTTATTATTATTTTTAGTTTATATTTAAAAAGGAAGATGTTCATTTTTTGTAAAAAAAATAATAATTGGAGAATAAAGAAATAGTTTGATCTTGGAGTAGCTCCTGATCATAAACCTTTTTATTTTTCTGTTTATTATTTTTGTCCATGCATCAATTGGTTTTTGAGCCTTTATTTTTTTTTTCTGTTTATTATTTTTCTCCCTGCATCAGTTGGTTTTAGAGCCTTGATATCCCTGTTGATTATAAATAATTGTTGATCATAAATATTTTTATTTTATTTTATTTTTTTGTTTATTATTTTTTCCCATGCATTGATTGGTTTCAGAGCCTTGATGTCCCTACTGATTATAAACAATTATTGATCTAGTTATGAAGCACATAGATTAAATATTTGGGCGATTAGATCGAAAATTTGATAGACTCAAAGAATAGTTGATAGAACGTATTGGCAAAATAATACAATAAAATCTACAAAATCTATGTAGTAAATAGCAGCTAGAGGAATAAGAAGAATATGAAGAGGTAGATCTCCATAGAAAAGACGATGTCGATAACCCAAATGTGCAACAAAAAACTTAAAAAAATCAATTATGAAGAAAATGAATATGTGTCTTGCAGCTTATGAAATACTGCCCTGTGAGCTGAAGGAGAGGAGAAATCAAGAGCCTGAAGGAGAAATCAAGATTCAATTTGGTATTCCAGAGTTCGGTATCTTAGAGTTCAATTTGGTATTCCAGAGTTCGATATCTTAGAGTTCCACTACAAATTGTGTTGGATCAATTGGTTCAAGTACCAAGAAAAATGGCGAGACTAAATCACCAATTATTTAATTGGCCTCTGAAGAATATAAGCTCGTGGTTGTGCTTTTCTCACTTGCAAACAAAAATTGGTTTTTTTTTAAAAAAATTATTTTTATTTTTTGGACTTTCGGTTTTATTTAGAGTTACCCTTGTTTTTTTAGTTGTAGAGATTTAAAGGGTAAAATGATAAATTTATTTTCTAAAAAGATTTGGATATATTTAGTGCTTGGGTTGGTTATGGTTAGTATATATTTGGTTTCAGCATGAGGTTAACATGGTTAGATTGTTACGGGATTCATTCCATGGCTTGTGGGATGCACAGGAGAGATAGTTGAGGAGCCAAGCCACTTTTAGAAAGCGTCTCCTGAATCTAAAGAGAGAACGAACGTAGAGAGATTTATGGGTGGGTTAGAGAGAGACATGGGAGGGACTATTTTTATTTATTTTTTTATTGACTTTTTTTTTGTATTTAAAGAGAAGATACCTAAAACAGATTAATTGGATAATAAAAAAAAAGTTTGATTGGACTTCTTTGTAGACCCAAAAACTCCCTTGTATACACGAGAGAGTACACTCTCTCAACCTTTTTTATTTAATTTAAACAATTCTTAATTTAGTTATAGAGCACGTAAATAAAAAAATTGTGCGATTAAATCAAAAATTTGAGAGACTCAAAGTAAACTTATAGAGCGTATTGAAAAAGTGATACAAAGTCTACAAGATCTATTTAGTAGATTACAACAATAGAAAGAATAATATGAAGAGGTAAATCTCGATGCAAAAGATGATGTTGAACCAAACATGCAAGAAATTTTGAAAATCAATTGTGAAGAAAAAGATACATGTGTCTAGCTTGTGAAATGCTCGTGAAATACTACTATGTGAGCCTGAAGGAGAAATCAATATTCAGTTTGGTATTCCAGAGCTCGTTGCCTCAAACTTCCACTACAAATAACTTTTAGGAAATCTTCTAAAAGATTTGAGTTCAACAAACTCGATGTTGAGTTTCTTCCAAACCCGGAAGAATGATGCACGAGGTTTTTTTAATATTTTACTATTTTTAGATATTTAGATTTAGTTGGGGTTTTAGTTTTCTTTAAGAGTATTCTTGTATTTTTTAGTTGTAGATATTTTAGGGGCAACATTAAAATGTTTGTTTTTTTTTTAAAAGTAGGATATGTTTAAGATTAGTATGTTGGGTTTGTTAGGATAGGTTAGACGTGTGTTTTGTTTTAAGTGATAGGAGAGATAGAGTTAAGTTTTTCATTTTTATTTATTTATTATTCCTTAGTTTGTATTTAATGGAAGATGTACTTTTAAAAAATATATTATTGGTGAGAGTTTGATGTTATGAAATGATATTGAGGGTGTACTCCCTATTGGTGGTTGAGTAAAGAGATTGATGTTATAAAAAGATACGAGAGGATATAATATCTTAAAATATTTTTTATTTTATTTTTATTTTTTTATTATTATTTTTCCATGCGTCAATGACTCATTTAAATAGATGAGTGGGGGGACTCACGGAAACCTCGTCCATTTTTATATATTTAATTTGCAATTGACTTTGACCCGACGCAGACCACTTAAACCTGACTTGGGTTTGGGTTTGGGTCGGGTCCAGGTCAAACCCAAGTCAGGTCCAACTAAACTTAGTTGGATTCGGATCTAGGTCGATCGAAACGCGACCCAATCATTCCTAGCGTATTCTTGCTTTAGAAAACCCTACAATGAACCAAATCTATATTAGGCAATAACAATCTTTCAATTTTGGAAAAAGTTGTTTTAACAGCAGCAAATCAAACTTGACGTTAAATGGTAAAGAGAACCGCGATATCCTCAGCTTGATTTGATATCGTTTTTATACGAAATTCATAAATTTGATTCAAAAAATACATGGGACAAAGTGTTAGTCGATGTGACTCGGTCCAAATGATTTTTTCAACATTGTACAACTTGCAAATTCGCTCAATCTCATGCCTTATTTTTTTCTCGAACTTATGTTTCACCTTTTATGTTTGATCATCTTCATACTGATGTGTGGGGTTCTACACCTATTCCATATAAAGCATGGTCATGCTATTTTGTAACTTTTATTGATGATCATACTTGTTATACATGAGTTTTCTTTATAAATAATCACACTGAATTTTTTAAAATCTTCACTCAATTTTATTCGTATGTCGAAACCCAATTTTCCACTAAAATCGAAACCCTACGCTCAGATTCTGGAAGGGAATATATCAGTAGGTTGCGTCAACACTTTTTGGTTAAACATAACATTCAACACTACAAAACATGTCCTTATAGACCAGATCAAAATGGTGTTGCTGAACGTAAACATCGTCATATCTTAGAAACTACAATATCTCTTCGTTTTTCTACATCTGTCTCAAAAGAATTTTGGGCAGAAGTTGTTCGAACATCAGTTTTTCTCATCAACATTATGTCATCTTCCATTTTATCTGGTGAAACACATTTCCAACAATTATTTACACGACAACCCGATTATTCTCTCCTACGTGTATTTGGTTGCATTTGCTTTGTTTCGTTACTCACAACTGAGCGATAAGTTATCTCCAAAGATGGTCAAATGTTGTTTTATCGGTTACCTTGTTCATAAAAAATAATATAAGTGTTATGACACTGTGACCAAAAGACTTTAGGTATCCCTTCATGTAGTGTTTGCTGAGCACATTCCATTATTTGACAATAACAATAATCCTTCACCCTCTCACCTTTCTTTATTTGTCCCCTTCTCTGATTCGGTTCCTAATTCCTTTGGTCATTCCACTCGTGTCCATCCGTCTGAAGTCTAGGAAGGTATCATCTCACGTTGACAGTCCTGATCAAAAAACCCTACACCTGCTGATCCTCTACCGCTCCCTGCTCTTAGATGGAGCGCCCGAGTATCTGTACCACCTCCCGTTGCTGACTATGAGACCTTCTTACCTCAACACCAATAATTTATTGCCTCTGCTCATTCTTTTTATGAACCACAGACTTACAAAGAAGCTACAAATCAACTTGAGTGGCAACAAGCAACGACTGATGCATTGAATGCTCTCGAGCGTATGCATGCTTGGGATCTGACACCTCTCTTGAAAGGAAACATTGTTGTAGGTTGTCGATGGATATATAAAATTAAAATCAATGCAGATGGCAGTCTAGAACGATACAAAGCCCGCTTGGTTGCAAAAGGTTACAATCAGTAATATGACATTGACTTTGAAGAAACTTTTGCTCCCGTCGCTCATATGACTACAGTTCGTACACTCGTCTCAGTAGCGTCTGTTCAGCAATGGCCTCGCTATCAATTAGATGTCAAAAATGATTTTCTCAATGGTGATCTTGAAATGGAATTATATATGAAGTTACCTCCTATTGTTGTGGATTCACAAATACGCGTGTGTAAACTTCGACGCGCCTTAAATGGACTCAAACAAGCATCTCGTGCTTCGTTTAAGCAATTTTGTAATTAAGTTCTTTCGGTTGAATTTCGACAAAGTCATCATGACCCAACACTCTTTGTATCTGAGACTTCTTAAAGACGGGTTCTTTTGTTACTATACGTGAACGACATGATTATCTCTGGTAATGATATGACACAATTCCTAAGTAGCACATTTGAAATGAAAGATCTGGGTTTCTTGCAGCATTTTCTTGGACTAGAAGTTGCATATTCTCCTTGGGGCTATTTGTTATCACAGCTAAAATATGCTTCAGGGATTGTCTCTCAAGCTCGACTCCAGAATGATACAAAGAAAGTTGATACCCCTCTTGAAGTCAATGTTAAATTTCGGGTTACAGATAGAGAATCTCTTCCTGACCCAATGTTTTATAAGTAACTTGTTGGGAAATTGATATATCTGACCATTTCACGTCCTGATATTGCTTACGCAATACATTTGGTTAGTCAATTTTTTAGTGCCCCGCGTTCTATACATCTCGTTGTTGTTTTGTGCATCATTTGTTATATCAGGGATACCCACCACCAAGCCTTATTCTTCTCCTCTTCTACTTCCCTTGAGCTTCGAGCATATACAGACTTCGATTTTACAGGAAATTCGAGTGATCGCAAATCTACCACATGATTTTGTATTTTTTTCAGTGATTCTCTTATCTCTTGGAAAAACAAGAAACAGAAACGCATTGCTCAATCAACTACGAAAGTTGAATACCGTGCTATGGCACAAACCACCGCCGAGATTGTTTGGCTACGTTGGCTGCTTGCAGACATGGGTGTCACTATCTCAACTTCTACTCCACTTTATTGTGACAACAAGAGTGCCATTTATATTCCTAAATATCCAGAATTCCATGAGCACACGAAACATATTGAAGTCGATTGCCACTATATCCGGCAATAATATCTTGCAAGCACAATTTCCTTACCATATGTGCCCACCGCAATACAACTCGCCGATTTCTTCACTAAGTCTCATCCCCCGCATTCTTTCTCGTGTTTCCAAACTCTTCATGATTCATTTCAAATCATCTTGAGTTTGACGGGGAATGTGAACAGACATGGCAACTGCAACAGATATGGCAACTGGATATTGAGATCTGTCAGTGTCTAATTGTATGATATACCTGTATAGAAACTGTATCCTATAGTTTTAGTAAGTATTGGTTGTACCCTCTCTATAGATACACAATTGTATTGTAATCTTATATATACATAGAAATACAGAGATAGGTTATTTCTCACAATATGCATTTTGTCTTGATGTATATGTGTATGTGAACGAGCATTGTACGTTTCGTACGCGATAAATAATTATGTGAAAGCATTTCACATGAAGGAACTCCATCATTGAGTTAGGTGTGGAAGTTTGATTGCCAATTGGTATGAAAAATTCACTTAGGTGAGCTCCCGTATCTAATAACTTGAAGGAATTTTTTCGTATTAGAATATTTTTACCAAAGTATTTTCACTTGTACCAAACGTGCCAATTTGAAGATGTGCACAAGAGAGGGGGGGATAATGGGCTATTCCTTCTCCATTAAGTATGATATTTGTTGCAAAGAAATTAATATATTACACATTATATGATTAAAAAAAGGTAGCTCTACTTGGTTTACTCTTGTGACAAATTTTAATGTTTGGACTCCTTTCCATATTCTCAAGGCACACAAGATGACTCTGGTAGGCTAATGAATGCTTATTGTATACAGGAAAAGTACAAAACTATACCATTTATCTTTGATACAAAAATGTCACAATGAAAACGAGAGGCTCAGGGGCATAGATTGTACCATTGGCCGTAATTCATAAGTCTAAAAATTTGTTCTTCAAATATTGTGTAAACAAATGGCTAATTGAGCCATGTTTTCAATATAAGCAGTTATCTTGAAGTTTTATTTAGCCATTTTCCTAAATAAAGTCCAAACATGGCTGTTATGGTCTGTGTAAAATGCCCTTTGTTCTATTTTACAATTAAAGAAAAAGTTTATATAGAGCTGAGGCTCTAAACAATCAAAGTGGAGCCCACCTAAAAACTTTCACTAGAAGAGGTTGTTTTTTATGCTCCAATATACACGATACATTAAGAGGAGAAAAAAACGGATTTCAAATTTTGGAAATAGTGTATCTTTTAATGCATTTTGAATGTCAATTTTCAAGATTTTCAAGCTTTCATAGATCTGCTCGATCTATACTATTTTTTCAGCTTTAAATTTTATAATTAAAGATGAAAATATATTTTAAGGCTATCACAAAAATTTTCAGTATTGAAATCACATTTTTTTGATACTATTTGAAGGTGCGATTTACTTTGATTATCTAAAGCCTGGGCTCTATACAAGCCGCACCCCTTATGCAATCGTCTGGCAATAATTTCAATAAAAACAGGGAATTCTATCAGTGCTTATAACATATAAACTATCAAACCACTCATAAGAGATAAACTATTTTAAAATTTACCTTTTTGCAACTATACCATGCATAATCGTATATTTTTATGGGTATTTTGAAATTAAATAAATAAAAAAACATGGATAAAATGTCTAGTAGTTCGTAACTGATAGTTATTTTGATAAATTTCCCAAGAAAAAAATTATCAGACAAGAGCCATGAAATTTTGCATTTGATAATTTGGGGTCTTTGTGCTCTGTGTATAAAAACTAATGGTCTAATCCAGTAGAAATCCATGTATATCGTGTGGTTAGTATGAGTTTATCTCTCCCGTCCATCTTTAATGATGAATGGTTGAGATAAAATTGTGAAGCATGTGACATTCCTAATTTCCAGGATTCTAAAACTCGCACATCGCTCTTAACGTAAGACCGGCTTAGGAAACATCGACCCCGTGCATAAAGGAAAGCCTTGCACTTTCACTCTTATGAATTGAATAGTTAATTTGGGCATTTTTTTATTAAGGGTGAGGTTTGCATAAGGTTGCCTCTTTATACTATAAAAGTAAGGAGCACCTATAAAATTTACTTAGAGATATCGTTTCGAGGTAGAAAACCTTATGATGGCTTTAAAATCCCTTTTTATCTTCAGTTATAAAAATTAAAATTTAAAAAATGGTATAGATCAAACAGATCAAGAAACACTTGAAAACCTTGAAAATAGACGGTCCAAATAACTTATTACAAGATGCATTATTTTTTAGACTTGAAATTCTTTTTTTTCTTAACGTTCATTCATCACAAGGTTGAGATGATCAATTAAAGGGTTCTCCTATGCTTGAACACTCTCCACTGAAGAATTTTTTATGTGCACCTTACTTCAACAATATAATGTTGCAACCTTATATAAGCTTTTTCCTTTTATCAAAAGAAAATATCAAAGCATAGTCTTAAAACTCAACGAAAATTTGCATTGTCAGGCTTCTTGCGCAAACTTTCAAATCGATCATCTCAGCCTTAATCATTATAGTTTGCAAAAAAAAAAAGATTTTAAGCCCAAAACAAAATCATTATAGTTTGCAAAAAAAAAAAAAAAAGATTTTAAGCCCAAAACAAATATATATATTGTTACACGGTATCTAAACCATCCATTCCACCCTACAAGATCTATTCCATTTTTTTAGCTTCAAATTTCATAATCGGTATGGAACGTTTCAAAGACCGAGCTCCCTCCTCTTTCTTACAATACCTACTAACCCTAGTTTTTCGCCTCGTTCAATCCAGGGTTTCTATCTGCTACTCCCTCTCAAACCCTAGATTTACACAACCATGTATACCTTAACCGCCATTGTTATTGAGCTCCCTGAAATTGCAGCCACCATTGCATCTGCAACTCGCCTTCTCTGCGCTAAAAGCCATGGATCGGGTAGGGTTCCTGGCCGTGATCTCCATTATGGTGATTTCTTGAGGTTTTGAAGAGGGTTTTGGGGGGGGGGGGGTGAATTGGGGGAATACTCATCCATTGAAACCAGACATAGTGGTTCAGATGTTGAAGGATAATGGGGTAAAGAAGGTGAAGCTCTTTGATGGTGATGCATGGACTTTGAGGTCTCTTGTAGGTGGTGGGATCAAAGTTACAGTGGCTATTTCCAAATGATATAATTATGAAGGGGGTGGGTGTCAATATCAAGTAAAAATTTCTGAATTTCTTTTAAAAGATTTTTGGGCCAGTAACGATGATGACAATTTGGGGGTCTTCACTCTGACCATGGGACCATGTTACTTGAAATGAAGCAAAGTTTTTAATGGCATTTAGTCACAAATCTAACTTACATTGTTTCTTTTACGGATGGGGTTTCTATGAGTTAGACAACTCATATGCACATGTGCGCTCCCCTTTCAAAATTTACCATAAGATGAATTTTTTATTTAATATTTTAGTGATTCATCATCTAAGCCAAGGTGATTATAAATATAAAATTGAAAAAAAAAACAACTTTGAAATGTGTTTTTTTTTTTTTTTGGGATGCTTTTGGCACCATCTATATCTAATTTGACCCGTGACGTGGATGAGGCTTTTGCACCCGCTGACTCATAGAACACTTTGTGTTCTTTGATTGTGGCAGTTCCGGTTTGTATTCCACAAAATATATGTGTACTTGCTTTGAAATAATTTTAGAGCTGAGTGTTAAAAGAACCCTGATGGCGGTTAATCAGTGAACTTATAGAATTCGTTAATGCTAAATAGTATACTGAATTTTTTATTATATAAGTTATATATACATGTATAAATTAAAGTTCACTGTTAATTTAAATTTAATGTGGTTAATGGTTACCATCTATTATACTAGCTATTTAGAAGTTATGTATTTATTTTCTTTTTCTTTTTCTTTTTTTTGAAATGTTAATGGTGGGAATGAGGACATAATATTATCTCGAGGCATCCATCCCCTAACTGCACGTACGCCACCCCTATTTCCCGTGCCGTGGCATCATGTCTGGTGCAAATGTGCAGACAACAATTGCTGGAATTCACAAATTATGTAATTTCTCAAAAATCACAAACTAAAAAGAATCAAGCTTAGGCTTGAGCGGTTACCGGTTGAGATTAACAATGCTATATCTCTTACCTGGATGACAAGCCTAAAGGTTATCTTATTGATGATGTTGATGATAATGACGATATCGTTTTTGATGATAGTAATAGTATTGATGATAGTGACGATGTCGATATTGGTGATGGTGATAATATCGATATTGATGATGACCTTGATGAGGAGCTGCTAATTATGACGAATGTCGAC
>NW_006498085.1:2562175-2589229 GCF_000471905.2 Amborella trichopoda | reverse complement strand
AAGGGACGAACTAGTTGTAACTACCTCGAAGACAACTTAAGTAGAGAGAAGAGAGAGCCAAACTAAGAGAGAGAGAGAGAGAGAGGACTCAGTCATTAAACACGTTTTTCTCTCTCTAATCGCATGGAGTTGTTACTGGTTAGTGATATCTATAAGCGAAATCTAGAGAGATAATCTTCTAGAGAGAGGCGAGCAGGCTTATCTGGGGTGCCTAAAATAGAGCAGAAGTAGAGAGAGAAAATTAGGGTTGAGTCGAGAAGAAACAGCAGGCAGGATAGAGAGAGAGAAATTAGCCAGAGAAAGAGAGATTTGAAAGAGAAATGTGGAGAGAGAAAGCGATTGCAGTGTAATTTTGGGAAAGAAATGTGGACTGATTCGCCGTGTTGAAACTAAGAGCGCCACGCAATAACCCCACGCACTTCGACTCTTCTCCGTCGCTTCATCTTACCCCTTCTCCATACCCTTTATAAGCAAAATCGTGAACCCCACTTCCTCTCAAGAAAAAAACATGTCTTGTGCTGTAGTTTCAGGTTCACCAGTCTTCAAGACCGGTTCTCCATTGGAAACCCTAACCCTAAACATTCACCATCACCTTCAGCCTGGTTATCCAGGCTCCCCTTTACGATGTGGGGTTGGTTTCAGAGAGGAGAGCCAAGGTGGAAGCCCTTCTCTGCGACAGAAGAGCAATGGAATCCGGGTTTGGGAGGAAGAAGGGTTGGGGTTTTGTGGTGGGGAAGAAGGGGTTAAGGGGGTTTTGAAGAGGAAGAGGCCTGCGAGGCTTAAGATCCCCTCTACTTCTCCTTGTACTTCTCGTCGTTTTGAGCCGATTGAGCAGGGACCTGAGGAGGTTCATGCAGAAAGCGACCGATTTTCTGTGTTTTGCAAGAGAGGGAGGAGAGCAGTGATGGAGGATTGTTATGCTGCAAACCTTGACCTTTATAGCGATTCGAAACAGGTTAGTTTTTTTTTTCTTCTTCATAGCTCTTGTTTCAGTTATCCATTGCCGAAAACCCCTAATTGTACGGGTAAATTTTGGATTTTGAAATCAATTTGCACGAACTGACTGGAAAAAGAATCTAATTTGGTGTTTCTTCTTTGTATTTATATGGAAAGACAACCGTGGAAGGAAAATGAACTTAGATTTAGTCTTATGAATGAGTTCAGTTCTTGGAGAGTAGAAAACAAAATCCCAAATTTTGGTATTTGATGATAAATTGATCGAAAAACATCAAAAAATCCCATGTCAATTTGATGACGCAATTCTTGGAAACAAAATTAGAAGAAAAACCCAATTTGGTTTTTCCTGTTTTGAAAAAATTGATGAAAAACTATTCATGAAAAACAATTTGAATATTTTCAGAGTGACCCTAAGCGAAGCAAAAGAACAACCAAATTATTGATTTCCCTTATTTGGATCAATTAAATGAAAAGCCATTTATGAATTCTCATAGTTTAGTTCCCTCTCCTGTACCTGCAATCTTATGACTGATTTGGGGTGTTTTACTTCAGGCTTTCTTGGGTGTTTTTGATGGCCACGGAGGAAAAAGAGCAGCAGAGTTTGCTGCAGAAAACATGGGGAAGAACATAATGGAGCACGTGACCAAGTGTGATGGTGTAGAAGGAATCGGTGATGCTGTTAAGAATGGATACTTAGTCACTGATTCAGAATTCTCGAGAGAGAAAGCTCGAGGTGGCGCTTGCTGTGTAACAGCATTACTCCGAGAAGGCAATTTGGTGGTCTCAAATGCTGGCGATTGTCGTGCTGTAATGAGCAGAGGTGGAACTGCTGAAGCCCTCACCTCTGATCATAGGCCGTCAAGAGAAGACGAGAAAGAAAGAATTGAAAGCTTGGTAATTACTATAATCTTTCCATTACAATTTAATGGGTTTGATCCTTCTCTACTACAATAATCTCCTGCAATTTTAATGGGTTTTGGTCACTTCTTATTACATTAACCTCGGAACAATAATCTTTCTCTACTGTAACTTTAATGTGTTTGATTCTGCATTACAATTACGTGGCTGATAAATTACACGGGTTTTGGTACCTTCTCAATTAGAGTGATATCTGAAACTGATGTCTAATTGGAAAATTTGCAGGGTGGGTATGTTGATCTCTGCCGTGGAGTGTGGAGGTTACAGGGATGCCTAGCTGTGTCACGAGGGATTGGAGATCAGCATTTGAAACAATGGGTCTCTGCAGAACCAGAGACAGAGATCCTAAGGATAACCCCTGAATGCGAATTCTTGATCTTAGGTTCAGATGGGCTGTGGGATAAGGTATGCACTGCAATTGAAGCAATTTCATTATTTGTTGATGTGCTGTCCGCTGTGTTTTTAGAGATATTCCAATTTTTATTTTGATTTGGGAATCTAACCTCTGTGTTGTTTTCTCTTTCAGGTCGGTAACCAGGAGGCGATAGACTTAGCTCGACCCCTTTGTGCGACTACTGATAAGCCATCTCCACTATCAGCCTGTAAAAAGCTTGTGGATTTATCTTTAAGCAGAGGATCAGTGGATGATATCAGTGTGATGATAATCCAGTTGGGCCTATTTTTATGAATGATTTGATTCTTTGGAGTCATTTTGATTCTAAAAACACTCAGTTCCTAATTAGAAAGCGGACATGGGTGTAAGCATGGATCAGATTGAAGGCCACAGAGCAAGAGAGAATAGTAGTGGACAGCACAGATTAGGGAAACAACCTAGTAGAAAGAACAGAAAAGGCAAGGGAAGGGGAGTTCGAAGAAAAAAGCAGCTTCGTTTATATGGCTGCAAAAACTGGGGAGTTTACTATTCCCTCATAGTTCATGTCTAAACCATTACTTCGTGACCAAGATCAACTTTTGACATAGCTCAAAAACACTACAGAAGTATTATCAGTTTATTCAATTTATTTGGAAAGATCGGAAATAAAGTTCTTTTCAGCACATTGGATGGGAGGAGTGGATCCTCCAGCATGTGTTCTGGCATTGTTCTTTTCTCATGCAATCTTTAGTTCTGGCATGGATCAGATTGAAGGCCACAAAGCAAGAGAGAATAGTAGTGGACAGCACAGATTAGGGAAGAAACCGAGTAGAAAGAACAGAAAAGGCAAGCACAGATTAGGGAAGAAACCGAGTAGAAAGAACAGAAAAGGCAAGGGAAGGGGAGTTTGAAGAAAAAAGCAGCTTCTTTTATATGGCTGCAAAAACCGGGGAGTTTAGTATTCCCTCATAGTTCATGTCTAACCATTAATTCGTGACCAAGATCAACTTTTGACATAGCTCAAAAACGCTATAGAAGTTTATTTGGAAAGATCAGAAATAAAGTTCTTTTCAGCACATTGGATGGGAGGAGTGGATGCTCCAGCATGTGTTCTGGCATTGTTCTTTTCTCATGCAATCTTTAGTTGTTTCAGTTTGGACTGCCTGTTGGGCTATATATACTTCATTATGCAATTGTGTCATTTAATAAGAAGTTTCAATTTTGACGTGCATGATCCTCTCTCAATCTTTCACCTCTCTCTATAATAAAATTTTACTTTATGTAACAATTTAACTTTTGGTTTCTCTAAAAGAAAAATTAAAGCAAACAATAGGAGATCATTTTCTTCTTGTGTGTTTACTGGGCTTGGATCCTGTTTTGATATGTATCATCTGAGAGGCATATTTTTATGGTACAATTTTTAAAAATCCCCGTTGCCTCTAATGATAGGCATGCCACCCCTTCGACTACTTTGTAAATCACAATCCTAACCCGAAAAGATTTATATTTGCAACTAACCCCCAAGGTAAAAAAAGTAGGGTTGTTTTTTTTACCAAAATACCCTTTTTTTAGACCATGTTGTCCACTCTCTATAAGCCTGTCTGTCAATACATGTTGGGGATTATAAAGCCTTAAAGAGTTTTTATCTTTATGTATGCAGCAATATATGAAGGCTGGATATATTTAGTTGTTCAACTTTAATTGTGTTTAAAGCCCATTTTCATAGAATTTGGGTTTTCAGTTTTGGCAGCGTATTTGTATCGGATCTTCAATTTTGATCAACATGCAGAATTGATCTACTGGATTAGCTTGTAGAACTCCTTAGAACAATGCATGCTTTAAACTTATAGCAAGGAGTGTATTAAATTCCAAGATTGGATTTTAGTTTTAGGAGCATATATGTATCGGATCTTAGAGTGTTTGATCTACACGCAAGATTGATTGCCTGAATTAACTTGTAGAACTTGCTTTGAGCAATGCAATAGTGCTCGACTCTGAGAATGATTTCAAAACATTTTCTAACTAATCTAAGCCAAAACAATTCTCACAATTTTACACCATGATATGACAGTTTTTTGCCTTGGTCTTGCTATTCAAGCACTAATAGATCATTACATCATAATCTCTTATTGTTTTTTTGGATAGTTAGAGTAGAGTGGGAATCGATAGTTAGAGTAGAGTGGGAATCGAATTTGAGAACATCAACTGCTAACCACTCAAGCACGGGCCCAATTCTTATTCCACAGCCCAATTCCTATGCCATGACCTGTGTGGTTGTCACTCATTGATTGACGAGTCCTCAAACCGCATTGACTATCTGACAAAGTTTGAGTTGGCCATGTTGTCGGTCCCCCTCTCTTTCAACCATGTATCACCTACATAGTTCCATGAACTTTGATCACAGTTTTGCAATTTTTCTAAACAGTCTACTAAGTTATATTGATTTCTATCTGGGTTTTCAATGTCTTCTACAGTAACACGTTCAAAATTGTGCTGAGAATATAAATTAACTTGTGGCAAGTTAGAAAGACATCCGAAGTTTCTCTTGAGAATGCAACTCAGTTAACCAGTGTTATCTTAGGGATATACTTGTCAAGACTCATGCACCTTGGAGTTCCCAAGACGAGGGCGTTTAATGCTTCAAAGACAATGGATTGACATGCCACTGTGTCATTGTGAAGCCCAATTGAAGTGCCTTTTTGAAAATCTCTAACTCAAATACTAGTTTCCTATTGTTGACATGCTTGCATATGGTTCGAACTTCACTAAGGGGCTCAATAGATTGATAAATGCTGGGAATGGCTCTTGGTGTTCATACTCGAGTTTCTAGCAAATGCATTGGGGATGTCTCCCGGTGGTTTCCACTGAGTTGAATTCCTAATTATTTTGACAATTGATGTTTTGATTTACAACCTTTTTAGGACCTGTTTTCAAAATTTTTACTATGCTTAAGAATTGGAAAAAGCATAATGGGAATCAGAACAGTTGAACTGACTTCGTGAAGTTTAGAATTCAGTTTCACTTTGCCTTCACCAGTTTCACTTTGCATTCACCAAGAAGAGCTTCCCTACATTCACGATGATGCAAGGAGAGAATAAAACTAGAAAATTGACAATAAAAAAGAGGAAGGTTAAAAGAAAAATATCATCGCTCAAATGTCCGCAAGGGAATCCACCCCCAAAACAATATCTTTCAAGAGACAAATTTTTATTCAATTCATAGAGTGATTTACAATGGAATGAGATGTTCTTTAAATAGACTAAAATAAGATAACTAACAAAAAGTTTCTCTCTACACCTATCCCTATTTTCTTTCTCTCATATTTATGGGCTTCTAGATACTCACGTGTTCCCTCTCATGTTTTACCCAAAAAAAACCCTCCAAAGTTGGTTATTGTTGATAAAGATAAATTATCTTCTAAATTTACGCTTATGATATTCATATCTATCAAACTAACTCAATCGATACAAGATAAACACAATATAAACTCTAAAGTCGCCCTGCTAATTATCTCTGCGCACTCCAAAAAAAAAGAATAATTAAAATAATCCCAATAAATAACTCTAATAATTTTTTCTTATTACGTCATTGCCATTTCTTTCCCTCTTGGGTTCTGCGACCCATCTTTGGCTCAGTCACGAAGGGGCATGACTGTATCATTCCCCCAGTTGAAAGTAACTTGACTCCGGCGAGTTGGCTCCAGTATATATGCGATATAAGTCTGGATCCACTCTTTTGAACTCTGGCTCAGAAATCCACGTGCTATCAAAGTATGACCCTGCCCTTCTATTTGATTAGAAATTGGCGATAGGAACCCTTTCGAGTTTGAAAGCTTTCAGTCTTCAAAACTTGCTCAATTTCATCCTCTTTCTTCCTTGGTAATTTATTCATCATATCAACTACATCTTTTGCGACTTCTAGAGGGTCTCCATGAAACTCAAATAAGTCAGGGAGATATCCAATGCCTTTGGTAATTCTACATTTTATGCATTGTTCTCATAGTGCTTTAAGATGGGGCAAGGACCCACTATCTTGGACTTGAGTTTATTATAGGTTCCTAACGAAAACCTTTCATTTCCTAAATACACAATTACTAAGTCACTCTCCTTGAAAATCTTCTCTCTTCTATGCTCATTTGAGGCTTTTTGATACTTTGCATTGCTCTCCTCAATTTTCTTCTTGATTTGGGCTTGCAAATCTCGAATATGCTCAGTAAACGCATTGACATCTTCACTCATCTTATCTGGCATGGGTAATGGCACTAGGTCGAACACATAATTAGGTGTCCGCCCATTAACAATCTCAAATGGTGATTTTCCTGTATATCAATTTATTGAACTGTTGTAAGCAAACTCAGCCTGAGGCAAAATGAGGTCCCACTGAGATATGTTATCACTAACAATACTCCTTAAGAGGTTACCAATGCTCCTATTCACTACTTCGGCCTGCCCATCTGTTTGAAGATGATATGCACTAGAAAATTGAAGTTTGGTTCCCATGCGCTTCAACACACCTTTCAAATACCTTGCTAAAAATTGGATCAACTTTATATTGATCTTTTATCACTTCAAACCCAACACTTCCATAGACAAAGTCACTACCCTTCTACTTAAAGCATCAGCTGCCTTATTTTGGGTTCCAGCTTTGTGCTTTAATAGGAAGGTGTATTCTTGAAGGATGGTCATCCACTTAGCATGTCGCGCATTCAACTTTTTATAAGAACTCAAATACCGGAGTGCTTCATG
This sequence comes from Amborella trichopoda, assembly GCF_000471905.2. Next base: position 2,582,236 of record NW_006498085.1, on the reverse strand, counting down.
ATCTGAGTATAGAACAAACTCTTTATGAATCAGGTAGTGCCTCAGTAGCATAAGGCTTGCACCACTGCATAAAACTCGAGGTCATAAACCTAATACTTCTTACATACATCATTCAATTTCTCACTAAAAAAAGCCAATGGTCGTCCCTCTTGACTTAGAACTGCCCCTATGCCAACATTTGATGCATCCGTTTCAATCTCAAACACCTTAGAAAAATTTGGTAAGGCAAGTACTAGTACTTGCATCATTTTTTGTTTAATTAGAGTGAAGCTCTTTTTAGCAGCGAGACTCCATGAAAACTTTCCAGCCGTCAAACAATCAGTCACTGGTGCTATTAGAGTGCTGAAATTTTTGATAAATCGACGATAAAGGTTGCTAGGCCATGAATAGAATACACCTCAGTGAGTGACTTTGGCACCGGCCACTCAGCTATGGCTGTCACTTTTTCTTAATCCACCTTAATTCCCTCAGATGAAACAACATACCCCAGAAAGACGACATTGTATGTAATAAATGAGCATTTTTTTCAAATTCACAATAAGAGATTCCTTCCTTAGCACATCAAAAACTTGTTCCAAGTGGTTAAGATGATCATGTGGGTTAGCGCTAAAAACCAATATATCATCAAAATAAACTACAACAAATTTGCTAATAAAATGACTAAGTACCTCAGTCATTAGGCGCATGAATATACTTGGTGCATTAGAAAGGCCGAATAACATCACAAGCAACTCATATAGTCCATCTCGAGTTTTGAATGCGGTTTTCCATTCATCTCCAGGACGAATCCGAATTTGATGGTACCCACTCCTTAAATAAATCTTTGATAAAACCTTGGCTCTATTAAGCATATCTAATATATCATCGAGTCTAGGTATGATAAATCGATACTTAATTGTGATTTTGTTGATTGCCCTACTGTCCACGCATATCCTCCATGACCCATCTTTTTTGGAGTCAGTAATGCAGAGACGACATATGGTGACATGCTTTCTCGAAGCTATCACTTCTTAAGCAAAACAACAACTTGTCTGTGCAACTCCTCATGTTCTATGGGGCTCATTCGATAATGGGCCAAATTTGGTAGGCTAGATCCAGGCACCAAGTCAATGTGATGCTGAATATTTTTTATTGCAAGAAAACCATCGGGTAATTCTTTAAGCATCAAATCTTTATACTTATTAGGTAGAGGTTCAAGAGACCTAAGAATTGCAATCGATGCAGAATTTTTTTTTACAACCAATACATAAATCACATCCATATCCTTGTTGTGCCCTTTTAATTTTTGAACATTAAGCAACTTTGAACCCTCCTCTTTAGTGGATTTGGGTGTAGGAAGTTGCTTCATAGGATGAAGTATTATATTAATACCATCCTTAACAAAAGAATAAGTGTTTGACCTAGTTTTATGCACCATATCATGATCATAAAGCCATGGTCTAGCAAGTAATATGTGACATGCATCCATAGGTGCTACATCACACCACACTTTATCTTTATAATTAACACTAATGGAAAAAGAGATTAAACAACGAGTAAAAACTAGTACCTCACATCCTTTCTTGAACCACCAGATGTGATATGGGCGTGGGTGCTTATGTTTCTTCAATTAAAGTTTAGCCACCATCTCTTTAGACACAATGTTTTCACTGCATCCACCATCAGTTAGTATTGTGCATAACTTGCCTCTTGATGTGCAAATTATTCAAAAAATATTATATCACAGCCACTTCTCATCCTGGTTAGGTATTGGGGTTGATAACGTAGTTCGCTGGACAACTAATACTTCACTCTCTTCATCTCCATACAAATCCTCAACTTCACATTTGAAAGGCCCAGTCCCTTCAAAAGACTGGCTTGTCCCAATATCACATTGACCTTCATAGGTGTATCCTTCATCAACTTCTTCTTTATAATTTTCTTCAGCTAAATTAACTTTGACAAGGGGTTGACGTGAGGGGCAATTGAATGCCATATGTCCAGCCTGTTGGCACTTTAAACACGCTATTTGTGTATTATCACGAAGTGTTTTAGGTTCTCCCAAATCTGTCCCAACACCACCTCTCTCTATATTAGGGTTTGGCCTAGTTGAGAAATTCTGAGAGGTTTGGTTTCCACGCCCTATAGGTAGTCTTCTAAAGGTTAAAGCTTGCTGCCCCTGTATTGAAGTAGAGCCTCTTGTCACTAAGCTATTTCTCCTAAGGCCGAGATTGACTATTTTCTCGACTTTGACGGCCAAAGTATAGGCATCAAACATCTTATAGACATCTTTGAAGGCTAATTCATTTTGAATGCCTTGATTTAATCAATTCAAGTAACGACTTATTTTTTGATCTTCATACTCTTGTAAATTTGCCCTAGATGTCAAAATATAGAACTCTTCAGTATAGTCACTTACCGACTTTTCACTTTGCTTGAGGTTTTGACACCTTTGGTACAAAGTTCAGGCATAATATACTGGTAAAAATTTTCAGCGTATCTTCGTCTGCATCTTTTCCCACGAATTAATCTTTTTCTTGCTTTGTCGAAGACGATCCTGTTGCAAATCATCCCACCAAACAAATGTATGGCCAGAAAATTTTGTGGCTACTAATTTTACGTTTTTGTGATCCGCAATATCTTTGTACTCAAACACTTTCTCTACTTCACTTAGCCAATCAAGAAAATCATCTGCATGCTATCGACCATGGAACTCTGGAATATCAAATTTTATTCCAGGTTCTCTTTCTCTTTCCAACAATCAAAGAATTCGTTCATTGAATTCGTTATTAGGCGAGTCACCCGAAGTTGGTTAATAACAAGATGCATACCTCTTTCATCTCAGTTGCCTTGAGTTCCAACGCCAGTCTCTGGATTCCATCCTGAAGCTGAATGAATATTTGTGCAAGCTCATCGACTTTTGCAGCTACAAGCATGAATTGGTCTACTCTCTCTGCTAAAGCTTGAACTAATCCAGTCAATACCTTTAATCCGTCGAGGGGTGTCTCTTATGAAGCCATAAGAACATCTTTGATACTAATTGATACAGGGAGAGAATAAAACCAGAAAATTGACAATAAAAAGAAGGAAGGTTAATAGAAAAATATCTTTTCTCAAAGATCTGCAAGGGAATCCACCCCCAAAACAAGAGTTGTGCATCTCAACAATAGCTTCGTAAAACCAGCCGCAGTTGCTCACCAAAAAGCTTGTAAGCGGATCGCCTTTCCTTGCTCTTTCTATCGCTTTTTTTTCATCCTTGCGAAGACATTCCCTTTCTTTCCTCGTTTTGCCACATATTCTATTACTATTATTCATGCCATTGGTACACATCTCATTGTGGACGAGGTTTTGCATGAGGTTTGCACGGATATTAGCTTAACCAAATTTTTGCAACCAAATTAATTGGGCACGAAGTTTGCTTCCCAGATCTCCTTGGGTTCAATTTTTTCGATTTGCTTCTCAAATCTCCATGCGTGCTTACAGTTAAAACTTCTCTAAGAAAGAAAAAGCTTGTCACTTTTCATTCAGAAAAAAAAAACATATATATGAAGATGGATTAGTGGCCTGTTTTCTTTTTTTTGTTTTACAGTAGGTTGCCTTGGGCTTTGTTGTGGCAACACTCTTGACCACGTTTTCAACCCTTAAACGCTACAGGTCAATTCTCCAGTTACATATATTTTTTTTTATCTTACTTGTGTGCCTTTGCCAAGGTTAGTAATTTTCTTTGGGCTATGTTTTATTTCTTCATGACTGAAAATTCAAACTCAAATGAATCCAACCCAAACCTGAAAATTACTTTCGAACTTTTAAAGGGTGGGAGCAGTTATCTGTTTTGGTCCAATTCTGCAGAAATGTTTATTAGTGGAAAAGAAAGTTGTCTTACCTAACTGGGTCAAAAAAGAAGGCTCCAAATAAAAATGACTCTAATTATGAAGAATGGCAAACACACAATGACCTTGTAAGGTATTGGTTGCTGAATTCTATGAAAAGAAAATTAGCCAGAGGGCTTAAGTTTCTTCCTACTGCACATACTATTTGGAATAAAGTCAAAGAAATATATGGCAACTTAAATAATGCTTTCAGATATATCAAATTAGACAATAGATTATGTATTTAAAAAATGGGGAACAATCTGTTGGAGAATTAATTGGGACTGTAAGTGGCTTGTACGATGAACTTGATTATTATATGCTTGCTACAACTGATATGAACACTCTTGAAACTCGTAAGGACCAAGAAATGACCTTTGCCTTGCTTTCGGCTTTGGGTCCTGAGTATGAAAGTGTCAGGAGTCACTCTTAACACCTACCATACTAGATTGTAGCATTGTTTGTTCTATTTTTCTAGAGAAGAGACATGGCGAGCTGCAATGTCAAATGATGCTAAAAATAAAACTGATATATCTGATCACTCTGCCTTGAAATATGAAAATATTGAAGGGTCTAGAAAAGCTTTACCATCTAAGAATACTTCTTCCCGTAGCAAAGGGCGGAATGGAAATCAACCTTACTGTACTGAATACAAAAAGGAATGACACTCAAAAGAAAATTGTTGAAAATTGCATTCAGAAAGAAAATACAATTCCAAGAAAAAAAGAAGATAACTAATCAAGTTGAGAACAATATTCAACAAACCTTTGAGAAATTGGCTCAACTCCTTCAAAATTTGGTAAGGCTTATGTTGCATCCAATTCCCAAAGTTCCGGCAGTGAGCTAAGTAACTCTTTACTTTCTCATTCTTTATCTTCCTGGATTATTGATTCTGGTGCCACTGACCATATGACAGGATCTAAACAAGTTTTAACTCAATATCATACCTCTAAAAAAAATACTCATGTTACTATTGCTAATGGGTCGATGGTTTATATTAAAGGAAGAGGAAAAATAATATTTTTTCATAATCATCCTAGTACTGATGTTCTATACTTACCTGATTTCTATCCAAGCCCCCTGTATGTTAGCAAAATTACATAAAATCTTAATTGCAATGTTATTTTTTCTCCTACCAATGTCTTGTTTCAGGACCAGGCCATGGGGAGAATGATTAGTGACGGTGGGTTGGAACGGGGTCTTTATATATTGGATGTCCATTCAAAGGCGTTGGTTTCTAATAATAAGAAGGTAACAGAAAGCCAGTTGTGGCATTGGGGTTTTGGTCATCCCTCAAATACAGTACTGAGAGTTCTTATTCCTCATTTGCATTTGGAATGTTTGTCGGTTTGCTAAACAAACTCGTTTGCCTTTAAGACTTCAAGTAGGATTTCCTCGACTTCTTTTAATCTGATTCATTTTGATGATTGGGGACCTGCACCTGTCCCCTCATATCGAGGACACCATTTCCCAACTTTTTAGGAATTCTATAAGATGATTGGAACTCAATATGGGACTCGAATCAAAATTTTACAATATGATAACGAGACAGAAAATGTTAATCATACTTTTTTTAACTTTTTTAAAGAAAATGAGATCCTTCATCAAGCCTCATGTGTAGGCACCCCACAATAAAATGGGATAACTGAACGAAAAAATAGACATCTCTTAAAGATTGCCAGATCCCTAATGATAATTTTTTTGGGAGAAACTATCTCAAAACATTTTTAGGCTAAAAAACTATCTCAAATTTCAATAGAAAGAAATTTTTTTAAAATTTTTGGGGAGAATACAAAAACTTATATTTCAAGTTGCTAGAGAGAGGAACTTTAAGGGAGAAAGAGAGTGAAGGAATGTGCACCAATTGTAGGTTTATTTATGTGGGGTATTTTTATCCAAAACATAGTTTTTTTTTTGGGAGTTGGCCCAAAATGAAATAGTAATGAGGTTAGTTTTGTTACTTACAAAGTAGTGGTGGAGCTATTCATAGAAAGTGTGAAAAGTACTGGGTACAGCAATGCTTGACAGTGTGGTCCGGGGGTTATATACTTTTTTATGAGGATAGAGTGGAGGTACATTTGACTTAAACAGGTTTGGTGGACCCTCATAGGCCTTCATCACCATTAGGCCCATTGAGAGCACATCGTAGTGTTATGTTAGCATTGATTATTCTATACTTTCCAAGGATCAAAGGGCCTCGCATTGTTTTCAGGGATCTAGGCCATATTTTGGGTTCCATAAAAAATAGGGTGATAGGGTCGAAATACGTAAACCTCACCTCATGACTCATTATTTTAATTGTCGAAAAACCTTTAAATCGATCATCTCAGCTTGAACATTAGGTTGTAAAAAAAAAATAGGATTTCAAGCTTTCAAAATAGTCTATATTGCAATAAATTATCTAGACCATCCATTTCATCCTAAATATAAGTATTCATGGAGATCTGTACCATTTTTTTAGTTTTATTTTGTTTTCATAAAGCCTAGGCCCTATAAAAACTTCATCCATTTTTTTAGTTTTATTTTGTTTTTATAAAGCCTAGGCCCTACAAAAACTTCATCCAAAATAGAGGGAAAACTTGAAAATTTTCCGAATAGTGTTTTTTTTACTTTGTGATCAATTTTAGGAGCAAACAATTTTGCGATCAAAACTCTTGGTACTGAGGTAAATCAAAATGGACAGATCAAATCCAATCTTGGAGGGGAATATGAATTTTGGAGTGGATTTTGATATGAATCATCTATGCACCCAAACTTCTTCTTCTTCGTTGTTGTATTTATTTTTTTCGAAGCGTTAATGGTGGCAATGGAGTTTAGGACGCTCTTCACAAAACAAGTAAAAAGAAAAGGAGGCACAAGAAAAACCATCTAAAGACAAACAGAACCCATATGTAATCTTCAACAAAACTACCAAAAAAATTCAATTTGATGTGTATGAATTACAATTTTCTTGTCTGATTTCTAAGTTTCTAGCAAATAAAGAAGTTCCCAACTGCACAGAACTTGCCAAATTGTAAGCAAATCTCGGTTACAGATACAGGAAGAGCAAAATCCTTGGTTCGGGCAATTATGCAAAGAACCAGACATAAAATGAAGGAAATTAGAGTGAGAAAAATGATGGGCAGTGAAGAACTCACTCAAAACCGGCTTCATCAAAGAACCATAAATAAAATGGAGGAAATTTTACGCAAAGAACCAGACATAAAGTGCAGGAAATTAGAGTGAGAAAAATGATGGGTAGTGAAGAACTCACTCAAAACCGGCTTCACCAAAGAACTAGAAATAAAATGGAGGAAATTAGAGGGAGAAAAATGATGGGTAGTGAAGAACTCACTCAAAACCGGCTTTGGTGAAGGACAAGTAGCCATTTATTCCAAATACAGCTGATCTGAAAGGCTGAAACATAGAATAAGAGTAAGAAACACAAGTCGAAATGCCAATATGATACAGGGAAGGAATCATTAACAGAGAGAGTAAGATAACAGTTTACCCTTGGAAGAAACATGGTTTCCGACCAGTATGAACAAGGTAGTATGCAATTGCCTACCTATACATTTGTTCTCTCTCCAAATGGTGTTAACTTCTGTCTCTATATTCGTTACTTAAAAAACTTCCCTCTCTATATATTCATGTGAATTCTATATATACCCTTGAATTTGTTCACTTGTTTAATAAATCAAAACTTCCTCTTCCTCCCTCTGCTAAATCAAAACTTACTCTTTCTCTCTAAATCAAAACCGTCTCTCTCTCTACTGAATCAAAACCTCATCCCTCTCCTTTTCTTGATAAAGGGAGAAAAATGGGTGAGAGAATATGTTCCCCGTTTAAGCCCACTCATACTGGCTTGAAATCCAAGGGTTTCCTTTTCACTGAGAGCGAAACGGCGTTTTTGGTAAAAGGGCTGCACCTTTATCAAATAAGTAAAGCCTCACCTCATAACTAATTGAAAATTTCAAATTTCCATTCAAGCATGAAAAACTTTTATATCGGTCATCTCGGTTACAATATATAAATAAATAAATAAAATTATACTCTAAAAGTAATATATATTATAATAAATTAATTAGACCTTCCATCTCACCCTAACAACCCCCATAAGATATGTTCTATTTTTTTAGTTTCAAATTTTACTATCAATGTTGAATTGATTTTAGAGGGAGATTTTATGTTCTATTTTTTTAGTTTCAAATTTTACTATCAATGTTGAATTGATTTTAGAGGGAGATTTTTGTTGGCAAAAATGAAGATTCGAGGAGAGGTTTTATTTTATTTTCATAAAACCGAAGTCTTATAGAAATTTGGGAAAATTACATATAAAAACGTTGTATTTTATGTTATTATGGATGTACTGAATAGTTTTTGTTGTTACATGTCTGTCCGTTCTCTACCTTTCATAATGCAATTTTTTTTTAAAATGATGACTTTACCTTTTTTCGGATATTGAATAACCGAATTGAAGGGTTTTTCGGATGTTCAACATCCGAAAAAAACCTGAAAGTTTAACTTTCACATTCTCATTTTCGGTTGTTCGAAGATAACCCAAAACCTAATGGAATTTGGCAGTCATATTTTTGGATGTTGAACATCTGACATTTTTGGATGTTCAACATCTGAAAATGGTTTTCGAAAATATCTCATTTTCTGATATTCAACATCCGAAAATAAAAATGTGAACGTTAAACTTTCGGGCTATTTTCGAAAGTTGAACGTTTGAAAAACCCTTCAATTCGATTGTTCAACACTCGAAAAAAAGTAAATTCATATTTTTAAAAAAATTACGTTATAAAATGCAAAAAACTAACAGACATGTAATATCGAAAACTATTTGATACATCCGTAATAACACAAAATATAACGGATACATATGTAATTTTTTCAATTAGAACATATGCTGTCTATTTTTTGATAAAAAAGGTCACGATCACTATAAACATTGGATGTAAAATCTGGTGGCTAGCGGCGTAGCATTGCTGGCATTGAAATTTGGGGAATCTTTTAAAAACTTTATCTAAATTATGGCACGCTCCACCCATCCATTTTTACATCTCACGGCTTGGGTGTCCATGACATTTGTTCACGAAATGCAATTAATAAATGAGGAAACAGTGCCACTTACAGTAAACACTGTTCATCTTGACCGTCCATGCAAGATAAGAAGCGGCTAGATAATCATCTGCAGTTAATATGCTTAGTATTTCAATGAGCACAGCCAGCAATGGCATCTTGGAGGACTTTGAAGCTGATAATAGAGAATTACAGATGAACTCAGGGTTACTTTAGGAACACTTAAATTACTCTCGCTCTATATCTATGCCAGACTACGTTTATGCGAAAGTGTGAAAAATGGAGGGAAACAGGCGTCGCAGAAGACCCAACGCCATCTTCATGGCCTTTGGAACCAAGGGCGATGTCCTTCCTATTGCTGTAAATCTCTCTCTCTCTCTCTCTATCTCTCTAATTTCCATTATACTCTATCTCTCTAATTTCCATTATACATTCTTACTGGTTTTGTTTTATTTAGATATTTTTTCTTTTCGTATTTGAACTTCATGTAAAATTATTAGTTATTTCATAAATAAGGTCTGCATCTTGTGAAAATAAATTTGATTTTCCAGAATTCAACCCCAATTGAGAACATAACCATTAAAACACGAATTTGGATCATCATCATACGTGATCAGTGCCTTTTTCCAACAATTTGGGGTTGAAAGTGGTCCGCTATTCTGCTTTGTCAAGGGTCATATCTCAGTGAGGCTGCTATATTTTTTCTCATTACTTCTAACCATGTCCTCTTCTATCTCATTATCCTGTGTTAGCTTCACTTATCCTGGGTATGTTGTTTATTGACGGCCCATTATTTCGCGCAAAAAAGGAACCCTGGTCATAAAACAAATTTGGGTATTCTAATTAAAGATGACATATTTTATTCATGGAAAAATTACCAAAATACACCTAAAAGATCAACTATTTAAGCATGCTACTTATTTTCAACTGTTCCAACTCATTTTTTATGGGAATTTTGAAATGCAATAAAAAGAAATGGGTGAAATTTTACGTAGTTAATCTCTTAGGTGTGTTTTGATAAATTTACCTTTATTATTCAGCTGGGAAATAATCAATTGATCAAGTCTAATATGATTGGTGGACAATATTTATTTATACATTCTCTTTTAAGTCTTTCTGTATAAGCATTTGTATTGTCTCCATTTGTCAATGTAATTTCTTTTTTCCTTTCTTTCCTTTTTATTTTTTATTTATTTATTTATTTATTTTTATTTATTTATTTATTTTTATAAGTAGTGGGTGGTTTTGGGTTTTAATATTAGAATTTCCATTAATATTAAATAGTAGTAGGAGTCGAAATGGTGGTGGATGATTGATTTAAAAAATAGGCTTGAACTATTAATTTTAATTGTGTTAAAAAAAATCAATTGGTTTGGTTATTCATCCCAGTAACAGGTAGCTAAAAAAGTTGATTTTTGGTTTGCAGGCCATTGCGACAGCTCTTGCGAGCGACCAACAACATTATAATGTGGTTTTAATCACTCATTTAGCTCACAAGGTTGTTACACTTGTAGTATTTATTTCATTGGATATAATTCAGCTGACACTATTGGCCATTGTAAATATTGTTCTTTGTTGATTGTTTAAGTATTCATTATTATTAGTGGCTTAAAAAGTGCCTATCTGGATCGGAAGTCACTGATCCAGATCTGAATCGGCAGTTGACAGGGCCAATTCCTATCCAGTATCAAGAATTGGTTCGGTTTAGAGTGACTTTCTTGGTTGTCATACAACTGGGCGAGTCACTTAGGGGACCGAGCACTTTATCAGACAAAATGGCCCCATTCCCATGCATTTCATTTTTTATATTTCTATATTTCCCATTTGACATATTATTTTATTATTTTTTATTTGGACCAATTCCCACACATGAGAAGTCATCCGATTCTCCCCGGATCGACGATCTGATCCGGCGACCCAATCTGGTTTTAAAACATTGGTTATTATTGAGTAGGGTATGATCGATCCCTTACACTGAACTGTTTTGAGTTCTATGTTTCTTTGAACAATTTTGCAGTATTTAGAAGCTCATTTGGTAGCAAAAGGGGCCTCCATAGTTCCAATATCAACACCACCTGTCCTATCTATGGAAGATGCTCATAGAACTTCTGGTATGGCTCGCTAGATGGATTTTAAGATTTGTGTTTTGCTCCCTATCGTGAATTTATGTCATTGCACATTTTGATGAATTCAAATATATGTGTAGATTTCCTGGTTTGAGGTTTTGTTGATTATTTTGGTTTTGAATTCATTTTTAAGGGACCTACTTTTTTCTTCTGTATTTATAGTTTATGTAGCTCTAGATGCCGCATCAGGACCTTACTTGCATGTGTGGGTTCAATATTTGAGCGCACAGTCTGAATTTTTCCAGTATTATACTTGTTATCATGCTAAACTAGCTCTAGATGAGTTTGAGTTCCTCATTTCTTATTCATGTCACCAGGTTTGGAGGATTTTTCTTTCTCTAGGTGTAAAGAGGCTATCAAGCAACACCATAGAGAAGAATGCTTGTCTGCCTTTGAAAATATATTTGGAGAAGACTCCAGCATTGAGGGAGATTTTGTTGCGATAAATTTCTTTGCGTTGGTTGTCTCATTATACTACCAGTTTGTGTATTTTACTACAAAACTCTTTGATGCCAAGTCTCATGGTCTTTTTTATGTGATTTGGTTTAATATGCATAGTTCCTTATGATTCAGGTTATTGTATCTGATAATATCTCACCTAATTCCTTTTTTTGTGTATGCATGGAGTGAAGGAGGGTTGGCATCTAGCAGAACTGTTTCGGGTTCGATGCGTGGTTGTTGCACCATATGTTGTTCCTTATAGGTACTCAAAGATTTCCTTCTCAGCTTTATTTATCCGCTGATGTGGCAGTCTCATCACGGAATTGGACAGTCGTCTCTCTATATGTGTGTAGAAGAGAGAGAGAGAGAGAGAGAGAGAGAGAGAGAGATGATTCTTATGGGTCGACTAACCTATAGCTTACAGTATAGGCTGGATGGCTAAGATTGAAGGATAAAGAGACGAACCTCCCAGGTTGCCACGCTAATGACATGGATTTCAAGGAAAATAGGTGTCTGATGGACACCAAATTTTGTGCACATGTAGGTCTCATATAGGCACTCTAAAAACACAAAGAAAATCGAATTCATATAAAAACTTATGTATGTATGAAGTCCAATTTGGGTCATGTTGCAAGTGTGTGGTGATGAAAGTTCCTCCTCTTGTCTTGCCATAATATTTATGTTCTTAATTCATTCATCACTTGTTGCCTTCTATACCACCTTACCTAGGTCAATATATAGTGCTTTGCTCCCTTATATTGTCACATGAAACTCCTTTTTGTGGAATTTTCCTATCTTTTGTGGTTGCTGCTCTGTAGATGGCTGGGCTTGCACTTGCTCTTGTAGAGGCCTTTTTTCTTGCAGCAAGGGGGAAACTAGCTCTGTCTATGTATAAGGGGCTGTTGCAAGTAGTAAAAACTCCACTTTATTGGTCTGGGCTTTGCATAACATTCCTTGCTGTGGACTTGTTCAACAATGACACCATCTGTTTCAGCAACAGCACTTACTGTGGCTTTCACGAGTTAAGCAAATTCAAAATTGTGGGGTTTGCTTTTTTAACAAAATTCCGAAGAAGTGAAGTTCATGGATAACTGGGCAAAAAATACATTTCTGATGTTAATGTTGTGTAAATGTGAGGAAAATTTTAGTAAATACATCACACTTTGGACATATGCATCTTTTCACAATTTGTATTTTCACCCCCTCCATGTATGCCTGTTCCTTAAATATTTACCCCTATATAACCATCTTTTCTGTTAATAAAACTCTTTCCTACCTTACTGCATGGACGCTCTATCCACAGTGCTTAAGCTTTTTCTAGGTGAGCCACTTTTGTATTTGTATGCCCTTTTCTGTCTTTTCTGATGGATAGGATTGTTGTGGTGAAATAGCTATATCGATTGCTTCATATTAATGTTTAATTTTATATTTTGCTTTCTATAGCATGCCATCATCATTTGAGTGTCGATTCAAAAGTACATTTCCAGTCTTGTACAGATGTCTACAAGAAGCACATCCTGGGAAGGTAAGCTTTATGAGAAACTATTTTAATTCAAGAAATCTGTCATTTAATATTTTTTGTTAGGGAAACCCATGTCATATTCTTTCCTTAGAATCATACAATGGTAAGAATGTGGTAGATGCTCTATTTGCAGCACTCTTCAACCTTTTTTGTTAAATCACTTCTATTTACCACACTCTTTATTTTTTTTAATGAAAAACTACATCTTCTTTTCTGTTTCAGTTGTAACACACATGGATTTTGCTGATTCTTCACCAGTATCATTACTCAAGTTTTGAATTAATGGAATTGCAATTACTGATAGCTTCCCTGTTCTTATGGCTTATTTTATTCTGGTGGTCTTTTGAGCTTAGAAAAATTGGGCTAGAGGAGAATTTCTTTGGAAATGTGACTTGAAGTGTTTCCCTTTTCTATACTGTCAGGTTTGCTGGAATGATGTGCTCCACTGGATGTGGCCTCTTTTCATGGAAGATTGGGGATCTTGGAGAAGTAACTTTTTGAAACTAAGCTCCTGTCCTCTAATGGTGTGTGCAATTATGGTGTAAATCTTAAGCATGCTACGTATCTTTGCTGTAAATTTATCACTTACTATCCTATTTACCTCTGGAAGTTGCACTTAGAAGTTTCTATTAAATTATTCATTTTTTTTTGGATCCATTGAAGCTATTGATCATGTAATTCGCAAGTTTCATTTGACTTTTGTCAGGACCCTGTGACAGGTCTTCCTTTGTTGCATGATTGGCCTGCATCACCTCTAGTATTGTAAGATTTTATTGTCGACTCTTTAAATTGTATCTTTCTTTGGTAATTCATTCATGGAAATAGTATATTTTGGGTTTTTGCATTGGATGACTGTTCACCTCTATGTGCATCAAATGACTTAGACGAGTTGGCTGGACTATGCTACACTGTTGCTTCAATATGCTTCCTATCCAACTGTAGATATTTTGTAACGAGATCTCAATTTTGTATTTTCCAATTTTATTGTTGTCTGACAGGTATGGATTCAGCAAGGAAGTTGTGGAGTGTCCAGGTATCATAATTCAATTTTGACATTTAGGAGGACTAATAAAATTGTCAAAGCATGGATTTAATCTTTCCTTTTGTAATTGGCTTGGCTAGGGATAGTGGAGCTATCATTTTCCAGTAAAAAAAAGAAAGAGAGATGAAGCGAGTCATTTCTACCTATAGGCAAATAATGTTAGTAAATGTAGGTTTGTAAACATTATTTTGTTGTAAATCTTCACATGGTTCCATTGGGTCCTTCTGTATGTATTTTTCACAATTTGGTTAATATAATACTATCAATGAAGAATAAAAGAACCCATATTTGTGGTGACCCATTTAGTGACTCATATTTATGGTGACTTATTTAGATTTGTATGTGACTCTATAATTTTAGCATAATGTAGACTTCTTTGGTATCTTATATTTAATTAAATGATTTCAATTGTGGGGCAGATTATTGGCCTCAAAGTACTCGTATTTGTGGATTTTGGTTTCCTCCTATGGAGTGGGAGCTCCCTTACAAGAAGTGCGGAGATTTCTCATTTACCTCTTTGGAGAATTTGTGCATAAAGGTTGGGTCTTGGATGGTTCCTACTGCTCTATGCAATTTTCTTAAGGGAACCCCCAACAACTTCTCCGCTCCCATATTCATAGGGTTGAACTCTATAGGAAGGTAAATGCTGCCATCCTGTCTTAGTGGCATTTTTCATCATGAGTTTTTTGTTTCAGCACATAGCTTCTCTTGTCCATATGAGTTAAATTTTGTTGTTCCTATCTTGTCCATATGATAATGGGCTGGGGCCTTGGCGGTAGTACCAACGAGCCCTATGATGAAGTCTAGGGGCCCAAATCCCCACTGATTTACCCTTTTTTTTTTCCCCCTATCTTTTGTTCAACCATGCATGACGTTTCGCATCATGCCCTACTTTGAATTAAAGTTTTGTCTTCTACATTTGCAATTGCCTCTTGAGTTAGATGCCATTGTTTTGACATTTAAACCAAGATTCATTGCTGCAAAATTGGTTTCAGTGGAAGGAGTTTTCATATTTATTTCTGAATTACGCTACTCATAAAAATCAAAGGTGGGGTTTGACTTTGTTGGCTTGTGTTTGTATGTGTGTGTGTGTGTGTTTTTGTGTGTGTGTGTGCGTGCGTGCGTGCGTGCGTGAGTGCGTGCGTGTGTGTGTGTGTGTGTGTGAGAGAGAGAGAGAGAGAGAGAGAGAATTTTTCCATTCTGAGTTCAGTATTATTTGCTGCTTTATGAGTAGTATGACAAGTCTGAAGCTAAAATTTTTTCTGGGATGCTGAGATTATAGTTTGCTATATTCTGCGTTTGATTTCACCTCGACTGAAAGCATATTTCACTTGATCACAGAATGGGTTTTATGAAGAATCCTCAGGCATTTCTTGAGTTACTGAAAGCTGTTTTGGAGGCATCAGATTACAGAGCTATCCTTCTTTCAGCTGATTATGAGCCCTTAAATGATGCCATTATGAATATGTTGGGTTCTGATAACAACGGATGTGACAGACTTAGTGAAGATGGAGTTCTCCTTTTTTATGACAGGCTCTTCTGCTTTTCTGGGTTAGTGGTTGTCTGATGTCGTCACAAGTTTTGGTGGGAAGTTTGTAGAAGCCACTGCTTCAGAAAAAAAATGCACTGCATAAATGCATTTACTTTTGCTGCTATCCTCCCAAAAACCCTACTAATCGCTCTTATCTTTTTCTCGAAAGCAATGAGAGAGAGAGAGAGAGAGAGATCTTGAAACTAGTGGGTCTTGTGTCCATCTTTCAACCCTGCTGCAGTCATGCATGTCTCGCCAAAACCATTGGGATAATTGTAGTTTCTCAATACTCGAGTTTTAATTTCCAATTCAACATACATATCTCAACACATGACGACCTTTGATCTTTTGTGTTTTTGTGTGTATTGTTTTTTTTTTTTTTTTTTTTTTTTTTTTTTTTGGTATATGAAAATTTAGCACCATTCCCTACAGCTGGCTATTCTCAAGATGTTCGGTGTCAATACATCATGGTGGCAGGTACATCTCTGATGTTTATCACGTGTTACAATCTGAGTCTCCTCAGATTGTAGTCTGAAAACTGAGTTTTCTTTGGGTAACTTTTTTCTTTAAAAGCTAGAAAGGAAAAGGGGGAACTTAAGTGTTTCAACTTTGCAACTGTGAAACTAATGCGTTAAGTTGGTTTCTGTGGCATTCAGTGGATCAACTGCTGCAGCCCTTCGTGCAGGGATCCCACAGGTAAGAAATTGCACTTTGCTTTCATTCTAGAGCATATCTTTGGTAGGTAAATTTGTGGGAGATTTTGTAAGTTTTGTTTTTTTTCTACATGAGAAATTCTTTTTTTTTTCTCTATGCTACAAATTAAATTCTCGGAAAATACTTTGGAGAGATTGACCATGAAAAGGAAATAAGAAATAACTGATGTTTCGTAGGTTAAATTTTGTAAACTTAGTTTTCTTTGATCTTTTGTTAGACAAGGTCTTGCATGGATTTATAACTTCTTGTAAGTTTGAAGTTAAACTAGTGATTTCCAAACAAATTGTAGGATATATAAAAAGGATGATTAAACTTTGATTTTAGGCTAAGAGGAAGTATGTTATGATTTGTATGATCATATAAAAACTAAGGCCATAAGTGCCATCAGCAACCGATCCATTGATGGATGATGATGAAGAGAGGGTGGAAACCAAGAAAGCATGGCATAATCCTGAAAAAAAGACTTATGTGATATTTTACTGGGGAATACATTTCTTTTTTTTTTTCACACCTTTCTTTTGGCAAAAGATCACTTACATGTGGCCTTTATTATAATAAGATAAATTTCAAAATAAAATCAACATAACAATAAAACTAAGATCGTAACAACTTGATGCCATTGAAACAACTATGCATTATGCTTGAGAATAAAAGATAAAATTGCAAGAAACAAAAAGAAGAGTGCCAGAGATTACCTCAACCGGACTTATTACACCCCACACCGAGTCACCACCATTCGATGGCACGGGATCAACGGTCTAGCTTCAATCTCGAACTGGAAAAACAAATTTTGGTCAAGCCACACCAATGGAACATGAACCCCTTTGATCACAAACTCAAACCCTAGGTGAATTCTCTTAACAACCTAGTTTGAGAGAAATGAATTCTCTTTTTGGTAAACTTTAAAACCCTTAGCCATAAATCCATATTTGAGAGATAGAAGAGATAAGAGCTTCATAACCTAAACCCTTAGGTTCTTTCACAACGTGAAAGAGAGAGATCAAACATGAGAGAGAGAAACTTTCTTAAGAGAGAGAAATAGAAAGATAAGGTGTAGAGATTTTTGTGTAGAGATAATCCCTTCTTTATAGGCTTGAACAAGATTAGGAGTTCTTAGGGTTTTCCTTGGCTTGTCTCTTCTTGTAAGATTGAACATAGACCGTCGATCAGGGTGACTTGTGGGGCGAGAGATCTGAGGTATCCATTCCATAGATGGACCATTATCCCCCTTTCTTTGACCATTTTCCCATCAATTGAACTGATAAATTAAATCTAATTAAAATATTATACATTTCATAATCTTTCACAAAATATTTCAAAGATATATCAAGTCAATATACGTTTTCAATGTTTGGTCAATATATGGTCAAAATATTCCATATCTTATTTGACCACATGCCATAACATAATATTACCAAAACATAAAATAACTTAAACTCCAAGAAAGAATCCAATAGGTGAGGTGTGCCACCCATGTGTGGCACATGTGGGCCCCACCCACTTGACACATGGTGGGCCCATGTGCAAAGTGGGCCCCTCCATGATATTTTATATAATTTTAAATTATCAAAAAAAATTCTAAAACATTATTTGAATTTTATAATTTTGTAAAATCAATATCTTCATTTTTATAAGTCCAAAAAAAATTATAAATAAAATATCAAATGACTCATAAAAATTTAAATAATAATTCTAAAATAATTTCTATTATAAAACAAACATAATTAAATTAACTTGATGGGAAATGGATCCATATGGTTAAGGAATTTAATCTGCAATCATGGGACACTCCACCTTCAACTGTGGACTACAGATCACACTTGCCTTATCGAACCAACCCAGTGTTTCCATGACCTACAGTTCACAAGCAAGGGTTCATTAGTGGGTCATCAAAGTCTGACAGATGAGCCAAGGTGTTGCAATCTCAGTATGTGGATTATAGGTGCCCTAGAGACAAGTCAAGGTCATCAAGACCTTATGCGACCACAACTCTATGGTGCATAGGGGTATTTCTCGCACATGCATACGCTTCACCCTAAAAGGTGGATTTCTGGCTTTCCCGAACGATCTATTGATATGCATGCCGTGTGATGGTACATAGGTGAGGTTTTGGCCCCTGTCTCTGTTGGCCAACATCACACACAAGGGGCACACAGTCCTTCGGCTCATTCATCCAGGCATGTTCTCCGACCTCATCAAGGGCTAACCCATAAACCCTCATTGATTTGTTCTTCATGCCCAAGTAACATGGGTTTTTTCGAACCGACTGGCCTAGATCGTTAAGCACAAATCGGTATAAGCAAACCATCGTTTGCTTAGTATGGTCCACGAGGGACCACACTCTCATTGAGTTCATGTTCCAATATATCATTTCATTTTATAAGCACTCATAAGGCTTTTAAAGTCCACATAAACCCAACAGACCCAATATAGGGAGCCTTTGCACTCGGAACTACTACTTGGGTCACCTATGTTCTCGTAGCTTTTACTTTCTCCATCACCGCCCATCAGTTAATTGGACCAGTGTTTGACTAATAGGGCAAGTCCGAGCAACTTGGCCTCGCCACCTTGGTGAGCCTGAATATCCTTGAGTTAGGTGTCCAACCCAAGGATCTTCAAAAAAAATCAAAACAATCATAAAAATCCAAAAAAATAAGAGTTATATTTGTAACATGTTTTTTATGTGTTCTATCATTTTGGCAAAGATTGGAAAATATTTTTGCCATGAATAAAGTATTTTTAAATTTTCTCATCTTATTTGGATTTTTTCAAAAATATCCCTGATCACAAATTGATTTTTCAAAATCTATTGTTTTACTACATTTTTTAACCTCGTTTTAATCTTACTCTAAACATATATTTCCTATTTTTTTGGATTTATGTTTAAAAAATTTTAACAATTTTTTTTGCCTAGCCGGTACCTGCCCGACTTAGGCTGGTTACCTGGACGTGGCCCTGGCCGGGTTCTACGACCAGTTCGCGCAATCGAACACTGAATTGGACAGTAATAACACTTATGACCACAACTTTTCTAGAAAATTGCCTGGATTGTAGTAAGCCTTCGTTTGTTCTAATTCCCATGTGCATTCATGAACATCAACAAATGTAAACAACTGCATGTAGTTTTATAAATGAGATTCTTTTAATGACTCTTATGGTGTTAATCTTGAAAACTATTTTATTTATTTTTTAATATGATTTTTTATTGTGAAAATGCAGATAACATGCCCATTCATGCTGGACCAGTTCTATTGGGCAGAAAGGATGTCATGGCTCGGGGTTGCACCTGAACCCTTGTGTAGGGACCAGTTGCTTCCAAATAATGAGGGTGAAATAACCATTTTGCAAGCCTCAAAATTAGTATTGAATGCCATTGAAGTCGCTCTGTCTACAAAAGTGAAGACATGTGCATCTCAAATTGCTAGAAGAATTTCCTTTGAGGTATGCTTTCAATTTTTTTTATTCTTTCTTTGGATTGCTGGGAGTAGAAAATTTTGTGCATAATTAACTAAATGGATATTAACATCTATGCATGTATTTTCTAGATATTATTTTATTGAGGTGATTGGACCGAATGTCATTTGATAAACATGTGTGTCGGGAATTGGGCTTGGGCTTGATTAGTTAGTTGTTGACAATTGCAACACTACGTCCCAAGTTTGATTCCTATCGTTGAACTATTCAAATATAAAAGATAATGTATTTTAGTGCATGTTGATATATATATATATATATATATATATATATGTATATATATAGAGAGAGAGAGAGAT
>NW_006498085.1:2535455-2562091 GCF_000471905.2 Amborella trichopoda | reverse complement strand
GTGTATATATATATATATATATATATATATATATGTATATATATAGAGAGAGAGAGAGATCAAGGTGCCTTTCCATTCACCAAAATGTTACTTCAACATCTATTTGCAACTTAGCTTACTGAACTTCCCTGAGGTCCTGGTTAATTGCAGCAACATTAATTTCTAAGGAATAAGGTGTCTCTTTTACAATACTGCTCTCTCCCTTAGAATATCCAGCTCAAAAATGCCCAAGTAGCATAATTTGTTTGCTCTCCTATACAGCTATGTAAATTTACAGTTTTGTTTTATAAGAGAACCTAAAAGCATTAATCATAGAAAGAATGTTTATCTGTTATTCTTAATTTGTAGATGAATGAATGGGGATAGGAAGTGAAGCTACAAATCACCATTTCTTGATATTTTTTCTCTTTTTATTCTTTATCATTTTCAATTGTTAACTGTAATATTTTTTTTCCTTGTGTGTATGAGTTATGAAGTTCTTTGTCCATCTACTTGTGGATGCAAAACTATTGTATTTTTGTAATTGTTATTCCCTTTATATTTTTGATAAATAGAAACCTCATGAAATAATATTTACTAGTGGTCATCTGATCTTATCGTGTCTGCAAAATGACCAAACAGGATGGCATAGGAGAGGCTCTGAGAATTCTCAAGGAAGAAAAGATATGTATACCAAGACCTGAAGACTGAAAATTCTCTCTTTAGAAGAGGTGTGTTTTAGTCATGTTTTGGTTTTATGTAAATTATATATTATAATATAAATATTTGGTGGGTTATTTGCAGTAAGTTCTATAAAGAAATGGTTCAATTTTTTTTAGGACATAACTACCCGCATATTGTATTGGAAATGATATATCTAAAAGGTTGTGTACATCGGTTGCTAATATTGGCCAACATTTGCCTTCCCACACCTTATATTGGAAATTATTTTTTCAAAAGTTATTTTCGCCATTACATAAAGTCATCGTCACTAAGAATATATTGACGGGGAGTTTATTGTTTGATTCATCGAAATGTTTTTTTATCATTATTTATTGGCAATTTAAACTGTCCTTGTCATTTATATTCTTGGTGAGTTTAATTATTAGCGTAGCTCTAATATATTTGTTTCATATCATAATTTCTATTTTCTATTCAAAATATTCAAAGTTGGAACACGACGGTTCTACATGTTACCTGTCATTTATATTGTTGGGGAGTTTAATGTTCAATTCATTGAAATCATCATCATCAAAAAAAATTTCTAACTAATTATAGTCGGCTACACGAATGTAAGTTCGTCGTTCTATTCTATTAAGGGTTATACACAGTGAGGTCATAAGTCCTCCAGTACTTCCATTTGTCTTTTGAGCCAAATCTTTGTTATTTTTTAGTCTTCCACTTAAACAATCTATATCTGTTGATATTTGCACGTCCTCCAAGCAAAAAAGTTTGATTTTTTTATGTTAAAATATACCCATTTTTACTTGCATTTAACACCATGTGCCTGTCTGGCATAAAAACTTGTTGGGCCAGCTTATATTCAAGATGTGCTAGTGTGGTCCAACACAAAATGTGTCAAATTAGCTTTTGATAATAAAATTCTGCTTGGCACAAAATGTATCGGACCATCTTATATTGAAGTTGTCAGTTTAACACAAAATGTGTCAAATTCACTTCTATATTCAAATTGTGTCGGTCCAATACATATTAACTTTTGTGTTAGACCAATATGGCATAAAACGCGTAACAAGCCAACCGTTAGATTGTTGAGACATATAATTATTGCCGTTAGCATTAGAGCCTCTTTTTAATTATTTGAGGTCGGTTATTTAGGATTCATAGACATTTGACAAAATTTTACAGTTGCCTACCTACCTATCGCCGCCTACTTTTAATCGGACTGGGACATCTATCGAAACATATAAAAAGTTATGGCTACATCCGGTGAAGGCAAGTGAAAAAAGGCGTGCAAAAGACAGGAAAAGTGTAAAGAGAAATCATATAAGAAATCATATTTTATGCATGAATCCTTTAAAAGAAAAAAGCATACCCTTAGTTGCATATTCTTGATCATGGGACTAGTGTTCCCCAACACAACACGGGCAATAAAACATAATTGAGCAATAAAAATTTCACGCTCAAAACAAGCACCATTGATACCTTGTATTATGAGGATATAAATCTGCCAAAATGAAGTCGAAAGGATGAATGATTTCTATTATGAAGAAATAGATCCGTCAAGGTGGAGTCAAAAGGATGATTCCGGAGTGCTCCGGAGGGATATCCGTACATGAGATTCAATATATATGGGTACTTGGAGTATTTTGGTAATTTGTAAATGAGGTTTTTTAGGATAGAGAATATATATTGTTGTGATTTTTAGGGTGAAGAGAAAAACGCAGATCTCTTTATAATTAGAAAGAACATAGAGGTGTGAGGAAGAGAGCTATTGTAACTATATTTTTCTTTGCCCGTAAACTAACTCCCATCTCTCGTGGACATAGACTCTCATCTCCCGTAGACATAAACACGTTGTTAAACCACATATCTCCCGTTGACATAGGCACGTAACTCTCTTCTCCCGTAGACATAAACATGTTGCCAAACCACGTATATCTTTACATACATAAACACGTTGCCAAACCATGTATATCTTTACATTGATTATCTCTTTTTTTTGTGATTATTTTTTCTTTTTTGTTTTAGTGGATTGCTTTTCATTTCCACACCACATGCATAAGCATAAGTAAATCATGCATATAAAAAATTTAGAAAAAAAAAACCCTTTTTTTTACTTTAAAAATTATTATATATCCCTACTACTCTCTCTCTACTACCAACTCACGTCCATTCCAAATAGAGGGAGTGAATGTTATGAATTATTAGAGAGAGAGATACGATTTGCGGAGAAATAGGTCCTCAGCAAATACGATTTGCAACTCGTGGCATAAGCTCTACCCAAATTGAATTTTGACGAGTTGCAAATTTAGAGAGAGATAGCGGTGCATTGGAAGAATTTAGCACCAGAAGCACCTCCTACATCATTGTGAATCTCTTTCCATATCAAATCCATGAATGTGGAGAGAATGAAACAGAAAACCAGAAAGTAACACCCTATGTCGACGATCATGAGAGAAAAATTGTCCATGTGAAAACTTTATGGTTTTTGGTATTAATGAACAAGCAAACCACCGCTCTGATACCACATATAAAAATAAACTATAGATTTACATATTTAAAAACTTGAAAAGCATGTAAATCTTTTTTAGATCATTGTTCATTATTATCAAAAAACAAGAATAAAACAACATACATTCCATGATCCAACAATAAAATAAAACAGCTTGTCATTCTGATCTCTGGATGAGGAGATCGACCTTTTCAAACTTGATGGGAAACTTCTTTATATGATTATCGTTAGACCATAAATTGAGGATACTTTCTAACATAGGGTTGCTTTTCTAAAGATGATCTAATAACCTATTTAGTTTTAAAAAAACTAGACTTTTCCTCCATGTGCACATCATATTTTCTAAGAAAAATAGGCATTTTCTCTAAGTGCAGTCATATGCATGCATATAGTACATGTGATAGGGTTTTGGAAGCACAATGAGGTTTAAAGATTGAAAACTCGGCCAACTACTTGGACTCCGCTCCTTGTTGAGCGCAATTTGGGCCATTTAAAAGAAATTTAAAAAATATTAAAAAGTTGAATCAATGATGAATATTATATATGCAGCTGGATGGTTTTTTTACTATGATTCATGAGTTTTTCTTGTCATATGCCGTATTTTTATATTTGTATTTTTTTTTTTTTAGATTTTTCTAAAATTCCAACAACAAACCAATTTTTTTTAACCCATATTTTATATCATCTTTTTAACATTTTTTGACCTTTTAGGTTGCCTTTTAGTTTTGTTTCATTTTTTTAAATTTTATTTTAACCTTAAATGAATTTTTTACTTTTATTTATTTATTTATTTATTTTGTTAGGTCCTTCGGTCCCCCGTACAGTACTCGACCAAGTCTGAGGCTGGAGGCCAGTTAAAAAAGTATTTGATGAAATTAACTTATCAATAAACGTGGTGGATCTGGTCTATCTTGGAAATGGATTTTGGATCCAAAACTTTATGCATGTATTATCTCCATCATCATGATCATGAAACCGAAAACAAAAAAAAAGAGAAATAATTTGAAGATTAAAGTATTCTATATTGTACTTTTTTTACTGTTCATTTCATTTACAGAATCAGTGAAGATAGCAAGAGCCAATTGAGGAAGGGACTCTAAGATATTCAAGTTTAGGAACCCATAACCAGTTTTCTAATCTTTTTATTGGACATGCTTGTTCCAAGTTCCTAGGCTATGATGGTCATTTTGCTCGATTTGAAATGCTCTCACTTATTCAGGGTTAGAAATTGGAACTTGCTTCTTTAAATTGGAAATTCACATTCTTGGTTCTTAACCTAAATATAGATGAGTTATATCATCATTTTGCAATTGGAAATTCACATTCTTGGTTCTTAACCTAAACACAGAGAAGTTATATCATCATTTTGCTGCTTGAATTAAGTCGCCCCGAGAAAAAATGTTGTTTTTCCCACACTTGTTAAAGGCTAGGAAACCGGAACTCGCTTCTTCTTCATATTTTTAAATTGAAAATCTTTGATTCGGCAACAAGCAGGCTAGTGATTTACATCATTCACCCTATGTCATTTAAGTGGGCCAAATTACCAAAATAACCCTGCTTATTTAGTATAATGAATCCGCAATGGGGCAATATGGGCATTGTTAAAAAGCAATTTTGAATCAACTGAGTGAAATGAAACTTCATAAAAGTAACCACTCCATGCCATTGGTTGATTTGATCAACTTAATTTTTTTCTCCGGGTTGTATGACAATTTAAATTATATTCTTCCAATTTTCGCATGTGCTTTGATTATTTTAGTGATATTTTCCTGATTATTTATATTGGAATATTAAGGTCGACCCCGGAACAGCTACATTCTCATTCATGAGAGGCTTACTGACCAATAATAAAACCAATGAAATCGACCCTTCCATTGCTAATTAAGTAGAATGATTGTCCATCACTTTTGTAACAAGGTCAGAGCCTCTCCTCGACCTTAGATGTGAAATCAAACTGTAAGGTCTGTGTTGAAGTTTAAGAATATTTTTCGCGGGACTTTGAATATGGGCATTTCAACAGCCCCAACCCACAGATTTCGTCTAATAGATAATTGTGAACGTAACCTTGCCCTTCTTCATAAAGGATTATGTCAAAATGAAACGGCTTAATGTAAATGGTTTTATATTATGTTTCTTCATGAAGGATTATATGTTGAAATGAAATGGCTATAAAATATGCTATAAATACCAGCAAAAACCTCAATTACCGAGAACTCTTAAATATACACTAGAGTTTAGTCCAATTGATTATCAACTAGTGAGGTAAAGGTCAGCTATACAAATAAGAATACAATAAATGAATACCAACTCAATCAGAAACATACAAGAGAAACTCACCCCATCACTAAGATACACCCAAACCATGTCTACATCTATCGATCCCATGCAGAAGAATCCTGGAAAGAAATGAAAAACTTGAGTCCATCGTCCAATACGACAATGTGTATTTTGAGATATTTTCGGTGTGCATGAGTGTGTGTGTGTGGAGAGAGAGAGAGAGACAGAGAGAGAGAGAGAGAGAGAGAGAGAGAGAATCTACCTCAAATCTGAATCCATCCAGTCCCAATTCAATCTCTTCTGGTATAATGTCACTCTCTTCAAGCTCGGCATCTGTGAGTGTTAGAGCCTTCTGAAGCTTCCGAGGAGAAAATACTTCGACCTCAGCTACGAAAATTGCAGTCACTGGTCGATGATCTGAGAGCATAATCTCATGTCTCTTATATTTCAACTGCCTAATTCCCTTCCCAAATGAAAGTATACGATCGCACCTGCAAACCAGCAAAGCATCACATACTTACACAATACACAGAGAGAGATAGAGCTCCATGCTAGAAGCCTATGTAGACATACAAATTGCACGCTCACACACACACAGACTGGGGCCTACCATGCCGGAGTACGCCTTCCGGCCTTTGGAAATTCGCCTGTATATTTAGGTGAGTTAAATTCATATTTGTAGGTCGGAGGGAAATTTATGAGCCCCTCTGACCATCCATCAAAGGCACGCCCTTTCTTTAGCTCTCTTCTAAGCTGCCACATTAGAAAAGAAATCATTTGATGCCCTTGAATAACGCAGAGACAATTGAAAAAGGTTCTCACAGTTTTAAACATAACCATACTGCCATTACTGTTGCTACTGAGCAAAACAAGGATAATGTTTTTTGAACATGAAGATTTCGTAAATTAGAAATGACCTCCATTTGCTTCAAAGTCTTAACTAGTAATAAAAACAGGCAAAAAGAGCAGAAATCATTTTTTATTTGAGCATGTCTCAAAGAGAGAGAGAGAGAGAGTTTGTAAAGGGTTCCTATGGTAAAACTAAATTATCAAATGCAGAGAAGTTGCCGAACCTGATCCCTCTCGATCAAAGCAGACCAATCCTTCTTAGAGATGAGTTCCCGCGTTTTCTCATACGGCAAGTTGATCCGATAATTAAGATCACCAAACCAGATAACTCTTCTGCATACAACATATTGAATCTATAAATTAGTATCAGTTTCCCAGTGGATTTGAGTAGGAAATTTACTACTTTGATAATGTATGGATGTTTTATACAAGGTAGCCTCTGTATGTGTGAACAGTAGTGCACATGCGAATGTAAGTGTGCTTCTGTAATGTTTATAAAGCATGCATTTATTTCACCAAAGAATCACACTACTTTTAAATCTTTCTTATTACACATTATTTATTACCATTGTTGGACTCGCTTTGCTTCGGCCTCTTTGGCCTGTCTTTGGGTTTTACATCCAAACTGGAGTGAAGTGAATCACTCCCCAGTACATTGCAATCTATCAGTATGAATTTCAAAAAAATGCCCATAATATTTTCAAATTTTGGTAAGAATACCTCTCCAGTATTAAGAAATCTGTAGAATTACCTCCGTGATATTTCAAATTGGAAAATATACCTTATACAATAATATATATCTTTAAATTGCCCCAAAATACATTTTTTTAATTTCTTTTTATTTTTTATTTGTATAAATACAGCTCAAGACTTCCCCCAAGTAAACCAAAGAGCCGAAGCACCTCCCTTTTCCCTTTTCCCTTTTCCCAGCCAAAAGGAAGAGCCCTCCAAAGAGAACTAGATAACATTGTTATTTATTACTATCATCAATCTCATATATTGTCATTATATCTTCCCTATTCTACATTTACATTAGTATATATGTAATGCAATCCCACATTGATCAAGGATTATTAGTTAACCATCTTTAGCTCCAAGTTTAATGTTAAATGATGAAACTAATCTAGATAATTGGGAGGTACTCTACTGGAATCTTATTCTAAACATTTCCACTGCAAGCAGAAATGAACTGGTATATTGGCAGATACATGAAATGTCAGAAATAGGCTTAAATGAAGCTCTAAAATGCAATTTTGAATCAGTAAGAGAGTCAGTTTGTTTCTTTGATTCTTCACAATGAATCACATTTGTTTCTTGATCTTAATTAAACGAGAATATCCTAGCTAATAAGTATGCACCTATCCAATGTTAAAAGTCACTAAAAGAAATCTTGAAATTTAAGCTCATTTTTTTTCTTACATTGAAATGTTTGAATTCATCGAGAAATTAAAACATTGCTTTATCTTGTGATTTTTTTCTCACAGAAACGTAATAATATTCTCTTACTCGTGATCATTGATGGTTTTTGGGAATCCAACACCAGGAACAGGATGAAATTGTGTTCTCCTTATTATTTCTTGCACATCAGCATTTCTTCGAAATTCGTCCCCTTCCTTTTCACCCGAAGTTAGGTGAGAACAAATGAAGCAAAAGGGAGTCTGATTTATGGACATGCTAACAGCAACTGACCCCTGGAGCATAGTTGTACCAACAAGAAAATGGACAACTAATTAGCCTTTCCTCTGGCTGCTGGGTTATATAAATGCATAAACAAGAAGAGAATTAGAATATATATTGATGCCATAAAGAGGAAACTGCAATATAGCAACTGCAAGATTAACAATTATGCATTGATAATGTATAAATGAACAATGGGCCAGTTAGGATGCATGCATAAGCACCGCACAAAGAGGTCTTATGCACACAGGTCCTTTGGTGTCAAGATTCTTGCCACTGACATGAAAATTATTACGTCGATTTTTGTGTGCAAAAAGGCACATAATCTCTGCATAGTGCCATATTTTTAAAATCCATTTTAACATTCATTACACATAAGCCTGCCTTGTGTGGGGGTCTCATCGCCACATCTAAATAGGGCCTATCTAGTCTTTTCTTTCGTTCTTTTTTTTCCTTTTTTTCTTTTCTTTGGGTGGGGTGGGGTGGGGTTGCAGGGGGATAAATAATAGGGGCCTATGCAGTTGCTAAGAGAATTATGCATGTATAGATCGCTTCCTAGATCAACTTCTTTTTCTGAAAAAAGTCATGGAAATCAGATATTAAAACCAAACGGAAATCACTCTATCTTCAAACTTAACCGAAAAGTTATTTTAAAATTACCACCTACTTGTGATGGTTAAATGCAACAGTCTAATAAGGAAAGAAAAGAAATAAGATAGCACAAACAAAGAATACCATTAAAATGTTTGATTTATATCTCGAGAGTGGTGCCTCATACAATAGCAAAAGGAAAATACCTTGTTGCCCATGTACCCCATGACACCAACCCCGACAGTGGAAACTTTCAAGTTGTGAATATGCCTCCGAAGATTTCTTCGCACCCAAATTGTCAAGAAAATGCCAACCATCTGTTTACTCACTATCCTTACAAAAGGTGATCTCTTTTTGGATATAAGGGCTTCCAAGTTAATATCTGAAATCAAATTTATATCTGAGGATCCCTTTGGGTCCCCAAGCAGAGAAGGTTTAAAAGAATTAGATGTTTTGAAAGAACGAACTGATTTGAAAGAACTCGATTTGTCAAGAACATGTTGAGCTAGCAAACCCATTGGTGGTTCTGGCCAAACCAAGCCAATCCTTTCAGTGCCACTTAATTGTTTGGTCAATTTGAGCTTCGGTTGAGAAGGTGGTGGTGCCTCTGATTCTGTGGGGTCATCTGACATACTAAATCCATATAATCTATCCAATCTCCTGATGACCTGAGAAGCTTGTTTCAAATTGGGCTCTTCTGATGTACCTAAACCAGCATTTCCATCCACAAAACTTGAATCTTTTCCAAACCCAAATTCATCTGTCTTAGATATTTCAGGAATATCAGAGATTGGGTGCACTTGATTGTCAGTCGCATCATCACTATCTGACAATATATCATCTTCTATAACAGGGACATCATCTGAAGGCTTGAACCTTGATGGCGAGGAAGGATCACTGTGGCATTTGAACTTTGTTTTAACTGGAAAAATTCTATTTAGTGTCTTACGAATGAGATATTGCCATTTTAGGACAGGCCGATTGTCCTCAGCGCCGAATACATTTCCAGCATTTAATGGAACAACCTCCTGAAGACTGCAATCATAAAATAATCAACTATTATTCAAATGCAAGTTCTTTGATTGAAACAAACATTTTTGGGGACCAAAAGGAGATATTGACTTTGATCTGATATAATATAGATACCAGAGAAAGAAAGAGAATTCTCCTACAATTCAAGAAAGTTTTCACATAATTAGTAAACTACTAAAACAATATGAAATCCCCTGTTACTAATCAATTCAACTCAACTAGAGAAAGCTCAATATCATCCATACTGCACGGCCACAATGCATGATTTCCATAAGCATAAGTTAGCACATGTAGCAATTGCATTATATATCTTGATTATTAATAAATGTTCACCCATGAATGATAAGGAGCTGAATATTAGAGCAGCCTCTGAAATGGCGATTGTTATGTTTCCTCTAATGTCTGCATAAGTTCAGTAACTGTATTGTCTAGAAATGTACAAGCGCCTTTATGCCCTTGACAATTTGAAAACAGTATTCCATGAATTCAATAATAATACAGATCTATCATCTGAAGCGCATGAAGATATCTCAATCCATATGAATATTGATGATGCATATCGAAGACTTCACTAATTATTCTCCAATTGGGGCTTTTGATTAAAAATAATAATCTTAGTTTGGTCAACTCACAAAAAGAGAGATAAGTGAGAAAAGATGGAGGAATAAAATAAACTTCAGCACTCAAAATCGTAAAGCTACAAGAAACTAAAGCATTTGAAGATACATTTCTTTCATGAAGCACTCAGATCTTAAACTTAGATTTACCCAAGCACATATATATCAGCGGGATCCTCCATAAGAAGCCACTCATCAATGTCTAGGTCGTTGGGTGGCAGCCTTCCTCCAACATTCCATGTACCAACACATATCCTAAAGAATTCCAAAACTATTCTGTCAGAAAATATAACTATCATATTTCAAGAAAATATTGCTGGGGAAGATCATACTGATACCAATGCCATGCCTGATTTCCTTAGTGTCTATGTATTGCACCCTCAAAGTCTCGGATTTCCGTCTTCTCAATATGTACGTTGGATTCTCCGGGGTGGTAGCTGCATATTAAGTTCACCAATTAAAAATGGTACATAAAAGAAGAGCTATGAGACAAACATAAAAGATAAATCCATGACCAAGTGATTCCTCTATGGCCCTTGTAACTCCTCGAGTAAAATACAGGGGAAACCCATCATAGTAAACGATAAAATCACAATATGAAACTTTAGTACCCACCAACCACCTACTTGGAAGCATCAATTTCCAAAACGCATCACTAATCCAAGGTGGACGGTTAGGTAACTCAGATTTAAAATAATCGATGATATTAAGGAGTGAGTTGGAAAACTCAACCAGATGAGGGAAAAGGAAGAGGTTCTTGTTAAAACCAAAAAATTAAAAGATTTGAGATATTCATTTATTATCAAATGAATAAACTACTGTCCATGATTGAGTTCATTCCTAGCATGGAGTAGCTGGGTTCAATTACAAATCTGCACTTCCAGTTCCATGTGCATGTGTCATAAATAAAAAAAATAGAATGTGCAGAGGAAGTAAAGTAAAAGAAAAAAAAATAGTAACTTCTGCAAATAAGTTTAGTTAGCTCAGGGATTAGTATCAGCAACCTAGAATTTGGCACTGTTTTCCTATTAAGCTTTATGAGGCAATTTCTCAGTTTTTATCAAATATATTTATTCAGATTTTGCTTAGCCAAATCACTCGAGGAAAATCAGAACATTTCCCAAGGATCTCCACAAGAATAACAACTAGTAATACTTTGCTATTACACCACAATGAAAATTTTAAATACAAGTATTATTAACAGGAACTCTGTATACTTTATCCTGTAAGAACTCCGGATATCATGTTCACAAAAGCATAGAACAAGGACTCATGATCATCAATCTATATATAAAATCAAAACTAAAAATAAAACTTGAAAGAAAACTAAAAGGAAACCAATGTTAAATAAAAACAGGTTAAGGTACAGAATGTTTTCTTACCAAAGGACTGACACCGAAATGCACTACCATTCTTATTCCCATCAAACCCTTCTCTTTTCCAACCTGCATAAAAGCACCATTTTACTTGTCATGCACATGCCCAAAAACTAAAATCCTTGACTGCAAACTAACAACTAGGCATCCGATAGATCAGACTTTTAAACTCGAACTTTATCCTATAATTGTATTGTTATTCCTTGTTTTTCATTTGGTAAAGGACCCATTTAAAGGAATTCAGTGCGGTTGAATGAGATACAAGAGTTACCTTCTTCTTCTTCTTCTTCAAAATCGCTTTCGCCATCACCTTCATCACAACTGTAATCACCTTCTTGGGTCCTAATGTTGAGCCATTTCCTTAGAACATAGGCGGGCCTGGAAAGCTGTAGGCATGTGCAACCGAAACAACAGATTTCAACCCAACTCCTCGGCTGCAATTTCCCGATAATACAATCGCCCAATGCTCCATTAAAGGTCCCTTAAAACTAAAACTAGGAAATGTGCATAAACACAAAGCGGGCGCACAACCCCACTAAGAGAGAGAGAGAGCACCCATATGAATTCACACAAAAAACAGAATGGGAGCGAGCACCCCAAATCAATTTAGACAGAGAGAAACCCAAAACAGTTTTCTCACACACCCAACCCCCAAGAGAACCAACACATATGCGCATAAAGAGAGAGAGAGAGAGAAACGAAGCACACCCAATCACAAAGAACCAGCACACAAATGTACAAAACCCGCAAACTCAATCACCCAAAACCTCAAAACAGAGACCGAAAAAATCACACAGAAGTATAGAACAAACAAAAACACAGCCTTTGCAATGAAATTTTCATGGTCTAAAAGCTCAATTCCTCACCTCTCCACGTTTCTTCGAACACTGCTTCATCTCATTAGACGGAAACTGACCAAAACCAACACTAAAGAAGCAATCTTTCTTCTTTAATGGAGATAAATTCACACTGAATCAAAACCAACAAAGCATAAAAGAATTAAGCAGTCAAAAAATGGAAGGTAAGCTTTTCTTTCAGCTTTTCTGTTTCTTCCTGTAAGTTAATTACCCTCAATTAAATTCCTTTGGATCAATGCGTGAAAAACGCTGTTTACTATAATTTTATATTATTAACATTGACTGTAGTGTGAATTAAGACGACGAACTTCACGTGGTGGGCTATAGGGAAGGTAAATACTGGGTAAATAAATAATAAGATCATTGAACATTGACTTTGTTAAATAAATAATAAAAATGATCACCAGCATGTTGGGTTATTAAAGTAGGACTTGATCCATCTATCAAATAAATAAAAATATTAACCCAATTTATATTTCTTGAATACATTTTGCTCCAAATAAAAATTGGGTTTGCCTTTTTCATCCACTCCTGAGCCATGAGTATGGGTTCCTAGATTTCTTTTCTTTTCTTTTGGGTTAGATCGGTTGGTTTGCATCTTAAAATGATGATTTAGTTTGATAAAAATTGCTAACAAAGTCCTTTTTAATCGACTAAAAATTTATGGGTAATTTGTTATGGATGAGGTTTTGGTAAGGCCGTGGTTCTACCAATTATGATAGGACTGCACCTCAAACGCCCACGGCAAAAAGATTACTAGAAAACATTTTCATGGCTTGCAATATATACTCGTTCATTAGAATTTGAAGCAGCAAAAATAGTATAGATCCAGATTTGTGAAAACTTAAAATGGATGATCCAAAAAAAGTATTTCAAGATAAATCATTTTTGAATTTTAAATATTATGAAGATATATCATTTTTGGGTTTTAAAATCTATTTTTTGAAATATATGATAGTTGAGGTTAAGATAAGTACTCCGCAGGGGTTTTTTTGCAATGAAACTGCATTTTTAGATATGAGAAGCAGCTTTGTAAATCCACAAAATACTTTTCTATTTATTATTGGAAAATGGTTTGATGGGCTGCACCCCTATCAAAATAGGTAAAGCCTCCCCTTATAACTCTTCAAAAATTGTATTTCAAACATTGGAAAACCTTTACAATAATAATCTAGTCTTGAAAAACATTAGGGTTGTAAAAAAAATTAGGATTTCAAGCTCTAAAAATACGTATATTATAACAAATTATCTAGGTTGTCCATTTTGCCTAAAAATTAAGCGTTCATAGATTCACAAGATCTATACTATTTTTTTAGTTTCAAATTTTATGTTGAAATTAATTTTAAAACCATCATGGAGATTTCCGTTGCCAAAAATGCTTTTAAGACGAAGATTTGAG
Source organism: Amborella trichopoda (assembly GCF_000471905.2). The sequence continues at coordinate 2,548,244 of NW_006498085.1, read as the reverse complement.
GTGAGGCTTTATTTTGTTTGATATAGCCTAGGCCTTATAGAAACTTCATATTTTTCAAAAAATCTAAAAGATTATTAGCTTCGCACAAAAGTACATTAGCGCATCTCTAAATAGACAACGAAAATCGAAAGTAAGATTCAATTTTGAAAGATTCAAAATTTCTTGTAATATTGAACCATGTTTCTCAAAATTTAAACTACTTTTTGGAAACCCTAGAATAACTGTAATGTACCATCTATACGCCACATTCATTTATTGTGCACACCTAAAACAAGAAAGCCATTTGTGGAGCATATAGACCGTTTATTCCCGTTAAAAGAAAAAGATGAAAAGAGAAAAATAGTCAAATTCCTAAATTCTTAGACTTGACCATATGAAAATTGGACAATCTCTATCCAATCCTAAGAAGCGAGTGCAAATTTATATTTAAAGTTAATGGCATCCCACAATTTGGTATTTTGAACATACTCCTAGAGGGTTTTACTTGACGGAGTAAACGTACAGTTTATCATGCCCTTGTGGGAGCACATAAGCTTTAGGCATTTAACACTTCATTCACATGCCTTCAAAATTGCATCGTCATCTTCTAAGCCTTATCTCAAGTATTTGGGATCGGTTACATAAATCTTGTTCTGCCGTTCTGCTCATAGATTCAAGATTCATGACAAGATTTGGTAAAAGTTTACGTATATTCTTAATGAAGTAACAAAATTCAAGTAATTTTAGTTAGAGTGATTGAAATTGGGGGCATATCGTATTTGACTAAAGGGTGCGGTTTGTATAGAGCCGAGTTTCTAAATAATCAAATCAGAGCCCACCTTCAAATAGTATCGAGAAATATAGTTTCAACACCAGAAATCTTTGACAGCCTTAAAATATATTTTTATCTTTAATTATAAATTTTAAGCTTAAAAAATAGTGTAGATCCAACAAATCTATGAAAACTTGAATAACTTAAAAATTGACCGTCCAAAAATGCGTTACAAGACACTATTTCCAAAACTTGGAATTCATTTTTTTCTCAAATCTATGCACCTTGATGTCGAGATGATCAATTTGAAGATATTCGGACATCAAAACAACCCCTTCTAATGAAATTTTAGAGCTAGGCTCTAATTGGATTGTTTAGAGCCTAGGCTCTATATAAACTTTTCCATTGTCTAAATCAATAAATACATATCTAGTAGAAATTATTTGACTAAATCAATAAATACATATCTAGTAGAAATTATTTGACTAAATCAATAAATACATATCTAGTAGAAATATGTTATGATGATAATTAGGTAGGAATCCACAAACCTAAAGGCCATACGCTGTACTATAGGCTTACAATAATATGAATTTTTCTTCATAAGGTCAATTGATGTCCATATTTCATTATTACAAATAGACTTTGACTTTCAACATATTCTAGAAGTAAACTTCCTTTTGAATCAACTGAAATTGTGACATAATATTCTACAAGAAGAGCTTCATTGTTTTCCATTTTCTAAAGGAGTGGCCCTTAAGCCTTGGTGGCAAAGGGTGGCAGGATGTCATATCATTAGGGCTAGCAATAGGATGAGCCTTGGGCCGGCTGCCAGCCTAGACTCTAATTGAAATAGGGCAGGCCTAGGCCCAGCCAGGCCCTCGCATGGGCATCCAAGCCCAATCATAGCCCTATTAAGGCCAGGCTATTCTAAATGGAAAAATTGCAAAAACGAAAGAGAAATATATAGAACAAAAGGGCAAGGCCAATCTGGGTAGAACCGGGCTATCCTTGACCCAGCCCTTGGCCCACATTTTGTGGCCAAAGCCCTAATCGTTTAAGCCCAAGATGGTCTTTTAGGGCCAGACCGAGCCAGCTCATTTATGTCTATTATTTTTACCTATATCTCAAAGGAAAAAGTTTATATAAGATTGCTATCTTAAAATGTGAAATCACGTATGCACCTCAAAACTCCTTCAAAAAAAATTGTTTTAATGTTGATAAACTCTCTAAATAACACTCTCAACATCGAGATGTCCATATTTCATTATTACAAATAGACTTTGACTTTCAACATATTCTAAAAGTAAACTTCGTTTTGAATCAACTGAAATTATGATATAATATTCTATAAGAAGACCTTCATTGTTTTCCATTTTCTAAAGGAGTGGCCCTTAAGCCTTGGTGGCAAAGGGTGGCAGGATGTCATATCATTAGGGCGAGCAATAGGATGAGCCTTGGGCGGGCTGCCAGCCTAGACTCTAATTGCATTAGGGTAGGCCTAGGCCCGGCCCGGCCCTGACATGGGCATAGAAGCCCAAGCCCAACCATAGCCCTATTAAGGCCAGGCTATCCTAAATGGAAAAATTGCAAAAACAAAAGAGAAACATATAGAACAAAAGGGCAAGGCCAATCTGGGTACAACCGGGCTATCCTTGACCCGGCCTTTGGCCCACATTTTGTGGCCAAAGCCCTAATTGTTTAAACCCAAGACGGTCTTTTAGGGCCAAACGGAGTCAGCCCATTTATGTCTATTATTTTTACCTATATCTCAAAGGAAAAAGTTTATATAAGGTTGCTATCTTAAAATGTGGAATCACATATGCATCTCAAAACTCCTTCGGAAAAGGTTGTTTCAATGTTGAAAAACTCTCTAATTGACCATCTCAACATCGAGATGTATGAATATGAAAAAAAAAAAAGATTTTGAGCCCAGAAATAGTGCAACTTACAATACCTTATCTAAACCGTCCATTTTCAAGATTTTCAAAATATTTATAAATCTACTTCATTTTAACCATTTTTAGATTTTAAAATTTTATAATTAGATATAAAAATAGGTTTTCAGATAATCCTAAGATTTTTTTGCACCAAAATCGCATGATATGATAAAATTTGGAGGTGTGCCTTAATTGGATTATTTAAGGTCGCAACCTTATAGAAACTGCACCCTATCTCAAATTAATAGTACAAAATAGTTATTTCTCTAGTGTCAACCATAAAATTTGTCGTATATATCAAGAAAATTTTTATATAAGGTTGCAACCTTAAAATGTAGAATTAAGGATGCACCTCAAAAAATCATGGGGAAAGGTTGTTTAATGTGCAAAAACCATCAAATTGATCATCTTAACATCAAGATGTATTAGTATGAAAAAAATAAATAAAATTGAGTCCCAAAAATAGTACATCCTGCAAAACATTTTCTAGACCGTTCATTTTCAAAAAATTTATATGTTTATAGATCAACTTAATTTTAACCATTTTCAGAGTTTAAAATTTATAATTAGATAAGAAAATAGATTTTCAGATAATTCTAAGAATATTTTACACCAAAATTATATATTATGATAAAAATTAGAAGCGCACCTTAATTGGATTGTTTAAAGTTGCAACCTCATAAAAACCACACCCATATATGAATGAATCATTTGTGATGTAATTTCTCCTGATCAAGCCTCATTTCATCTAGTCCCTCGCAAAATTTAGAATAGGAATATCTTTTACATTTCAAAATTTGGGGATTCAATCTCTAGAACCTGGCAACCAACCTCAAAGATGAAGAAAAAATAATAACAAGGCTCACTCTATCCCAAGATGGCACTAGAGCTATCTAATTGTTTGAGGGAATGATCAGATGCTCAAGAACCCAAATGGATCTCCAAATTTCAAATAAAAAAAAAAAGTCCCAATTAAGTGTTTTGTCTAAGGGAGTAAATGTATAGAACCCTAATTCTTCGTATTATTAATAATTATATTAAGGGAAAATTTCATATAGAACTCTAATGCCTCGTATTATTCCATGATAAACCCTCATTCCATTTTTCTTTCAAGCGGAATAAGGAAACCTTGAAGGATTTCACAATACTCCCCCATCTCTTATTTCTCTTTATTTTATTGACTTTTGATCATAAAAATTAACTCTAAAAAATCTTTTTATACCATTTATTTCTTGTAATGGGTGGAAAGTGAAAAAAAAAGGTTAAAAAATTTTTAGGTTGAAATGGTATAAAAAGATTTATTGGAGCTAATTTTTATAGTCAAAAGTCAGATGGAGATAAGAGATGAGGGGTTGTGGTAAAATCTTTAGAAGTTTCCTTATGCCTTTTGAAAGAAAAATGGAAAGATGATCTACCATGAAATAATATGAGAAATTAGAGTTCTATATGAAATTTTCGCTTGATTTAATCCATTTATGGAGTTTAAAATTTTATAATTAGTGATGAAAATAGATTCTCAAGCCATCCTAAATATTTTCTCATGACAAAGTTTGGGGATGTGCTTTACTTTGACTGTTTAAGGATGTAATAATGCAAACCTCACCCCCCCCAAAGTGTCCACAAACTCGATACGGACACCCTATTATTATCCTCTCTCTCTACGTCTCCTTACCCCTCACTCTTGATCCATTGTTGAGCGGTATAGGATCCTCTCGAATACCAAAGCTGACTTTACATTATTGGCACCCAATACATAAACATATCTTGCTTGTGTCTAGTTGGAAGACCTCAGTTTAGTTTAGTTGAGACTTATATTTTCCTTTTCTTTTGGTCCCTCTAGCACATGTGGTGTCCTCTCTTAGGAGCCAGGCCTTGGTGAGGCTAGCCCTAACCTTAGCCCAACACTGGTTCTTATAGGCCGCCCCAAGTTCAAGTTTAGTCTATCCTAGACTGGGCTGAAGAGACCCTGTCCCTAGGCCCTGTCCAGGTAGGGCCAGTCAGCCTTATTGTGGCCAAGTCGTGGCCCGGCCCGGCCCTAGGGCCACATTTTACGGATGAGGACCCAACATTTCAGGGCCGGGCCTATGGCCAGCTCTATAATCTCTTTTTAGATTATATTGTATACTTACTCTTTAGAGCAATTACAACTCCTTGGATTATACTTTGATTCGAAAGTTTGGGATCCATTTTAATTATTTTCAAAAAATAATAAATTTTAAGTTCTTAACACCTAGATCTCACGTTCCAAAAAGGGAGAGCCAGAGTCTTTAGGGGACATATAATTTCGTACTTTTAAGCTTGTTGTTAAGTTGGGGACGTTATGTCCCAATTTGGGTCTCATCAAATACTCTTAGATAAGATCTAACCTTAGGGTATGTAAGATATCCTCTTAGAAGACCAAATAATCTTCAAATTTCTTTTTATTTATTTATTTTTTGACAATAAAGTTCAATTGAGTTTTTAAGAATAGCGTAATGACATTATAATAGTTAACTTAATGATGGTTATTATCTAAATAGTTGAGAAAAAGCTCTGATGATGATGATAACAAGAATAACTGCTGTTATTTTTTTATATAACCTATTATCTGGTGATATTTGTTGAAAGACCCATGCAAAAAAGACTTGTACGCATGTTGCTTTGGAAATCTGATATCCTAAAAGGAAATTTGTTTCATGCAACAGGGACCATATTTCTACATTTGCTATTCCCGAAGTATAATTCGTCCATCTTAAAGATGGATACAAATAGGTGGTCCATCTAAAAACAATTGAAACTAACGATCCAAATGCTTTCTTGATAGAATTATTTTTTTAGTTTTCAAAATTTATTTATTTATTTCATATTCATGATCTACATGTTAGAAATTATGTCTTTAAAAATTAAATCCAAAACTATATCTTAAAATAAATTTTTAAGAGATGACTCATTTCTACATGTACACGTAGAAACCGTGTCGATTCTAAAATCATGGGTTTAACCTTTAACATTTATGCTACAAATAAGCCAAGCTGACCTACCCTTTTCTTTTGAGAGATACCTATCATGACCAATCATGTGCCACATTAGAAATTTCTAGAAATGGTTTATAGCTCCCAATAGTTACTACGCCATTGCTTTTGGGGAAAGAAGTTACATTATCATTAGCTGTGTCATTTCAAGAGAATAAATAGTAGTCATGCTTTATATAGTGCACCAACTTATAGGAAATGATGGTTCTCATTTGGCCAAAAGGTCACACTTTTCAACATGGCATTGCTAGTCTAGTAAATGGGTCACCTGACCTGTTAGGGTCATGGGCCAGAACCTGGACCCGGACGCAACGTAGGCTTGAATGGATTCCAGTTGATCATATATGGACCTGATCAGTTGGATCCACTTGGCCGGACCTAAAGATGGGGTTACATCACACCCCACTTAATTATCACCCCTAGACCCCTGACCACTGTTTCCAATATTTGATATTTGCAATTTAGTGAAGATCATCTTTTCTTCTGGAAAATTATAGATACCTTTAAATTGGACTTTCTAGGCATATGACCCCGCTAATATTTTTTATATTACACTATTAACTTTAAAATTGTTTATTTTTGTATCCACCTCCTTAAGTAAAAAGGTTGATTTTGTTTTACCAAAATACTGGCATTTTAATCCACATTTCCCACTTTCTCTTTTTAAGCTGGTCCGGTATTTTTTATCAAAAGTTGGTTCGGTACAAAATGTGCTAGACTAGTACATGTTGGCATCACATTTAGGATACATAGTTAAAATAGGAGATATTTTGGTTTAAAAAAAATCAACTTTTCTGACTGATGGTAGATGCAAAAATAAATAATGTTAGAATTCATAGTATGGTATCAAAAGTATTAAAAAAATATATTAAGAAATGCATGTTTGAAATATACAAATTAAAGGATATCTATAATTTTCTATAAACTTAACATAATAGAAAAATTCTCCATTTCAATGATAATGAGAAGTTCAAATTTTGAAGAGAAGACAAAGTGAGAAACGCCTTGGCTCTACAAATCAATGCCAAAAATGCCCTAACCTAATTCCCAAGAAAGAGCAAGGAAGATTAACCAAACATGTCCCGACCAAGTTTGTCTTGTACCCTAATTTGGATGCAAGTTCAGACCACAAATAACTGAAATTCCCAAATCTTAGACTTAGCCACACGGTGTCGCCAGATAGCTTAGTTGTCCCCTGAATTACACAACCCAATTGACCAATTAAGAACCGGAAAAAGTTTATCGTTAAATTGTAGAATTGGTCCCCTAAATTACACACCCAGTTGACCAATTAAAAAAAAGAAAAAGTCATATAAGGTTGACATCTTAAACTGTAGAATTAAGGGGCACCTCGAAATTCCATTGAAAAGGGTTATTTTTTTACATTAGAAAACTATCTAATTAATCATCTCCACATTTAGATGTATGACCATATATATATATAAAAGAAGAAGATTTTAAATCTCAAAAATAGTATATCTTCTATTGCAACACATTATTTAGACCGTATGTTTTTAAGATTTTGGTGCTTGAAATCATTATGAACTATTTTGAGGATTTGAAATCATTATGAACTATTTTGAACTATTTTGAAATCATTATGAACTATTTTGAACTATTTTGAAATCATTATGAACTAGTTTGAGGATTTGAAATCATTTTTTCAATTCTACAAATCTCGAGTTCAAGATGCTCAATTAGAGGTGTTTCTAACATCATAACAATCTTTTCCTATGAATTTTTAAGGCTATCCTTATTTCTATGTTATAGACTTTTTCCTTTCGTAAAAGAGTTGGTGTATTTCATGTTTTCTTATTAAAGTTCAATGAGTTAATAAAAATTAGTCAGTTCAAGCAGGCTAATCCAACTTGGTTTCACTTTTAATATTGTCAAATTTGAAACACAGATCACGAAACCGTGCTAGTTGCGTCTTCACACTAACTTAAATAAGAGAAACACCTTGATACCCACTATTTATATGACTAGCCAACGCATTCCTTGGCTAGAGGTTTCAAGAGTAGTGATTATTCTAGTGTTTTTCTCCTTCAAAGTTAGATAGGGTTATTTTTGTCTTTTGGTTACCTAAAAAGCAGGGGTGGCAATGGACACGGATCCGGATCCGGGTATGGGTGGCGGGTCGGGTCGGGTCGAGGTCCAACTATTGGACCTGAATACTATTTGGCCTTGGGTCCACGTGGACCCGACCTAAATAGTGTCATTATATAAATAATATTTAATATGTAATTTTTAAATAAATATAACTATATATTTATAATTATGATATTTGAATAATACATGTATGTATTTAACATAACATTTAAATAGATTTAAATATATGCTTTTTTATTTTTAGGTTGGATTTGGGTCCAGTTGCGTCCAATTTATCTGGATCTGGATCTAATAACTTAGAGTCCGATCGGGTCTTTGTCAGGGCTGGGCCGGGCCGGCACGTTCCCAACCCCTACTAAAAAGTTAATAAAAGGTCACCTAAGCCTTATCCGACTTTAAAGTTTGAAAGATGACCCAATGTACTTGTCAAGTTGTTCGAGGAACTTAGACTGGTCCCCTCTTTTCTTTTCTTTTCTTTTCTTTTTTTTTTCTTTTTTTGGTTAATTTATAATAAAAAAATTTATCAAATTATATATAAGAGATCGACTATCTACTAGTTTACTCATATTTTCTACTATAATTTTAAAAACCCATCAAATTACTTATGACCATAAGTTGGAATAATTTAAAAATGGTAAATTACTAAAGTGTTAGAAAATTAAGTGTATTTTGATAGAGGATAATTTATCTAAATATCTATAACATATGAGGTATTTAACATGTTCTCTATTTGCAACTGTTTCAACTCAAGAACATGGTTTTTTTTAATGGGTATTTCGAAATTAAATCAAAAGATATAAGTGTTAAATTGTTCATCTCTCAACAGTATTTGCGTCTAATGATCTAATGCGGCTTTGCTAGTGATGCTAAATAACCGCGGTTTAGACAAGTCTAGGGGGAATAAATAATCAATCATCAAATCTCGAATAGAAAGCTTGGGAAGGCAGGTGGACTTTTTCATAGAAGAAAAAAGTTTATAATTTTCTATAATATTATAGAAATGAGGTGCACTTCAGAAAAACATTTGAAAAATTTGTTCTGATGTTAAAAATCTTCCAGTTGATCATCGCAAAATCAAGATATTTGTATATGAAAAAGAAAATGATTTTGAGCCTTAACAATAGATCATATTGTGACACACAATCTAGGCTATCTATTATTAGGTGTTTATAGATCTGCTCAATTTGAATCATTCTAGAAATTTTAAATTTTATAATTAAAGATAGAAACATATTTTCAGGCTATTTTAAGAGTTATTGGCTATAGAACTTTTTAGGATATCACACCGAAAGCGTCCCTTCTCTTTGCCTTCTCAATATAATGAAACGTATACGATCTCAAGTGTGCTCCTCCCTATTTCTTCGTCTTGTACTTTTATATTTAGGTGTATTGCTCCACTATCCAATGAATATTATTCTTACCATTTCAAAAAAAAAAAATTGTACTGAAACGTAGGGTTCATGCATCATTGAGCGAAGGGTGAGGGCATCTCACATGTAAGTTGCTTGGAAGATATCATGCACAATGATGAGGATCTCAACAAAAAGGTCAAAAAGAAAACTAAAATTTAAGAACCTTTTTTGAATGGGTGGGGACTTTCAGCAGAAAGAGAGAGAGGTGTCCTTTAAATTTTAAGAACCTTTGGGTGGTGACTTTTAGCTGTGAGAGTGAGAGAGGTATCCTTTATTCATGTTCATATGGAAAGGAATGAATGTGCTGATGCTATTGCCAAAGGAGTAGGGCAGTTTTAGTGCTTTCTTTTTTCTTCTTTCCATTATTGCTTTCCTCTTTTGTTTCTGTTTCTTGTAAATTTTTCATCCCATCAATGAAAAGTTACCGTTAAATATCCAAAGAGAGAGAGAGAGAGAGATTTAGGGTAGAGAGAGAGAGATTTTAGAGTATTGTGGATGGTTGAGCAAGCGTCTTTTGAAGAAATTTTATTGGTTACCTAGGGCAGATCTTCAGTCTGTAGGGACTTAAATTTTTTGTAACATATCCCAAGCCTGGATAAAAGAGGTGGGTTGTGTTAGATAGACAATTAATGTAAGACTTTGCTAAAACTTTTTATGAATCATGAATCTACGTTATCTAAGCATGCTGGGGTGTTCCTCATAAATGACGTGTTATATCGAAACTTGAATACAATGAGAAATGAGCAAAGGTTAACTAACGCATCAACCAACCAAAAATAGTTGAGAAAATACTCTATGATGATGACCTTGGGCTGTTCTTGGACTGTTTTGTAACTATGGTGATTTGTTTCATTGGATGGGTGGAGTAATTCCATGTTTCTCAAGCGATAGTGTGACTTAGTGTTTTAAAAACTAGACTAATCGGGCAACCTAGCTTTCTAGAAATTCTGTCTACATTGGTGAACAGGCGATCTAGTTCGGTGAATTGGATCAACTCTAAGGTGCGAGAATTGGTCCCAAGAAAATAAATGATAATTTTTTTATTTAAAAAAAAATAGTAAAAAAAAAATCAACAGGGAGATTCAAGCAATCTAGATCACTTGGTTCTTTGATTGAACTGGGCGAGTTTATGGGATTCATATCGATTTTGACTAAGAACCGGATTGATCCCACTAATTCCTGATCCAAAAAAGCAATTCCCAGACTAGATCATCAAATTTAATTTTGAAGCACCGGTCCGACCTAAACAATGCCTCTTCTTACTATTTATGAACGAATCAGTTTGGGAACATGATATACTCACGATTATCTGACAAATTCCTTACTTGGAATTACTTGGAAAGATTTTAGAGACCATCACAAAACTCTTATACAACACAAAATAGGAGACTAAGAACGCAAAACTTCACATAATTTTTAAAGCTCGAGATAATTTCTATCTCATTTGCAACTCCAGTTCAATCTTTTTATCAGAACAATATAGTTGATACTTTCATAGTTGTCTATATCTATATTAATCATTAAACCAAAGTTAAAAGGTAGACACATGTTGTAAAAATAAATGGATTTATACTATTTTCTTAACGTCAAATAATGGATCGAATAATGTTATTAAGTAAACGGCTACCTAATAGTATAGTTATAGTATATATATATATATATATATATATATATATATATATATATGAGATTTAATAGTAAACTATTAAATACATGAAACTATTTTTAAATATCTAAAATAAAACAAAACTTATATATAAATTTCTTAAAAAATTGGTTATGGTAGCCTGCCGCCTATTAAAGTGGCATCATATTCCCCGACATATCTTTGACTAAGGTCTTTTGAATTATTGAAATTTTTAGGTAAAGGAAAAAGGTCAAAACACATGAACGCTCTACTCATATCATGCCCCAAAATAGGAAAATGAGGGGCAAAGTTAATGATGCATTCTACGAGAAAAAGGCTACAACAATGTAATAATCTGTTTTTTTTAGCTGTTAAAGGACCTTGCATTTCCGGATTGCGTACAATGAGACCATTTTTCTTTGGTACAAAGAAGTCACAATTATCTATAATTTTATTTAGATGTGTCTTAAAGCGTGAAAAAAAATTATTTGAACTTTTAAGTTTGGTCAATAGAATAAATGCAACCACTTAGTTTCACATCCAATAGTTAAGATTAATCGGGACCGTCTTATACCAAAGATAAATGATCTCATTGCGTATACAAAGCAAAAGAAATTTTCTAATGAAATATCAAGTTGAGAAGGATTTTCACCATAAGAAAATCCCATGCATGACTACGCATTTTTAGAATGTGACAGACACCATCTAGGCATTTAACGAGAAAAGTGTTGTAAAATTTGTATGGGTGGGCAGATTGTTCACCCACATATCTATATTGGATCTTTGAAGTGATGATCCTCAAGATCGGGTTTGGATTGGTTTGAAACGGTGATTCAAAAAAATATTAAAAATAAATAAACTAAAATAAAAAATAAACAAGAGTTTATAGGTTGCGATTTAGAGGGGACCAAAAAAAAAAAAAACTTTAAAAATAAAGAAAAAAAAATCTTGGTGGGGTTTTGGGGAGGAGCCAGTCCAAGACCCATACCATCCTGAAACCGTTTTGGTCACAACCCACTCCCATTTAGATCAACGATCTGGATTAGAAATCCTTGGGTTTTTAAAAAAACTACTTGAGATAAAATATTAAAATGTTTTGTGAAGCCAGATGAACTGCCTTCCAAGTTTGGATCAACGAAGGATTTGTCCCTAAAATAAAAATAATAATAAAAGAAAGAAAAAAAATATATAGATGTGGAAAACGATCCAAATCGCCCAGTTTTTCAATAATTTCGTCCAATTCCTTAACGGAACCCGACATATCCATAAGACCCAGATTGATAATTGCTTTCAACAACGAAAAGTCAGTTTGGACGTCCATATTAGTGATTCCCGAGCCAGATTCTAATTTTAAAAAAAACTGTTGTGAACGAGGAGTGCAACGACGGTAGAAAACTTCATATCATCCTTAGAGATTCTAAGCCAAAAGATTTCATGCTCCTATAGGAGAATAATGTCCATTTACTCTCTGGTAAGACCTAATCTAATAATAATTTTAGGATCCTAATATTTGGGGATGTAATATCGTCATGCCATAGACCAGCTTCAAAAAATAAAAATTCTATATCACACTCTTTATGCACTAAAAAAAGATTATATATTAAGATAGAATCAAGAGCGTTCAATTTCTTGTGGGTGAGAATTATAAGTATTAGAAAACTTAAAATTCAAATTTTTTCTTTTGAAAATAATCATCCTTATTCTCAAGTAATTTCCAAAATTTTAAATTCAAAAAATCCTCACAAATAAGTTTTCTGCCCGAAGGAGTAGATGGACTGGGTCGTCCTACAAGACCACAATACCGCGCTTGACAAGAGTTGACGGCTAGAGGAAGACCACATGCCAACCCTTGGCACGTGAATGTTGGGGTGATATAAAGTTCCCTTAAACCTTCGTTGTGGTCATTTAATACTTTTCTAAAATTGGTGAATTGAGATAG
>NW_006498085.1:2503510-2534720 GCF_000471905.2 Amborella trichopoda | reverse complement strand
CTCTAACCATGAGTACCTCAATCTTATACCTAAAAATAGCATATGTCCATGAAATGCACCCGTTTTATTAAAAATAGCTCACCCACAAGCTGTATGATCATGTTCTTGATGTTGAGAGTTCATGAAATCTAAGCTAACTAAATTGGATTAAGAATCCCTGCATGGCTCTATCTCTAAGTTCATCACACATCGAGTGTAAGGCAAAATCCTTTTTACAAATGTTCGAGTAAAGGGGCGGATTAACCATTCTGGAAAACGAAACATGTGTGGTAATTTTCATTGTAATAAAAAGCCCTAGGGATTGCATGCAAGTCTATTTTTTACTCTTGAGTATGTTGAGAATCCATAGAGTTAGTTTCAATTCACTTGTATTTGGTACCAAAATATAATTTTTGTCGACAAGATTTGGGGTGTGAGTATATAAAATTACGTCCCTACAAAACAGCTTTCTATATTTTTATAGAAAATAACTATTCATATTTGTATAAAAAAAACCCCATTTATATTTAATACAAAGTGATCTCAATCCGTCTTCATTATTGGATGTGAAATTGGGACTATCATTATTGGATGTGAAATTGGGAATATCATTATTGGATGTGAAATTTGGTGCTTTATCCATTGGTAGGCACATGGACCAATGGGAAATCTCCATTATAACTTGCTTTTTTTTTAATCATTTTACGTCATTCCATTATCACGATTTACATTTTTATAATGTATTGAAGAGTGTATTAAAATAATAGAAAATTGTAGCTAGATTTTGGCATTTTCTCAGTCGGATTTGGCCCATTTTCTCAGTTATAACTTGCACGTGGACCAATGGGAGACCTCTACGATAACTTGTTTTTTTTAATTATTTACGCCCATTCCATTATCATAATTTACATTTTTTTATAATGTATTGGAGATTCTATTCAAAATAAGGAAAAAAGTTCATACGGAGTCGAGGCTCTAAACAAGTCCACCTCAAAATTTTTACTAAAAGAAGTTGTTTTGATATCCAAAAAACTTTAAATTGGTCATCTCGATATCAAGATGTATGGACATGAGAAAAAAAAATGGATTTCAAGTTTTGGAAATAATGCATGTTGTAATGCATTTTTGGATCATCAATTTTCATGATCTTCAAGTTTTTTTAGATCTGCTTGATCTATGTTTTTTTTTTTTAAAGCTTTAAATTTGATAATGAGAAATAAAAATATATTTTAAAGCTATCAAAAAAATTTCCAATATTGAAACCACATTTCTCAACACTATGTAAAGGTATGCTTTACTTTGATTATTTATAGCCTTGTCTCTCTACAATATGCACTCTTAAAATAATAGGAAAGTGTAGCCAGATTTTGGCATTTTCTTAATGCCATTTTCTTAATGATAACTTGGTGGATATGCTTCTAAAGTTCTTATAGTTTAGGATTTTTTATTTAAAGGAATCTATTTTGTAGGGCCGCGGTTTTATAAACTCAAACAATTAAAATGTCCCACTTACTCCAAATCACGGTCCTAGGTTCAGTCAACACGTGTCACTTATATAGTGTCTCAAGAAGATTTATAAATTACTTTAATTTTATACACACATGGGTGTGGGATAGTTTCATAGGATCTTTGCTCTTATTGTTATATATTAAATTTTTTTAAAAAAATTAATACATGATCTTTTATTTATAGTAGGAATGAATTCAAGACATCACGTTGTGACACATTCCACCTTAACTGCTTATGCTTTGAACTTATTCATTTATATACTAGTGTTTAAAACCCCATGATTATTTACTTCGATTGCCGATTCAGATGGGAGTCGATTAGGATTGAATTGGTTATGGGATTATATAGGTCCCAAATCAGTTCCCCCTAAAAACCCCTTACTTTTTTGACTTGTTAAACTTGTCTCATGTATCTTTAGGCGTAATAAAAGTCCAACACCATAAATCTCCACTTTAATATTTATTTTTTTGGATTTTTTGAATTACCAATTTGGACTCATCCAAAACTGATCTAGTTTGTTGATCGAGTGATCCGATGCAGATCTATGAGTGAACGATTTGCCTTATCGATCCACGTTCTAAAATACTAGTAAATATAAAGCGCATATTGTACACTTGTTCCCGCTGTACATACCTTTTAGATCTTATGAAATACCAGAATAATTTTAGAAAAAAACATGGACTTTGATTTATTTTGATTTGTCTCTACAAAAATGAGATGGTATCTTAGTCCATAATTTATTTAGAAATAAAAATATAAATAATTTAAAATTTTATTCTATTTTATTTAATTTTGTAGTTGACCTACTGTGGGTGGATGCGGCTACTTTCTCAAAGTTTAGAATCCTAAAAACTTTCTTTAATAGGAATTTTTACCCAACGAAATGAATGAATTTATAACATACAATCTCTTGACATCTACTAATATAAGCAAAACAAAAGAGTAAACGTATTATTGTTGGAGCCTAGTTCAGTAATTATGGAGTATTTAAAACAACAAAGACTATGCTTTTTCAATTAAATCTCTCTCTCCTTGGGTTTTAGAGTAGGTTTATCAACAACTAGCTGCATTATTAGTACTTCCAAAACTAAATTTCAATTACCATCTCTTTGCAAAGTTTGGTTTATTAATAATTTTACAAAAATCAATTCCACTAAAGTTCTATCTTTTCCTCTCTGTCTCTCTACTAAGTACCACAAACAAATAATTCTATTAAAATTCTTTCTCTCTTTATTAACGACCTATTCCATTAAATTTGTTCTATATAGCTTCTTTCAAAAATCAAAATTTTTAAATTAATATAATAATAAAATAAATAAATTGAGTTAAAGAGATTCATTTTATGGTCATGTTGCATTCTAAATTTTATTTTGATTATAAAATAAATTTAATAAACAACAAATATTTAACATGAGATATGTTATTTACATATTTTTTATACAATAATAAAAAACCATAATGCAAGTGCCACTATTTTAGAAAACTAGATTTTTGATAAATTATAGTGTATTTTAAAAAAATTTCTTTAAGTCGAAACCGGCTGATTCTACAATCTAGATCGTCGATCCACCAATTTGACACCATTTTTAAGGTGGCTGATCCAGATGACTGATCAGTATAAAAAAACCTTTTGTCGATCTAACACACTGAAGTTCTCCGATTCAAACTGACTTAGAACTATCTAGATTGAAGTGAGGTGGATGATTCTACAATCTAGATCGTCGATCCACCAATTTGACACCATTTTTAAGGTGGCTGATCCAGATGACTGATCAGTTTTTTTAAAAAAACCTTTTGTCGATTTAACACACTGAAGTTCTCCGATTCGAATTGACTTAGAACTATCTAGATTGAAGTGAGGTGGATGATCCATGCCATTGATGTGTATTTTCATAAATTGTAACAAACCGAGTGAAAGTCATTACTCATGGGTCCAAGCGATCGGTGGATCCAAACTTCGGTCAGTTGAATTTTGGTGAATTGTGAACCCAACACACACAAATTTCAGCAAAAGTTATTGGCCTTTTAGAACCAAATCAAAATGCCAAATTTATCTCCTCTAGCCCTCACAAAATTTAGAATGAAAAATCCTATCTAGACCACATTAACCCACTAAATTGTGCTTTCATGATTTTTTGAATCTTAAATTTACTTTGTTCACTTGGCTGGCTCCTAACCATTATCAGTGAAATTCTATAATTTAATTTCACATGTGGAGAAAATTATTTCAATTTAATGAAAATTTAATGCATCTTATATGGCAATGTTTTTAAAACTTATACCAATGCAATACGGGAGAATCTAGAGAGAGAGAGAGAGAGAGAGAGAGAAAATATTCATACCTCTAACAAGTGAAAATATCAATGGAAAGTAGAGTATCCTCTATGCTGTAGAAACATAAATGGGAAACCTGGGAGATGTAGAAAGCTTGACCGGACGTCCTAAACAAAAATGAAAATTGAAACCAAATTCAATAGCAAAAAATGAAAAAAAAAAAAAACCAAACCAAATCGCATAGAATGATAAATCGATCCCTATTTAACATCAATGCTATGAACTATTTAACATCATACCCATGTTATTTTTTCTTTTTCTTTTTTTTTTCAAATGTCCCATCACTACTTCAAGTCAACTTTCAATCAAATGGGTTTTGAAATTTATCAAATTACAAAGCGTTAAATACTTGGGAAAAGTTTATATAAAGCTGAGGCTCTAAACAATCAAATTTGAGCCGACATAAAAGTTTTTACCAGAGGTTGTTTTGATGCTCAAATATCTTCAAATTGATATCTCGACATCAAGATACATGAACATGAGAAAAAAAATGAACTTCAAGTTTTGAAAATAGTGTATTTTGTAACACATTTTTTTATCGTTAATTTTCAAGATTTTCATAGATCTATTGATCTACACTATTTTTTAATCCTTAAAATTTATAAATAAATATGAAAATATATTTTAAGGCTATCACAGTGATTTCCAATATTGAAACTACATTTCTCAAACTATTCGAAGGTAGGCTCTAATTTGACGGCACCCTAAATAGTTTAACTTTGAGGTGTTCTTTAATGAATATCCAGGTCGAAAAAGAAAACAAAAAAAAAACAAATTGAATGGCATCAAATGAAGTTGGAATCCCTTTTTGACTTTTCTCAAATAAAAATGGAACAATAATGACAAGATTTTATCAGAGGCATGGCAAAGCGTCTGTGGTGTCGTGGTGTAGTTGGTTATCACGTCAGTCTAACACACTGAAGGTCTCCGGTTCGAGTCCGGGCGACGCCATTTGATTTGGTTCATCTGTTTTTGTCATTTTGCCAATAATTTCCTAACTTATGGCAATAAAGAGCGAAAATAAACTGATTCTTTTTTTCTTATTTAGCAAAGGAAATTTTGGTTGATTAATACAAAAATTGAAAGGAAAGTTTAGTTGATTACTATAAAAATTGAGAAAATGAAATGAAAATGTTCGACTCTAAAAATAAAAAAAACGTAAAAAGGGAAATGCAATGGAATAAATGAGCACAAAGCTCGAAAATAACAGAAGAGGAAAATAAAAAATTGGGGAAAAATAATGAAAATGAAGATAAAGGGAGGACCTAAATTTTTTGTCTTCTCTAAGTATCTCTTATAAAAAAAGAAAGGCAAATAAAAAGAAAAAAGTATTAACACTTCAGAGTTCAGACCAAATCTCAGGAAAAAATTCTCATAAACTCAATATTTTCCAGTTTATTTTCTCATATAAAAATAATAAAAAGGGGAATGAAAATGAATCATCAGAAAAATCCATAGAATGGAAAACAAACAAAAAAATAAGGAAAAATTTGAGGTGCCAAAACAAAGGAAAAACAGATAAAAATTAATATAGAGATTTAATTTGAGAATGAAATAAAAATAAAGTTGCAGAAATGAAAGTGGAATAAAAAATTTAATAACGCGGGAAAACTAAAGTTTCATAAAAAAAAATTCAACAACTTTCTTCCAAATTTTGGGAGATTTCAATTCATTTCGCTTTTTTTTTTTTAAGGCCATTCTCTATATTTTCCAACGTTATTTCAAACTAAATTCAATAAAATTAGGAAAGAAACCATCAAAATTTAGAGGAAAAGCACAGATCTCGGAAATATCGCCGAAGTTTGGATAAATTCAAGCCGAAATTCAGGTTATGATGTATTTTCAATAAAGCATTCCGGGAAAAATCTCCAAAATTAAGTTGTAAATAATGGAAATGTATAGATGGATTAACACTGTGCTTTAATTAGTGATTTATTCTAACTACAAAGAAAATCAGCCAAATTAGCCGAAATTCCTCGAAAATTCAAGCAACAATGAAACGATCTATGCAACGACAAAAGTTTCGCCAAAATTTCAGTGAAAAGAAATTTGCAGAAATCGTGTTACTCATAGAAGTTCCTCTCACTGTGGAGTATGGAGATTCTGTCTGTAAAGGTCCCTAGTAATTCTCTGCCAAAATTTCACTGAAATTTCAAGCCCAATCTCAGATTGCAATGATTTTTCAAACTATAAATACTAATTTCGCCGAAATCCATCGCAATTATACTGAAGAATACAAAGATGCAGAGTACTTATACGCACCTTTTCGTCTGCAGATATTGCAATACTAAATTACCGAAATCCACGGATATTTCACTGAAATTCAAGCCAAAATTCCAGTTATTTTCAGGTTCTTTTGATTGAATATTTTGCAGACAGGAGAATGAAGGTTGAGACTCACTCTGTAAGAGGAAAGTACATTGAAAAATTATTACTCTTTCTGAATTACGAGACGAAATGCCTGGCTCCTTTGGTTCACGATTTGTTCGACCCCTTTATAGGTGCATTGCACCAATGCGTATCGGACACGTAGCATAAAACCTCACCCAATCACATGAGAGTAAACATTTGCTTTAGTGTGTTTTTGAAGCTGCCACCCAAAACATGGGTGGGAATAGTATTTTAGTTTCCTTGTTGGAGTTGGTACTAGAACCGGTGCGGGACCGGTCTAGAGTTCCCCTCGAAATAGAGATTGAGTTCAGTGTAGGAAAAATCGAACCGAATCAATTAATCGGATATTGGGCAGAAAGTGGATCAATTGGCCTAACTAGTAAATCAGCTAGTTCAACCGACCTAACTGAGCAAGTTTTGAGAGGTCAAAAAAGTGTTAAAAAAATAAAAATACAAAATATTTAATAAAATATAAAAAATATATCTAAAGCATGATTAAAACAAATCAAATCCAAATGAAGTTGAAAATTAATGAAGAGATGGATTTTAAAAAATCTATTTGTATCAGAGATATTTTTGAAATTTTTTTAAAAAATATAAAAATAAGCATTAGTGGCCAAAACAATTTTCAATATTTTCCAAAATGATGAAAAACATTAAAAAATACATTACACACAAAATCCTTTATTTTTTGGGATTTTATATAATGTTTTTTTGAAATTTTTTAAAATACCCAATCGGTTTACCAAAACTTTCTGAATCCGAAACTGACCAGTGGGCTGTTCCGATCTAATTGGGCGGCTAGAATTTGAACTGCCCGGTTTTTCCAATACCGATCAAGACCAATACATCCTAAAAGATTATTTTGACACTCTTACAACCACTCATTTTAAAATTTAAAAGATAATCATTATTGTGACCTCTATATATAAAAGATAAATGATTTCTTTCGTAGACAATCTCTTCTTTATTAGCTCGCCGGATCAAGCGTTCCAACCAAAAAAAAAATATGATCTTATTTATTGTATATTTTTTCATAAGAGACATCAAAAGCGAGAGCATTGAGTGTGGTTTAGAAGCTTGGTAAGTGGGGGAATAGGGTTACGGCAAAAATCGGTCGTGGGAGCTAATGCCTCTGACATGAAGTCCCACACTCTATTTCCACCGTTAATATGTCCAAATCAATAAATAAATAAATAAAACAAAGTAAAAGAAAAGAAAGTAAGTATGTGGTACATGGCACTTGTACTCATCAACCTCATGGTTATCTCTGCATTTATCATGAATAGGCAATATGTACTAACGGATGAACAAGATTTACTATGTTTAAATATATCATCAATGAACAAGATTTATTGATGATAACTCTTTACACTCACCCTTCAATCAATCATTGTTTCTCTCTCTCACACACACAACCAATCACCACAATTTATTCACTATTGTGCCAAACAATAAAGCTCATTGCTTGTGATGGATTCTCTCCCTACCATCCTACTATTGTTTAGCTAAAATGGTTTGCTAAATGTTGAAATAATACTCGATATGGTATATGAATGATGTAGTTATTTATATCTCATATTTTTTGGTAAGTAAAAGTTGGTGGCATATTCAAGAGATATTTGGAGAATCATTTTTCATTTTCTTGATATCTTATAAGTTCTATTTAATACTAGATAAATTAAATAATGGCATGACTGAACAACCCTTTTGTGGATGTAGGTCCAAGAGACTGCACCCCACATAAAGTCAATGTATTTTTTTATTCTTATCTTCTTGCCTCTTCTTCTTAAATTTCTTCAACATGATATTAGAGTATTGATCTATTTTTTAAAAAAATATTTTTTCTACGAAATATGCCTAGTTTCTCTCTCTAGAAGGGTTCTCTCACGCATAGCTTGCTGATATTTGCAGCAACAAATTGTTGTGGTTGTCATCTGTTATTTTGCGCATCAGTGATGGTACCCACTGCCTATAAAGAAACTGTCCAAAAAGATTTGCATTAGTCATTGTTTGAAAAACCGCCCCGATCTAACTAGTAACCACCCGGATAGATCGGAACCGGTCTCTTGCCGGTTCCGGTTTCGGGCTGTTTTGATGATTGGCTGGTATTTTAAAAATAAAAATTCAAAAAAATATCTAAAATGATTTTGCACATCTTCACTACTTTCTTGGCATAGAGGTATATTATTTTTCAGGTGGGATTTTTCTATCACAAAAAAAATATGCTTGAGGCCCTCTTGATCGTACTAAAGTGCATGGTGTCAAACCTATATCAATACCAATTTCAATGAAAAATAATATACATGGGAATTCTTATCCATTTCCTTATTCATCTCTTTATTGGAGCATTGTTGGTGCACTCCAATACATTCCCATAACATGGTCAGACTTTTCCCATAGTATTAATACAATATGTCAATTTATGCATGCCCCTATTATTGCACATTTTTAGGCAATTAAACATATTCTTCGTTATTTCAAGTTACACAATCATCTAGTAAAAGAATCTTATCTGCTAGTTCCTTTGAATTATATGCATTCTCTGATGCAGACTGGGTTGGATGTCCCACCACTTATCGTTCTACCACTGGTTTCTGCACGTATCTTGGTTCCAACTGCATATTTTGGAGTGCTAAAAAATAATCGATTGTGGCTCATTGCAGTGCTGAAGCGGAATATCGATCTATGACATCCACTGCTGCAGAATTGATATGGTTTTCTTTTATTCTTCGAAAATAGGGTTACCACTTCTTCCGCCACCAACAAATTTTTGTGACAATATTAATGCTCTTTACATGATAGTTATTTTTATTTTTATACATGGACAAAGCACTTTAAGTTAGATTATCATTTTGTGTGTGAAAAATATTGCTCTTGGATTACCAATCGCTTGTTTTGTTTCCTCTCACAATCAAGGAGGTGATATCTTCACCAAGATTTTGCTACGAGATATTTTTCGAGATCTTTGCTTCAAACTTTAGCTTCAGATACCTCCCTAGGCTAGTTTGAGGTGGAGTAATAGAAAATTGTAACAAGAAAGGGAAGTGTATATTGCTCTAGAAAATAGTAACAAGATAGGAAAGTGTATATTTCTCTTTCCTTTTCAGAGGAGAATGTATCAAGATAGAAAAGTGTAGATTACACTATTTTATTACCATTATATATACAATGAAAGCACTACCACAATTGGGTGTGTGGGCACAATTATTTTTCAGAAAAAGTTAATTTCTCTCTGTGAAGTTTTCTTCATCGCCTCAAAATCCAGTAGAAAAGAGCATTCTGAAGTTAGAAAGACTTTTAATTGATCATCCTGACATCGAGATGTATGGATAATTTCAATTTTAAAAAACGATGCATCTTGTAACACGTTATCTAGACCATCTATTTTTATGGTTTTCAATTGTTTACAGATCTACATGATCTACACCATTTTTTAGAAATTTAAATTCTATAATTAAAGTTGAATATGGATTTTCAAACCATTGTAAGGTTGTTAACACCAGGACTATATCTTCTAGCAAAATTTAGAAGTCTGCATTATAAGTATAATATAAGGTTAGCAAGTTTGGAAAAGAGAGTTTAGTATTTTAAGATTTGTTATAAGTATGGAAAAAGTCCATACAAGGATGGAACCTTATACTGTAGGACAAAAGGACGTTTCAACTTTATACTGTAGGACCAAGGCACACTTCAAAAATCCATCAAAAAATGTTGTTCACATGCTGAAAAGTCTTTTAATTAATCATCTCAATCTCAAGATGTAGAGATGTGAAAAAAATTAAAAATTAAAAATCTTCAAAATAGTATTTCTTGTAATACATTATAGTGACCATCTATTCTCAAGCTTATATGTTCGTAGATCTACTTGATCTATACCATTTTTTAGTTTTAAATTTCATTATTAGATGTGAAGTAGTAATCATTGAAACTTTCGAACCAAAATTGCATCTTTCAATGAGTTTAGGAGGTGCAATTACTTAGATTGTTTAAGGTTGACACCCTATACAATTAATATTTAAATTTTAGAATTTTTTAAATGGGATTGTCGATCAATGATTTCATGCAACGGTTGCATAGTAATATGATGCAACAACCTTAAAAAACCATCTTATGGCCATTTGTTTGATCCAAATTTTGAAATATGCACTCTTTTCATTCTAATGAACAATTACAACAAAAAAAAGGAAAAAATTGAAAACGCAGCCTAGAAAGTATTTTTTTAGTCCAATTAACATAGACCGTTCATTTTAGTGAGATGCTTAGATTTAGGCCTTAGAAGGATTTTTTTATTTCCAATTTTTTTGGATGGCTTTATTATCATTAGATGAACAACGTTAAAAAATAAAAATAAAAATAAAAATGATTTCGAATTTGTAAAGGCTAAGATCTTGAAATTCACAAAATGAATGGTCTAGATTCGTTTTTGGAGGGGATTCATTTTGATCATATCTAAGGTTCAAATTGAACTTTTTTTTTTTGGAAGGGGGTTGATTATTGAGATGAAGAGTGTGTGTACAAAATTTGGGTTCGTACAAATACCACAAACATAGTTTTCTAGAAGTGTAGTTGCATTATACTATGATACAACTGTTGCATTGGATCATTGCTCGGATTGTCTATAAAGAGTCTATTTATCTTTTGTACATGGAGGTCACAAGAATGATTGTCCTTTAAATTTAAAAATGGGTAGTTATAAGAGTGTCATTGAACAGACACAAAGTTCCAAAAAAATTTATCCGACTTCATTACTCACCCCAAGCCTTCCAATTTGACATCTAATGACTAAGAGTTATTGTAACCTCTATGTACAAAAGATAAATGGTCTCTTTGTAGACAATCCCTATTTAAATTGGTTCTCTAAATCAAGCAATCCAGCTTGAAAGAAAATGATCTTTTAGTACATTTTTTCCATAAGAATCTTTTCTTTAGGAATTCACCTGAAAGAGACATGCAAAGCAAGAGCAATGAGTGTGTTTAAGAAGTTAGGTAACTGGGTTCACTCCCATCAATAAAATAGATAACATTCGTTAAAAAAAAAAAAATGCCTCGACATGACGTCCTATGCTCCATACTCATTGTTAATATGTCAAAAAAAAAAAAAAAAGATATGTGAGATTTGGCACTTGCACCAATCAACTTGGGGTCTCTCTCTCCATTCAAAATGGGAATGATTTATCATGAATAGGCAAGATTTATTAACGGATAAGCCAGATTAATTATGTTTCGTTCTATCATGAATGAGCAACATTATCAATGAACTTATTTTTTTACCATTTTTTGAAGAATGGAATAGAACTAGTGTCACAAACTCATACACTCACCCCTCAATCAATCACTCTCTCTCTCGCACACACTCACACACAACGACCACAAGCAAATATCTCGAAAGAGTGTTTGATTGGAAATTTGGATGTGAGTGAAATATTTATTCACTATACTCATTGCTTATGATAGATTCTCTCCCTACCATTGTTTATCTAAGGGACACGATTTTTATGCGGCCTGCTTGCATATTGTAGAAATGTGGGCTGCAATAAATATATTTTTTAAATATAATTTGATCTTAATTTTTAAAAAATATATAATATTTAACATGGAGATCATGAAAAAAAAAAAAAGACAAAATAGAAAACTAAAAATAATAATTATATTAAAAAAGTATTTGGACCATTAGTTACAACTTTTTTAGATGATCCACCTATTTGCATCCATCTTTAAGATGGATGCTTTATACCACTGGACTGCATAATGTAGAAATGCAGTCCATACCGCATGAAACAGTTTTCCTTATCTAAAACGGTTTGATAGAGCTACAGAACTAACAAATAAGTAAAGACTCACCTCATAACTCAGCGAAAATTGTAATTCAAGCATTAGAAAACTTTATATCAATCATCTTGGTTTGAACATTATGGTTGTGAAAAAAAATAGGATTACAAGCTCTTAAAATGACGTATCTTGTAACAAATTATCTAGATCATCCATTTCTCCCTAAAAATAAGCATTAATAGATCCACGGGATCTATACTATTTTTTTAGTTTCAAATTTTATTGTCAGTGTTGGAAATTGATTTTAAAGCCATCATGGAGTTTTTTTGTTGCTTAAAGTGCTTTCTGGATGAGAATTTAACGTGATGCTTTATTTCGTTTTCATAAAGCCTAGGTCTTGTGGAAACCTCATCCATAATGATTCTCTCCATTGCTTATGATGGATTCTCCCAATCTCACCGTATACACTTGTATTGGCAAGATAGTTCACCAATCTTTTATAAGATTGTCTACAAAGAGATCATTTATCTTTTGTATATGAAGGTCACAATCATTCTTGTCCCTTAAATTTTATAAATGGATAGTTGTGAGGGCATCATTCAATAGATACAGAGTTCTAAAAAAAATACAATTCGGACCTCATGACTCATCCCAAGCCATCCAATTTAACATCTAATGAGTATGAATGATTGTAACATATATGTACAAAATATAAATAGTATCTTGGTAGACAATCCCATCTTCCACTCCCCATACACCCCAAAGACAAATTTGCCTGAAGAAACTTGCATGCATATTAATTCCCATTGTAAAATACAAATATTGTTTTGAAAAAGCAATATAACAACGATTGAGACAAAAGAGATTGGCACTAATTATATATAGGGAAAAGTTTATATAGAGCCAAGGCTCTAAACAATCAAATTTGAACTTATTTCAAAAATTTCATTAGAAGAGGTTGTTTTGATGTTCAAATATCTTCAAATTGATCATCTCAACATCAAGAAGCATGGACATGAGAAAAAACTAGATTTCAAGTTGTGAAATTAACGTATTTTGTAACACATTTTTTTACTATCAATTTTCAAGATTTTCAAGTTTTCATAGATCTGTCGATCTATACTATTTTTGAAGCTTTAAACTTTATAAATAAATATAAAAAAATATTTTAAAGCTATCACAAAGATTTTCAATATTGAAACCGCATTTCTCGATACTATTTGAAGGTAGGCTCTAATTTGATTGTTTAGAGCCTAAGCTCTATACAAACCGCACCCACACACACATATATATATATATATATATATATATATATATATATTTTGTGCGAATAATATAAATTCCTAATTTTATGGGATTAGAAGTTTATTTTGCCTAATAGAAAATGATGGTCTTGTTCCCTAGTTACCTTAAATACTATTTTTTACAATTGTTTGTCACTTCTATGAAAGTTAGGTTCAAACATGCTCTTAATAATGAAATTTGTCTTGCATTTAAAACCTTTTAAAATCATGTTTCATTTTTTCTAATGTGAACATAGTCTATTTTTTAGCGGCTCATTAATAGTGATTGATTCCACCCACAAAGAGCCAAAAAGTTTGATGTGATAAGTTGCCATGTGGCCACGTTCCACGTGGACCCACCACGTAACACTGTTCTGTTATTGGGCCAGCATTTTACCAACTAATAAATCTAAATTTCCATTGTCATAAAATATTTTTTTTGGCTCATATTTCATTTGACATTGACACCCTCACATCTCTGTCCAAGGAGTAAAATGGGATATACTCCTTGACAAAACAAAATTTCCCAAAACTGGAGAAGGGAAATTTCTCAAATTATTTATGACAGGCTAGGAATTTAATACTTTATTTGTGTTATTTCATTTATTTTGGAGAACCACATAGACTAGTTTTCAAATATGAACATATTAAATACTTCATCCCTGATGGGTATTTTTTTTTTATGGCGGCCGACGTTCATGGTCCATTTAATCTGAATATATTAAATCATTCATGTTCTATTTGTTATGTTTATGGTGAGGTTAATTTGATGACCGATGTTCTTGTAAATAAGACTACAATTTTTACGGATGTTACTATTTGACGTTCTATGCCTCCAGACACAATTACCTTATTATAGAGTTGTAAAATAGTACTACGTAACTTTTCCGATCTTTTATTAACGAAAATTGGGTAGAAGGCATTCTTACTCACTTATTTACCCAAAAAAATAATAATGAGTATTTTTTTTTTGAGATGCCCTATTCAATAGCTTAATATGCAACACATTTTTTAGTTGCCATGAAAACTTTCTCCAACAATGGAGGGCTTAAAATTGTCCTCTTATGTAATAGTGACTAAGGGTTGTAACTATTAAATTATTTACTTTTGGTATAGGGAAGTCGTAATTATTTTTAGCTATTGGATATAAAATTCAATAGAATAAGATTTGTCACTATATTCGAGAAATTTTATTTTGGACTTTATATGTAATCAATGACATATTCTCAACCACGTGATTTTACATTCAACGATCAATAATGATTGTGACCTATTTGTATCAAAAAAACAAATGATTTCATTGTGTACATTTCCTTAATGGAATGGTGCCTTTTGTATAAGATGTCAATTTTAAATGATCAAAGTAAGGCACATCTCTAAATCTCATTAAAAAAATATAGTTCTTAAGCCGAAGAACTTTTAGATTTTCTAAAATCTATTCTGACCCCTAATTTTGAAATTTAAAACTTCAAAATGGTGTAGAATGAGTAAATCTATAAAGAATTGAATTTTTTTAAAATAGATGTTTTAAATAATGTTTTATGGGATACACTATTTTTAAACCTAAATTCTTTTTTGTTCATATATATACATCTTGAGACAAAGGCAATCAATTGTAGAGTTATTGACCCGAGGGCAAGGCAACTTTTCCGAGTGAATATTTGAGGTGCATTTTACTTATTGCCTTTATTTTAATACAATGGGCAAGGTCTAATATGGCAAAATAATGCCCTTCTATAAATAATGTCACATGCTATGAAGCTCTCGTTCCCTCTCTCCCTCGGTGCAAGAGATTGCCTGTTTTCCTCTCTTAGAATTTGTGCTTGAAATGGGACAGGCCCGCTAGGGCAAGCAATAGGCTGGATTTGGATTGGGCTAGTATTGGCCCTAGGCCGGCCTTAGTCCCCATAACGTCTATTTGAGCCCGGCCAGACTTTAACTAGGTCAAAGAGGCCCTGGCCTTATCAAGGTTGGGCCGGGCTTCACTAGGCCAAATACATCTAGAGTTCAATAATCTCAACCATGGCAATGATCTAAAATTAGATTTTTTCTTTTTAAAAAATTATAAATGTTATTTTTTGAATTCCTTTCTTCACTATCCATTTTAACTTTTATTGGATGTAACATTTTCTGACATCCATCTTAG
Organism: Amborella trichopoda; assembly: GCF_000471905.2. Next base: position 2,519,306 of record NW_006498085.1, on the reverse strand, counting down.
AGATGGATATTAGATAGACAATGGATTGTATGACAAGGGATAGCATGGTAATAGGTGACTCACCAAAATCGTATCATTTTCTATTTGGACCGTGTTTAAAAAAGTCATTGGGCTGATTCTGAGTGGCCCCGAGTGGGCTCGTGACTAGCCGGGGATTGACCTAAGTTCATTGAATCACTCAATTTGTATATAAAAAAATTAAAATCCATCCATTCTTAATATTTATCCCCAATTTTTGCACTAAAAATCACAAAATTAGTATCAATTTTTTTGTGAAAATATTGTAGCAAAATTATTATGAAAAATCAACATTAATAGATACTCAGATAGAAAATAAACTCTCAATATTCATGTATTTTTACAAAATAATGAAAGCCCATAATGCACTACCTCATTTGTTTAAAAACAAACAATATTTAATAATTTTTTGAAATTTTTAAGGCTGGATCAGATCATTCCATCTTATCCACAGATTCAAATGGCCGATCCACCAATTTGGACCGGTTTTTTGAATTGGTTGATTTGTCCCGTTGATATGGGATTTTTAGCATTGGTACATAATTTTGTAAGAACTGGATGGGGCCAGTCAATTCGAACTAGAAATTGTGGAATCGACAATTTTTTTGGTCCAATCTAGTGCATGAACGGGATTTCATATTGAATCGGCCATGAACCGATGAACTGTCAAATCCATGTTGGATTGGTAGTGCCCCGGTTCATTATTGAACCGGACCATCCAAATGTGGGGAAGAAAAGAAGTTTTCTGCCCCATTTTTTTAAAAAAAATAGAAAAAAAAACCTACAAGATCCCTTTACTCTCGCGAGTAAAACCCCACCTAAGTTTAGTTTTAAGGTCCCAAATTTTGGGGATATAATCTATTCAATACATATATTAGCCTCAATAAAATTTTCATAATTGCACCCTCTAAGTACTTGAAAAAAAAATAAAATTCAAGATTGAATAGAAACTGTCTAATTTTTAGAGGGTAAAATCTACGTGTTAAAAAACTCAAATTTCAAATGCTTTTTTTAGAATAATCATTAAATGATTCTAAAGTGGTTACCAAATTTCAGATTGAATAAATCCTCCAAAGTAGTTCATCTGCTAGAGGAATAGAAATTTGTAAATTTTAGCCCACCTCAAAAATTTCACGAGGTTGTTTTGATGTCCAAATATCCTCAAATTGATAATCTTGACATCATGATGCATGGATATGAGAAAAAAATGGATTTCAAGTTTTGGAAATAGTGCATCTTGTAATGCATTTTGGACCATCAATTTTTAAGATTTTCAAGAGTTCATGGATCTGTTGGATCTACATTGTGTTTTAAGTTTTAAATTTTATAATTAGAGATGAAAATATATTTTAAGGCTATCATAAAGATTTTCAATATTGAAACCACATTTGTCGATTGAATTTGAAGGTGCTTTACTTTAATTGTTTAAAGCCTTGGCCATATTAAATGACAAAAGAACGAAACAAAAATATTATTCTCCCTTGAACTTTTTACTTTGACTAAGGCTTTTGCCATTCGACATGTTCAAAACGAGCCTCTATCGTCGAAGCTATTTCTAGCATGTTTCCGGCAGATTTCCGGCGAAGCTACTGGAACATGTAAGGTTTTGTTTTGTTTTTTTTATGTACTTCAATATTTATTTATTAGTTTATTGTAGAAGATTTAAAAATAAATGAACATGTACGTATCTGCCTGAATGTGATTATGAAGTTGGGGCTTGTATATTTTAGAATGTGTTTTCGAATTTGTGATTACATTTTTTAGGTTACTTTGAAGGGATTTTGCCATTTGTAAAAGCCCCTCAAAATATTGCTCAATAATATAAAAACGAATAAAAGCCCTATTATTTGGTTTTTATTTTATTTTACATATATATGTTTTAATTGTAAGGCTTTTACCACTGAAATTTGTAAAAATCCATGAATAAGTAAATCTGAAAATAAAAAATGATTTTTTTTTTTGTGCAATTTGTTTTTGTCGAAGATCTCTCTTATCAAGCTAATGGCTCATGGGATAGTCACGTGGCGGTCGGAGGGATCAAGTCACGACAGCGCTCCCTACCGTCCGCGCCGGACTCAGGCTTAGACCTATGTGGATCCGACGAAGACGGTAGGTACTGACAAATATCATTTTAGCACAAAGGACAGAAAAACCTTTATGAGTTTTGGATGGATAAATGAGCCTGATGGGTTTATTGGGCATTTGGATATTCATCTCTCTCTATGAAATAAAAAAAAAAAAAAAAAAAAAAAAAAAAAAAAAGTAATACCAATAAAAACGTGACAGAAAATAAAATTCTTTTTTTTGAATTATCTGATGATTTTCTCTCTTTTTCTTTTTTTATTCCCAAAAATTATTGTGGAAACTGGATTTGCACGATTTTTTATATTTTTTAATTTTTCTTTATTTTAGTATTCTTATTAATCATTTAATTTCTAAAGCCGGTCCAACCGGTCCGGTCCAGTTAGGCCGGTTTGACAACATACTACATTCTTAGTAATCAGCCCATGGAGCAAAGAGTGCGAAAGTAGCAGAAAATTGAAGAACATTGTTTACTTTCAGCAGTCTCACATAAATGGCAGTCTGATTCTTGGGGCAAGTTGAGTAGATTCGAAGTGGGAGTGCCTCATGAACCTCTTCTCCCAAGCTGGAGAGCTAAGCCACCATGTCTCAGCTTTACTAGAGAGATGCACCCACCTCTCTCACCTCAACCAACTTCATGCCTTTCTCATTACCCTTGGCCAAGCCCACCTTCCCCTCCTCTCTTTCAAACTCCTCCGTTTTTGCACCACCACTTTGGGCGGCACCCACATCGACCACGCTCGCCTCATTTTCGACCACAACCCCGGCCCCAGTGTCTACCACTGGACCGCCATCATCACCGCCTACGCTCAGCAAGGGCCACCCGCCTGCAAAACTGCTCTCCATCTCTACAAGCAAATGCACTTCAATTCTGTTGCCCCCAACCAATTCACCTTCCCCTACATCCTCAAGGCCTCTGCGCAAATCTTCGCGCTTCTGGAGACTGCACAGACCCATGCCCACATTGCCAAGTCCGGCTTTGACGCATGGACCGTTGTGAGGACTGCCCTCGTCGATGCTTATGCAAAGTGCGGAGTCCTTGAGGCAGCACGCCGTGCTCTTGGGGAGATGCATGAGCCAAATGTGGTGTCCTTCACTGCATTGTTGACTGGTTTTGCGAAATTTGGAAAGATGGGCGACGCATTTGTTCTTTTTGAGGAGATGAGAGAGCGAGATGTACCCGCATGGAATGCGGCAATAGCAGGGTGTGCGCAAAATGGTCTGTTCGTTGAGGCATTGTCTCTTTTCAACCGTATGCTTGCAGAGAGCCACCAGCCAAATCACATGACTCTAGTGTGTGCGCTTTCAGCTTGTGCACATCTCGGCACACTGGGGGTCGGTGGTCCGCTTCACGCTCATGCATACAAGTGTGGCTCTGGGGCCTCCCCATTTGTCGGTAACGCACTTATCAATATGTATGCAAAGTGTGGCTGCTTGAAAGAGGCACGCAAATTGTTCGATCGAATGCAAGAGCGTAGCATCTCAGCTTGGAACTCCATGATTAATGGCCTTGCACTGCATGGGCACGCACGTGAGGCTATTGAAATCTTCAATAAGATGCAGGTAGAGAATGTGAGGCCCGACGAGGTGACATTTGTTGGAGTTTTAAATGCTTGCACACATGGTGGCCTCATCGATGAGGGGTGCTCTTACTTTCTCTCAATGAAAAAGGACTATGGCTTAGAGCCTCAAATTGAGCACTATGGGTGCGTAGTCGATCTCTTGGGTCGAGCAGGTCTTCTTGAGGAGGCGATAGAGGTGATTGAAGGGATGAAGCAAGAACCCGACGATGTGATATGGGGCGCGCTCTTAAACGCATGTAGAATGCATGGTAATGTGGGATTAGCTGAGAGTGCAGTCCATCGAGTGATGGAGCTCGACCCAGGTAATGGCTCATATATGGTGCAACTAGCAAACTTGTATGGGGAGAAGGGGAAGTGGGAGGAGGTGGGGAGGTTAAGGAGGTTAGTAAGAGATGGGCCCATGGAGAAGACACCTGGTTGTAGTTGGATAGAGGTGGATGGGGACGTTGTGGAGTTTTACTCAGCTGATGGGGTGATGAATGGGAGAGCTGAGGAGGTTTATTCTGTGTTGGAGCTTTTGGTTTGGCAGCTGAGAAATGCAGGGCACATGCCTGATTTGACCTAAAGGAAGTGCGATGGAATTTGGGGGAGTCTGTATTGTTTTGTTCTTTTGGGTATGATCACTTTATGATTCTTGGTGGAAGATAATTGTGGTTTGTTATTGATGAATGTTTACCTTTCCCCTCCTTCCCTTGGGGGTATTCTTCCATAGCGATTCAGCGAGGCACTCATATCTTTTTCTCTATCTTACTTCTTGGGATTGTAACCTTGGTGTCTAAGTGGGTGTTGATGAGGAGCTTCCATAATTTGACTGAAAGTGATTCAAATATGGTATTCCCGGTCCAGAGGGACTCACCATTGCACCTTTAGGACCCGAGACTTGGTAAGTGACTAAATCATGGCTATGGTCAATGAGTTTCATGAAATTCTATAATCCAACTGGGTGCAAATGCCACCTTCATTACCCTAAAGTTTGGCTGGAGCATGAGATGTAAAGGGGATTTTATACCCATCAGCCTCATCAATAGCACTTACAAAATCAATGCAAAGATTTTAACAACACGGCTGAGAGTATTCCTATCTAAAATGTATCTCAATCAAAGATGCTATAGATTGATGATTTTTGAATGAATTCGTTAATGCGAGTCACAGGGCAAAGAAATCGAGCTAATTTGTAAGCTTGATCTCTAGAAGGCTTATGATAATGTGCAATGAAACATCTCGACAAAATTAAAGAGATGATTGGCTTGGAGAGAAATTGGCAAGGGTGGATTCAGGCTGCATTTCGTTAGTTTCATTCTTAATTATACTCGGTGGAAACCCATGTGGATTTTTTTTCCTAGAATTAAAGCTATAAGGCAAGTGGATTCATTATCACTCTTCCTCTGTCATTTTATAGCGAATGCTTTCAGTCAGAAGATCGAGAGGGTCCACAAATGTGGAATCCTATGGGGCTTTCTTGCAGGGGCAGGTGGGCTGGTGATATTCCATCTACATTATTTTGTTGACATCTTGATCTTCTGTGAATCTAATGAACAACTAGTAGATATTTTGTTGATCTTCGTCAGGTGTGCAACACTACGATAGAACAATCCTATATACATGGAAAAGTAATCTCCAATCGCCTGGAGGTCGTATTACATTGATAAAGACCACTCACTTAAACTTGCTGGTCTATTCTATATCACTACTTAAGATGCCCGTTGCAGTTGTTCATAAGGTTGAAAGATTGCGAAGAAAATTCCTATGGAGAAGGTTCTCCTTCAATCATAATTTTCATATGTTAAGGTAGGTGTCGGTATGTTGGCCAAGGGCCATTGGTGGGCTCGACATAAGGAGGCTCATGATGTTAATATAGCAACTGGAAACAAAGTGGTATAACCATTATGGAAAGGGAGTGACCATATGTGGAGAAGAATTGTTGGACACGAGTATGGATCAATGAACAAATTGTTGGATCCTTAAATCTACAAACCTTGGGAACAAAGTCACGAGTATTTGAACATGAATTTCCTTGCCTGAGTTTGTTCAGGTTCTAGATCAAAACACTATCTTTGTGGTTCTTTTCTCAATGTTAGTTGTAGGCTAAGCAAGACAGGCTTCAACTTTACTGGGAAGCCTATCCCCATGCTTATATTTACCTATACATCGACTTTATTGAAATTGTCCATGAGCCTTTTGACCTTTCATTGCTCATCAATCTTCTAAAAGAAAGCCTAGTAACAAGTTGAATCTTTTTTTTTTTTGGTTAATCTCCATCTGGTTGAGTATTCCACTGTTATTATTTAAATTTTGCATCAGATTCTATGTATCTGACTAATTATACAGCGTGCTGACCTCTCCCTCTCTATACAGCATGCTGACCTCTCTCTTTCTCTCTCTCAAAACCAGGGCAAGTTCTCTTGTCAAGTGAAGTTATCAAAATTGTGGACATTATCTTTGGTGGTGAGATGAGGAAAGGCTTGCATCCACAGATGCAAAGGATTTCATATATGACACAGTGTTGAGGTTGATCCAAGTTATGATGACAAAGATACATAACACTGGTAAAGTCTACTACTTCAGGGCAAGGCGTCAGATGGCTCAAAGTGTGGGCCAAATTGCAAAGTTCCAAGATGCATTATGACTCTAAGACCGAAGAGGCAGAAGAAAAGTGAGGTGCACCAGGAATGGGTTAAAGGTATAGGTGGTCCGGGGAGCGGGTGCCACAATGGGACATCTAGATTCCATTCCTACCACAGGTAAGGGACCTTTCTCTGCTGAACTATCTAAAAAAAAGGGGGTTCGACAATGGAAATTCCCATTTTTTTCTTTGATGGAGGGCAATCATTTCAACTTACCTTCAAATATGCATCATTGTTGTGTGTGGTGGAGACTGAGGGTATCTTTCAATTTCCTATTACTTATCTTGTTCAGCTGAAGTTTGTGACAAATTTAAAACGAAAAGAAACAGCTTATGGGGTAAGAGATCTTTCATGTTTTTACAATTTTTTGTGTTTTATGTTCTGTTTTGGCTTGACGCCCCATGAAATTGTTAGTGTTCTCCATTTTAAGATCTATCTTTATTCATTTGCAATCTCTATATATTCTTGTGAGAATAGGTGATGGGAATATTGGGTCTCAGCATCCTCTGCCTTCTAACTATCTGTATCTTTTCTTTTCATTTCTTTTGTGATTTTTTCACACATTAATATGACATATGGGTTACCTTCTCAAACTCCTTGCTGTGAAAGAAAAAACATACGGATTTCTCTTTGCGGATAGAGAACTCCACGCCATCTTTTCCAATAGGATCCGGTTTTTTTTTAACTCCACGCCCCTTTCCCTATAGGATCCGTCTTTTTTAGTCCCCCGACTCGTACTACATCCATTCGTTATATAGATCTTGGATCCAAATTTGTAGAGATTCATGATCAATGATGATCATGAATATTTTAAATAAAAAATAAAAAATTAGAACAATATATATATATTTTTTCGTATCTGTTGGATAGAAATATTTAGTTGTCGAGGTTCATCTTAAAGATGGACCTTTGTAAGTCAAAGACACTTTCCATTCCCTATATTCAATCAATTTTGACTAGCATTGCTCTTTCATTTTATTCCTGAACATTTTGTTGCCTTTGATTACACATACATGCATGTACATGAGTAGTCGATTCGTTTGAAAAAAGTTTTTGATGATGATAATGAAATGATGCATGCATGGGTATGCATGTACCAATGAAAGTATGTTTTGAACATGTAACTAATATTGAAGGCAATATGCAAATCAAAGAGTATTTTGTTAATCAAAACCATGAAGAAATGCAAAACCACGAAAGGCCAAACAATTGTAAAAATTTGCATTGAGAAGAATTGAAATTTCTGAATGGTAGGGCTGGCAATGGGCCAGGCGTCTCTGCCCATTGCGGCGGCCCAGCCCAAAAAGGTAGGGCTGGTGCCAACTTGTTTTGTCCCAACCTGGCCTTCTTTTTTCTTTTTTTTGTCTTCATTGATTTTTGCCCGGCCTGGCCTGGCTCGGCCCTTATCCTCCTTATTGGATAAAGGCTGGGCCAGGGCTAGGGCCATGGCTGGCCCAGTCCAAGCCCGGCTTGTTGCCCCTCTAATTGTCAAGAAAGTTTGTCAAATCGGATGGCAGCTCCCCCTAAAGCTATGACTCTCGACAAGAACTACAATTTAAGAGCTCAAAATTTGAAAGCGGTTGCATCTTTACTAAAATGAGATTGATTTGTAATGCCTTATTCTTACAAAGCTATTTATCTCAACCCCAGTTCCAAATTCTAATTCCCAAATTAATTTACCAAATAAGTGATAAAAAAATAATCCCCAGTTTTAGAAGGGAAAGCCAAAAGATTTCATGCTTCGATTTGGGTATGTAAGCCCATAGACATACCCTGTTAGAAGGAAAAAAAAAATCCAAATCACACTCTCCGTGCACCTGAATATTTATGTCTCAAAATGAAAAAGAGATTGTCCGATTTTTTGAAGGTGAGATGTTAGAAAACTTAAAATTCAAATTTTCTTTTTTGAAATAGTCATCTATTGATTCTTAGATAGTTTCCAAAATTTCAAGTTGAAAAATTCTCCCAAGTAAGTCATTTGCAACCAAGCCATTTGCCAAAGGGAGTAGATGTATCAGTGTATGCAAAATCGAACCAAAACGGTTAACCAGACATGCGCTCAGAAGCGGTTTAACCGGCCTAATCGATAAATCGGCCAATTCAACCGTTCTAATAGGGTAAGTTCGGAGTGATTAAAAAAAGTGTTGCAAAATAAAAAAGATACAAAAAAAAGTCTACTCAAATATGAAAAGCATATAAAGAATAACAAAATGCATTCAAATGAAGTTAACAATTAATTAGAAAAATAGATTTTAACAAATCGATTTTTGAATTAAAGTGACTATTAATGACAAAAATACATTTTAATATGTACCATAATGTAAAGAATATTAAAAAATGCCATTACAAACCAAATTCTTTTTTTTTGGGGAATTTATTTACAATTTTTTTATTCTTTTTTAAAATACCGATTGATCAACAAAACCACCCAAAACTAGAATCGGCCACTCCGATCTAACTGAGTGGTTAGCGGTTAGATCACCCGGTTTTTTTAACAATGAGGTGTATAGTATGCTCCTATAGGAGCATAATGTACACGCTCGAAAGGTAGACTAAAACATGGATGAAGTTTCTATAAGGCATGGGTTTTAGGAAAACAAAATAAAGCATCGCCTCAAATCCTCGTCCCAAAAGTACTTTCAGCAACCAAAATTTCCACTATAGCTCTAAAATCAAGTTTCAACACCAACAGTAAATTTTCAAACTCAAAAAATGGTACAGATCTTGTGTAACTGTGAACATTTGTTTTTTATGGCAAAATAGACAATGTAGATAATTTGTTTACATTATACGCTATTTTTAGAGCTTGAAATCCTAATTGTTTTTTACAACCATAATGTTGAAGCCTAGATGATCGATGTAAAATTTTTCCAATACTTGAATTGTAATTTTCGATGAGTTGTGATACGAGAATTTACGGTTGTAGCCCTATCAAACCATTTTCCTTTAATGAATTTTGAAGATGCCAAATGTTATTTGGACTCAACAATGGCAACCATCGAGTTTGGAAATGAATGGTTGATATGCCACATTAATGGATTATTGGTGTCACAGCCCATAGTCCTTAGGGTTAGCAAAGGGCTGGGCTAGCCCGGGTCCCAGTAGGAGTAGGCCAGGACTGGGCCAAAGAAGCCTTAGCTTAGGCCTAGATGGAATCAAAGGGAAACAGAAAAAATTGAAGAAAAAAGGGCCGGGTTGGGTTGGGCAGAACCAAGTTGGGATTGGATGAGGCCCGACCCTACTCTTGGGCCTTGGTGGCTCGACCCTGAGGCCATTTGTGGCTCAAGCCCTAGTGTTTTGGGGTGGGGACAGGTCGCCTGGCCCATTGCCAACCCTACTCACAATCTCATCCAATGTTCACAAACTTGTCATGTGCTTGGGACTCGGGCCTTGCCCATGGAGAGCAACTCAAGCAAGTCAGAGTTGACTTGCCTAAGCTGTAAAAAAATAAAATAAATTCAAAATATTTATTAAAAATAAATAAAAAATAAGAATAAAAATAAACTAAAAGCCACATAACGAGTCCAACTAATATGGAAATAGATATAAAAAGTGGGTTTAGAAAAAAAAAAAAATGATTTACAGCCAAAGATATTTAAAAAAAATTCAAAAAAAGCGGAAACTATAAAAATATGACATAGGGCCAAAAAATAAAACTCACCAATCATTACATAAAGGATGTGTTTTGTATAGCACCTAGGCTCTAAACAATCAAATTAGAGTCTACCTTCAAATAGTATCGAAAAATGTAGTTTCAATACATGAAATCTTAGTGATGGCCTTCAAATATATTTTTATCTTTATTTATAAAGTTTAAAGCTTCAAAATAGTGCAGATTGACAAATTTATGAAATCTTGAAAATTGATTGTCTAAAAATACGTTACAAAATACACTATTTTTAAAACTTGAAATCCATTTTTTTTTATGTCTATGCATCTTGATGTCGAGATAATCAATTTGAGAATATTTGGGCATCAAAACAGCATCTTCTAGTGAAATTTTTGATATAGGCTCTGATTTGATTGTTTAAAGCCTCAGCTCTATATAAACTTTTCCCTTACAATAAAATATATTTATACATTGATTCACAATTCAATATATTTTATATTTTGTGAGGTTTGTATAAGGTGTCAACCTGATAATATTGAAGTAAGGCGCACCTCAAAACTATGTCGAAAATGCAGTTTCGGTGTCGCAAAGCCTTGCGATGATATGAAAATCAATTGTTTCTCCCAATTATGAAATTTAAAGTTTTATAAATGGTAACGATCAAGCAATATATAAATACTTGAAAATCATGAAAATGGACGGTCCAGATAATGTGTTAAAAGATAAACTATTTTTTGGACTAAAAATCCCCTATCTTCATGTCTATAAATCTCGAGGCCAAGATCGATTTGAGGGTTTCCCAGCATAAAGAACAACCTTTTCTAATGGGTTTTTTAGGTGCATCATACCCGTCCAGCGTAAACTTTTCTTTTTATAATATTGTATTTTCTAGTTACCTCGAATTTCCAACTACCCGGCTTGATAAGAGGCCAAGTTTCGATTAGCCAAGTCCAAGCGAACTTGGCCAAGTTTTTTATTACTGGTCCACTACATCCCCCTTAACCAATAAGTAGTTTTTAGTTTCTTAATCCGAGATATATGGCTAGGCCGAGTACCTGAGTGTGTGACAATTTTGGGTATTTAAAAAATATAACTAAAAAGATGAACAAAAATTGTTAAAAAAATTAAAATTGCATTATACAAATTTTTTCTTACATAATTTAGATGTATTTAGCAAAGATGGGTGAATGTTTTTTTTACCATAAATCCCTATTTTTATATATTTTTCTTAAAAATATCCCCAGATATGGTCTTTCTATTCCATTTTTCTAATAATTCTTTTTAGCTCATTCAGACTCCTAAAGATTTTTTATTTTTATTTTTATTTTGATTTTTAGTACTTTTTTTTTTTTTCAATTTATTCAGGGATTTTCATCATCATGACTCGGTCGAGTCATGAGGACTAAGCCAGGGGCCTCTTCCCTGGCTGGGGAGTTTCTGTAAACTGCTCTAAAATGGTCATTTCCTAGATGTAGAATGAAGTTTTAGTGCTATAATATGCTGAAAACCCCGGAAATTTTGGCGCGATTAATCGCACTCAAACACTGAAAATTCTCCTATTTTTCTTGCAATTATCATGAAATTCCAAGAACCCAAACATGATGAGAACAACCCATTTCCGAAAAATCTTTAAATGGTTTTGTCCTTTCAAAGAAAACAATCTCCAGTCGATTTTCAAAGCTAATCTTGCATATACTGTCTCAGCGACCCAAGAACTCACTATAATTCCTCAAAATCTCAGGTGCAATGGTGATGAAGCATTTGTAAACATCTATTCATGTAATTCAACTGTAACAGAATTGGCCATGGCTGGTGATCTATTCACAGCACGCAATGTGTTTGATAAAATGACTCAAAGAGACACAGTGTCGTGGAATTGTATGATGTCTGGTTATTCGCGAAATGGCCACTATGAAGAAGCTCTGAGACTTCTTTCTAGATTCTTAAGTGAGAACTTAAGACCCAATGAAAGAACTTTCTCAATTGCGTTATCAAGTTGTGCAGATACAAGAGCTCTAATTCAGGGTAAGCAAATTCATGGGCTACTGATAAAGACTGGTTTTTGTGGATATGTTTATGTGGGTACTTCTCTGATCACCTTTTATTCTAAGTGCAGAGATCCAGGTTCTTTAATGGAGATTTTTAATGGTATAACTCAATGTAATTTGGCCTCGTGGAATGCTCTTCTTTCTGGGTTTGCATCAAACTTTTGGATCAGTGAAGCTCGATGGGTCTTTGATCACATGCCATTAAAAAATGTGGTGTCATGGACTTCTATGATTAATGGGTATGTTGAGATGAAGAAAATTAATGAAGCATATAGATTGTTTCGTTCCATGGCTGAGCGAAATTCAGTTACATGGGCTGTTATGATATCTGGTTTTGTTAATGATGGGCAATATGAAAGGGGACTAACACTATTTGTTGATATGATGGCTTGTATAAAAGATTTCAGAGCCATTAAACGTATGGTTATTAGTGCTTTCAATGCTTGTGCAGGTATAAAATTTGTTAATTTGGGTATGGCAATTCATGGATTTATTTTGAAAATTGGTTTGGATTTTGATGAGATTCTGCAGTCTTCCATTATAACCTTTTATGCGAAGTGTATGCCTATTGAGGAAGCAAGAGTTGAGTTTGAAAAGATGCAGGTTCAGTCCATTGGGTCTTGGAATGCCATTATCAGTGGATATGTAAACAACAATAGAATAGAAGAGGCATGGGAATTGTTTAATGACATGCCTGAACCAGATTCGATATCATGGGACATTTTGATTAATGGCTATGCTAAGAAAGGATTAATGGAAAAAGCCATCTTTTTATTTGAGAGGATGCCTGAACCCACTGTTATAACTTGGACTTCTTTGATCTCAGGTATGATAGAGAATAAGTGTATCGATGATGCAAAAAGATTTTTTGAGAGGATGCCTGAAAGGGATACAGTTTCTTTTACGGTTATGATCAATGGGTTGGTACGAGAGGGAAAGATTGAAGAAGCTGAAGATTTCTTCAAAAGAATGCCTGAGAAAAATGCCATTGCTTACAATGTCATGATCGATGGTTTTGCTCGTCATGGTAGATTGGTAGAGGCTCGGAAGCTCTTTGAAGAAGTGAAAGAACCTGATATCTTGTCTTGGGCTTCAATGATTGGTGGGTACATGAATTTGGGGCATTATGAGTGTGCATTGGAGCTTTATAACCGAATGATTTTTACTGGCTTATGCCCCAACGAATCTATTTTAACCAGTATTTTGACTGCTTGTGCAAGTTTGGCTCTACTAAAATTTGGCCATGAAGTTCATGTTCTAAGTATCAAAATCGGGTTACAATCATACTCGATAGTCGCTAATTCGCTGATTAATATGTATTCTAAATGTGGGGATATAGTGACTGCAGAGTCAATATTTAATAAAATGGAAAACCGAGATTTGGTAACTTGGAATGCTTTGATAAGTGGATATTCAGTGAATGGGAATGCTCAAAAGGCCATTGTAGCTTTTGAAAAGCTTGTATCCATGGAGATAAAACCAGACTCTGTGACTTTTCTTAGTCTTTTGTTGGCTTGCAGCCATGCAGGTCTGGCAAAACAATCTTGGAACTACTTTAGCATTATGAGCTCTATTTATGGAATTAAGCCTGAGAAAAGCCATTATGGATGTATGGTTGATCTTCTCTCTCGTTTAGGATTGGTTGTAGAAGCAGAGAAGTTGGTTTCATCCATGCCTTTTGAACCCGACTCTGTTATTTGGACCTCGCTGCTTAACGGCTGCAAAGCAAAACCCAATTTTGATATAGCCCAAAGAGCAGCTAACAAGCTAATAAAGGCAAACTCTCGAGACCCAAGCCCATATTTGCAGCTCATAAGCATTCATGGATCGGAACGTAGATGGGTCCATGCTGAAAATGTAAGTGATAATATGGAAAAAAAGAAGGTTCGAAAGAGACCTGGGTGCAGCTGGATCGAGATCAATGGTGAGATGCACCATTTCTATGCTTCTGATCAGTCGCATCCATTGAATCAAGAATTGCAGACCCATTTGAGAACACTCATATCTGATATAAAAAAGCTGGGTTATGTTCCAAACTGCAGTCTGGTGATGCAAGATTTGGAGGATCAAGAGAAGGAGGAGGTCCTTATTCAGCATAGCGAGAAGCTCGCTATTGCTTTGGGGCTTCTCAAACAGGCAAATTCAAAGCCTATTAGGGTAATTAAGAACCTTCGGGTTTGTGTTGATTGCCACACAGCAATTAAGCTTATTTCATTGAGCAGTGGGCGTGAGATTATCATGAGGGATGCACTTAGGTTTCATCATTTCAAGGATGGATCTTGCTCATGCTCTGATTACTGGTGATACATAACTCATATTCCTTCAGTTGTATATTGGGGTTTAAGTTCTTAGCCCAGGCTCTTCAAAAGCATCATAGTGTATATACTATATCAGCTTACAATCTGAATGATTTTCACCGACTTGATAGATCACGAAGTAGTATTAAAAAGTGATTTTAGATATCTAGGAAGCCAAACTAACGGCCTCTACGTTAGCCCTCTATTAGGCCAAAGCTCTTCATATACAAGACAAATGTCCTCTTCTTAAGAGCTTTGCTTTTCCATTGGAGGCTCGTTTGTACACAGCTTAAGAGAGCCTACAAATAGAAGCACCTTTTTAAAATTAGCACCATTTGACAGAGTTATGTAATAGAGATGGAATTTCAGTGATTTATTGTATATAAGTTGTTAAATATTTCTTCACAGAAGTAAGCAAAACAAAACAGCCATGAGACATCTCACGGATAAATTTAATTTCCTGAACAAAACACCCCATTACCCAAAAAGGCTAAAGCTGGATCTTCCAGAAAATTCCAAATCAAAACTACATAATTTGTTGATGACCAGCATCTAAGATGGCTTCCGAACATTGCCTAGATAATTTACAAAGAGAGAGATTGCTCCCCCACAAGTGAAGACAACTCGGCTTTATAAATGTTTTCAAATGCTGCTTCTAAGCAGCCGCACTCCGTCCCCGAAACCCCACTACCCGAAGTTTGGATGCACTTGTCTTTACCCTTTGACCTGTATTGGGTTTCCTGGTTTCCACTCTCTTCTTCACAATTTTGGGCTTTGGAGCCATTGAACTCGTTTGATTCTTCTTGCTCTTCGTTGAAACAATCTTTTTACCCGCCATTGAACTCATTGGATTCTTCTTGCCCTTTGCTGAAACAATCTTTTGAGCTGAAGATTGAGACCCCTTGGATGATGACTTTATTGAAGCTGTGCTAATTTTTGCTTTTGGTTTCAAATTTGTGACTTTTCTCACAGATTTGTAATCACTCTGGTTTTGCTTGGCAACCTCAAGAGACTCCAAGCTCTCATTCTTCTTAATGGCTTCTTCAATCCTGTCAGCCAAAAGTTGGTCTTTTTTGGCCACAAGGCTTGTTACTCTCCCTGTAACAAAATGAGAGGAAAACGTTTGGGTTACAATATTCGAAGACTTTTTTGTTCTAACAGATATCATCTAAATGAATTTTGTGGACTCCTGTGGCAATGTCCCAACAGTAAATGGAAAATTGACCCAAGAAATCAAAATTCCACAGATTTTATGCCACCAGTTATTGAGATTCATGGTGAGAGCCTGGAAGAAGCAAGTGAGAGGCGAATGATCACACCTTTTGCTCCCATACGAGCTGTTCTCCCCGTTCGATGAAGATAGTCAATCTACATAAACACCGCACGGACCTCTTGTTAGCAAGTAGCACCCTCACTTCTCTCCATTTATTCTCTCTCTAAGTCCTTGTTCTCTAGCCACATTGTGACTTAAGCCCATTTCTCTGTCAACATTCTCTCTCTCCCATGCTGCAGTTGAAGCTCTCTCTCTCTCTCT
>NW_006498085.1:2477553-2492430 GCF_000471905.2 Amborella trichopoda | reverse complement strand
TTTGTAAAATATTGAGTGAATTTGATAGAATGGCGGAAAAAAAAAAAAATACAGTTCTTACCTGTTTTTCTTGCACCCGTGCCTTCAAATTCAAAATTGATATGTATTCCTCCAAAATAATCACAAATTATGAACAGAAACCTCTGAACAACACTCTTACGATCAATCACCCTAAAATTTTACAAAAAATGATGCCCTCTTTCACTTGAAATCAGTGAAATGGCGGAACCCTAAAACTCACTTTTCGATCCAATTTTTTTTGATCAAAATCAGTGATTTTTACTACCTTTTATTGACTGAAATGGCTGAAAAATTTGAATTAAAGCCTGCAAGGTTTGATTATAAGGCTGAAAAAGATGAAAAATGATAAGAAAATGACAAAAAAAGATGAAATCGTAAAGAACACTGCGCAGCCCGTATTCTTGAGTGAGACTCGACGCTTCACTATTGGGAATCGCCCGGTTCTCTCTAGACCCGGGCAATTCCTGGTTTTGTGGTAGAACCGACACGGGGACTGCCGATTCTCAAGTCAAACCAGGTGAGTCCGGGTCGACTCACAGTTTTTTCAAACCCTGGACCAAACACATTGACATGAAGGGTGCGGTTTGTATAGAGCCGAGGCTCTAAACGATCAAATTAGAGCCCACCTTTAAATAGCATCCAGAAATATGGTTTTAATATTAGAAAGTTTTGTGATGGCCTTAAATTATATTGTCATCTTTAGTGGTAAAATTTAAAGCTTCAAAAATAGTATAGATCGAACAAATCTATGAAAACTTGAGAATATTGAAAATTGACGGTTCAAAAACTACGTTATAAGATGTACTATTTATGAAACTTGAAATCTATTTTTTTCTCATGTCCATGAATCTTGATGTGGAGATGATCAATTTGATGATATTTGAGCATCAAAACAACCTTTTTTAGTAGAAGTTTTGAGGTAGGTTCTAATTTGATTGTTTAGACTTTAGAGCCTATGCTCTATATAAACTTTTCCCTTGACTGCTTACTGACTTACGGCCAAAACCCAACAACTGAAATTTGGTTCAATCTCTTTGGATGAGACCCAAGCCTCTCTTTTATTTCTTGAATGAAAATTCATCAAGCTACACTTAATATTTGAATTACTAGTATCTTGTCCATATTTTGTATCCAAATTCAAATAGTTCATTTTTCTTTCTATCAAATTTCAAAAAGTTTATTTTTCTTTCTATCAAATTTCAAATATTCCACTACACATCAAAATGTGCTTTAAAACTTATTTAATTACGAAAAATTGTTTCATGCCTGTATTTTTATATTTGCGGTCCCTGAAGCATAAAGTATCCATCTTAAAGATGAATGCAAAGCGGCGGTCCATTTAAAAATAATTGAAACTAATGATACAAATGTTTTTTAATAGAACTGTTATTTTTAATTTTTAAATTTTATTTCTCCAAGAGATTACATGCCTTGAACAATTAAGTCCAAAAAGCGATCTCAAAAATAGATTTTTAAGGGGTAAATCATTTCTACATGGACTCGTAGAAATCGTGTCTTTAATTTATACATGAATAGAACATTAAATAGTTTAATTTTACAGGTATTTTGCTAAGAGATGAGGTCGTTATAAGGTGCCCACCGTTTACTATACAAGTAAAGCACACCTCTAAAAATTTTGCTGGGAGAAGTAGTTCCTGGTTAGAAACCTTTTGATGACTTGAAAATTTACATTCAACCTTAATTATAAAATTTAAAAATCTTAAAAAAGTATGAATCGAACATATCTAAAAATACACGAAAATTTTAAAGATGTGCCGTCAAGATAACTTATTACCATATGAACTATTTTTAAAGTTCTAATTTTTTATTTATTTTTATATCCGTACATCTTAGAGTAGATATGATCAATTGGAAGATTTTCAAACTTAAAAGACATTATTTCCTACTAACTTTTTGATGTCCTCCTTAATTCTATGGTACAAATTTACATCCTTATATAAACCTTCTCCTTCGATAAGTTTTCCTACATCAACTTGTGACTGCTACGAGCTTACTCGTGTATTTCCATCAATTAAGACATGACCCCAATGTTTGGTTTTACCATTTTCCTTCTGTGAATGGGGAGAAGGACGCATAATGGACTGAGCATTATTTCTCCTGTAAGTGGGTAGGCCTAATTGTTCTAAACGACTGTCTTTTAGAGACCCAGTAATCTTTCTTTTTTTTCAGTAAAATGTAGAAAGATTGGGGGTAATTTTGTGTTTCCTTGCATTAATTTACTTGATTTTGTTTTTGTTTGAAACTAAGCTCAACCCATTTATAAAGAGTTTTTACAGTCAGTCTACTTCTAAGTTGTAGAGCGAGTTTTAATGAACAGAGCAAAAATACATCAAGAAATTTGTGTTCAGGGCGATATTTGTGCCCCATTTCTGTTGGACTTAGGTTTTAGTTAGGGTTTAAGGCCATGAAGACCATTTCAATCAACCCCATGTTGCAGATACACTGTATATCATGTACAACTCACCAGAAATTGATCAATTTTTACCTACCCAAAACCTTTCTCTCTGTCTCTTACCCCAACACTCACTTTCTCTTAGATTCCAAAGCCTTGTCTCTTTCTAAAACCGACCGCAAAACCTCATCTTTCCTGGTACCCATTTCCACTTCCTCTAATCTATTTTCATGGCAACCTAGATTCAGTAAGATTAGAGCTGAAAACCCACAACGCTCTAAGCTCTCTGGCCTAAAGAGGTTAGGTGGGGCTCTTGTTCTTGTCTTTGTGGGAGGCATTCTATTTATGCGAAGGTTTCGCAGCCCTTCAATGGTAGAGCCCATAAAAACCAATGCTCAGGCTCCATTAGAGGAGACAATTGATTTTGAGAAAGGGAATTTTGATGATGAACTTTACGTGGACATTTTGAGGAGAAACCCTCAAGATGTTGAGGCTCTTAAGGTGCTTTTGTATGGGAAAATGAGAGAAGGGAAAACCAAAGAAGCTATCAAATATGTTGAGAGATTGAGAGAGGTTGAACCAGGTGAAGTGGAGTGGAGGCTTATACAGGCCCTGTCTTATGAGTTGATGGGGCAGTTGAGTAAGGCCAAGAGGTTGTTCAAGGAGATCCTTGAAGAGAACCCGTTGCTCCTTAGAGCTTTGCATGTATGATTCTCCAAAACTTAAAGTTTCATTATTCTCTCAACTAATGATTTTATGCCTAGGGTTGCTTGTATGCTTCAAATGACTCTTTTTTTAGTATTCCTCAAAAAAATGACTATTTATTTAGTTTTTATATAATTGAAGATATTGGAAAAGGCTGAAATGATGATGATGATGATGTAATTGAAGATATGGAATAAATTTTTTGTGGAAATTCGGGTTGGTAGGCAAGTAATGATTATTGGTAATGTTTCTATAAAAGAAAAATGTTTTTAAGTATTCATTGATCGCTGTTTTGTTTGCTTTATATATATTTATTTGAACTGTTTTGTCAATTCTTCATTGAGAAGTTGGGAGAAGTGTTTAGAAAATGGAAATTGGTTTGTTGATTTGTTCAATGCTCTGCAAGTGATGATGACTAGTGAGTTTTTAACCCTAAACATGGTATGTTATTATTTCTATTTCTTGAAGAATAGTGAAACAACATTACTGAATTTCTTGGCAGAAGAGTGCTCATGCAAAATTGTTTTCTCAAAATTGTATTAATTTTGATAAACCTTTGAATTGGATTTCTAAACAATGGCAGAGTATAACTGTAATTGATGAAATGTCTTATTCCTAGATATAAATAGATCAAACACTAGTTCCAAAGTGGCAATTTCTTATTTCTATGATGCCAAACTACTATAGCGATCTTTGATTTAACATAGTTTAATTATATAAGATTTTTGATCTAGCATAGCTTAACCTCTCACTACTCAGATTCCTTTAATTTGTACATGACTATTTGATTCTTAAGATTAAGCCCAGTGGTTAAGATTTTAAGATGACTAGGAATGGATTCAATGAGCATTCAGTGACCTAAATCCTATATTTGAGATGAACGGCATGTATAGAATTTGCATTTGATTATTCAGAAGTTTGTATATATTCATATATCCCACTCCTTCCTACTATAAAAGAAGTAGAACAATCATATAGCGTCTTGAATACTCGAATTGTTCCTGTAAAGCTCTAGTCAAAGGCCTTTTATGTCAAATCAGTTGAAATTGGAGTCAGTTATTTGGAAGATGAAGTAATTGGTGATTAAGAATGAATGTGGAAGTTACGAAAGCATCCACTCTAGGCACCTAGCTAAGTTCCTGGGGATAATTTTTAAAATCAACTGGGAAAAATCATGTGACAATGTCAACTAGCGTATTCTGGATGAGACCCTCTACAGAATGGGGTTTGGAGTTCGATGGAGAGATTGGATAGAAGGCTGTTATTCGCAACTGCATTTCTCCATACTCATCAATGGGTCACCCAAGGATTACTTCCCTTCGTCCAAGGGTCCCCCGGCAGGGAGACCCCCTCTCCCCTTTCTTGTTTGCTATAGTGGCCAAGGTTTTCAGCCAATCCATCACCCGTATGTTTCGATCCAGTCAGCTGAATGGATTCAATTGTGGCTTGCGAGGCCCGGTCATTACCCACCTACAATATACCGACGACACCTTAGTATTCCTTGGCGCCTCTCATCAGGAGCTGGAATCCCTCCGCTTCTTCCTCAAATGTTTTGAGTTCACTACGGGTTTCAAAGTAAACACCGCTAAATCTAAGATTATTGGAATGGCTATGAATTTGCAAGTCACGCATATTCTTGCCACCGGTTGGGGTTGTCAGGTCGAGATGTTAACTACCTGGGTATGCCTTGGTGCCTTGGAAAACCCAAGATGAGATTATGGTCTATATCATCGACAAAGTAGACCGTCGATTGGCAGGTTGGAAAGGACACTTTCTCTCATTAGCTGGTAGGATTACTCTCATCAAGGCTGCATATCTAATATCCATTTGTACCTTATATCCTTTTTCCATATGCATGTGGTGGTCACCACCCGCCTGGAGCAATTGATGAGAAATTTCTTGTGGTCAGGCGAATCCGGCACGAGAAAGTACCATCTCATCTATTGGGACAAAGTATGCTAGCCCCAACAGTTAGGACGCCTCATGATTCGGCAATTAAGGAAACATCTTCATTGCTTGGCAAATGGTGGTGGGGATTGGCGAGCCAGGAGAACCAACTTCTGAAACAAATATCGACTCGACTCATCTGCCTGGTTCCCTAAATGTAGGCCTTCCAGCAGGGCCTCGGGGACCTGGAAATCCTTTTTAAGCTCCCTTAACCTATTCCATAGTCTTATTCATTTTCATCCCTGAGGGGGGCGTCGGGTAGCTTCTTGTCCGACTTGTGGATAGGCCATAACCCCCCTCAAGAACCTCTTCCCCTCTCTTTTTTCCATAACTCTAAACCAAAACTCTACAATGGCTGATGAAATGCCTACTACGGGTCTCTCGAGAGCTTGGAATCCCTCATTCAGAAGAGCTGTCATTGATTCTGAAACAGCCGAATTTCTCAAATTTTCAGCCCTCTTCCACTTCTTGCCCCCAGTGGCCCCGACCAAATTATCTGGAGCCCATCACCTTCGGGATCCTTCTCTGTCTCCTCTCTCTACAAAATGCTGCTTATGCCACCCACCTTCCCTCTCTCTCCCACTTCTATTATTGCTCAAGCTTGGTCCTCTATTAGCCTCGCCCCCTCCCAAAATCCAAGTCTTTAACTGGTTTCCCTTGGCTGAAAGGGCCCTCACAGTCGACCAACTCCCAAAAAGAGTGTTACCAATACCCAATAGGTGTGATGTGTGCCTGGTTGACGGAGAAAGCAACGGCTACCTATTCCTCCATTTCCCCCTGGCTCATGCTATATGGGGAGCATCCCTCCAACTGTTCAACTGGCACTGGGTCACCTCACCTTCCAATCCTGCCCTTTTTCGCTCAATACAATCGATTCCATGGCCCAAAGCCAGTAGCTGTAGAAAACCTTAGTAGCAGCTACCATTTGGGTCATCTGGATTGAAAGAAATAGTAGAATCTTCCAAGGAGAAAAGTGTTTGCTAGCTGCTCTCATCTACAAGATCACATCATCGGTTACCTACTGGGCTACCAACTATAAATGGTTCGAAGGCTACCCATCAGCAGCTTTCCTCCAGAAATGGCTAGCCTTGTTCCACAATAGATCACCTCGTAACCCTCGGGCCCCCTGCTGATCCCCACCTCCTGAGGGACAGACCAAGCTGAACTTCGATGGTTGCTCCCTTGGCAACCCTGGCCCAGCAGGCGTTGGTTGATCTTCAGGGACCAAAACGGACAAGTCCTGGCCTCCTTTGCCAAGCACACCGGTCATGTGGACTCCCAGTCAGCCTGGTCCTTGGTCCTCTTGGAAGGCCTCAAACTCTTCAATCCCCTTTGGAGCGAGCCTTTGATTATAGAGGGAGACACTAAGAATGTTATTACTTGGGCCTGATCCAACGCCAAGGCGGACAACCTCGCTAAAGATGGAGCCTACAACAGTTTGATTTTTTGGGATCCTCGTCTTAGCCATGAGAAGACTTTTGTATCTCTCTGTTTATATCTTGTCGACTTGTTTAAACTTTACTGGTTTTTTGTATAGGGCAACCTTTTCAGGTCAGTTTCATTTTTGTATAGGCTCCCACTCGGTGGGTTGCCTATTTTTTGGTATGGTGCTCCTGGCTTGTGGGTAGCCCATTTTCTGTATCTCCTGTACCTTTACTAATAGAACAGTTAACACTTTTAAAAAAAAAAGAAAAAAGAAAAGAATGAATTGAAGTATGCTATTATCTGCTATGTTTTCTTGGTGCAGTCTTTGGTGTCTCCCTTGCATTCTTGCTATTTTACTGATCACTACATTGAGGATTCGGCCCTTGTGCTGTCCTTGTAAAATAGTCCTGCAAAATTTCTTACCATAGCACCATCCTCACACCAAATTGAGCTTCCAAGCATTTGTGATTTGGACACACATGTCCAAAAAAAGTGCATGTTGACATGCTGGGTTGGCCATGTATGTTTTAGACACTTCTACTTGATCTTTATTTTTTATTAGGATTATTTTCTTTTCTTTTTTTCTGAAATGTCATTGGAAAGTACTAAATGTCCCTCAAACTCCCACCTCCTCTCATTTAAATGTTAGGCAGATGTATTGTGTCTGAAAGACCACCTTTGGGAATTGGCATCTCTGATTCGCATATCTATGCATTTGAAATAGCCCAAAGACTAGCATGCAGTGCTCAGATACCCAGAATGTCTTAGCCCATCTCACAATTTTCTTGTATTTTTAAGTGTCTTGGCAGAGTCTCACCATTTCATTTTCTTTCTCTATATCTTTTTAAGAGTCTCTATCACACCCGGTAAGGCTAGGCTCAGGGCCAGTCTGAGAGGAAGCTAGTGAATGAATGCATATGAGAGGAAGCTTTTTCTTAAGCATGTTTTCTGTCCAATCTGAGTCAGATGTGTGAAGTAGAGATGATTTTCTTTGCCAGCTGATTTCCATGACACCATGTGCAGTTATTTTGTTGTCACTAAGCATCTCAAGAAAACTTGACCAAATCAGGTCCTACACATGTTAATAGTTCATCTGCTTGTAAAATGAAAACTGATTAAAGCTTTTAAAAGGATTGAAGCTATCCATTTTAGTCTAGTGGCTTTCATATTTTTATTTTTGGTGGCCTCAAGTATTATATGCTTCGTATACCATAAAAAGAGTGTAACTGGGCTTTAATTTTTTCTCTAATCAATGTAAAACTCAAGGATTAGTTTAATATACGCTCCTGGAGCATGGTTTTGTATTTGAATGAGTCTTCAAGAAACTTAAGATTCTCTCTTTTAGGGGTTGGCGTTGGTGTTGCACAGAAAAGGGGAAGGTCCTGCTGCTTCCGAAATGTTGGATAAGGCTTTGGTCCAGGCTCGGCGTGAGAACAGGGTTACTGAGGAGCGGAACATTAAAATTTTGATTGCACAAATGCACGTTGTGAAGGTAGTATTTGAGTGATCTGAGGTACTATTGCCTTAGATGCCTCTCTCTTCCCCCTCCCTTCCCCCCCTTCCCCCCCTCTGCTCTCTCTCTCACGCACACCTGTCTCTGTGTGTGTATGTGTTTGTGTGCGTTTTTGAGGTATGCACAACTCTTATCTGTGAAAATATGCATTCATGTATTTATGTATGTTCGTCTCTATGCCCATAATGCTTGTACATATGATTATTCATGTACATGAACATTAGTGGGCATATTTAAATATTCAGGGGAGTTGGAAGAGGGCTTACGACTATTCATGTACATATGTGCATATTTAAATATTCAGGGGAGTTGGAAGAGGGCTTACGACTATTCATGTACATGAACATTATTGTGCATATTTAAATATTCAATATTCAGGGGGAGTTGGAAGAGGGCTTGAAGAAATTCCAAGATTTGGTCAATGAGGACCCTCGAGATTTCCGGCCATATCTTTGTCAGGTAAGTGTAAAATGGCCTTGATGAATGCTCTCTATACTTGTCCCCATTGGATGTACTTCAAATAAAGAAATCTCTATCTTTAACACCTAATTTGTCTCTTTTGCTTATGTTGCTCTATTTGTTCCAACTAATTGCTTTTTCCTGTTTATCGTGACTTTTGCTTTCCTCATTTTCTCGTGTTATCATTTGATTTGAGTATTCTTCTTCAGTTTTATTCTACTTTCTTGCCTTCTGTCTTCCATTGCTGTTAATTTATAATGTATTTCTTATATTGATTGTTTTACTAATATTAAGATGCAAGCACACATACATCATGTGAACTGATGTGTGCACAGCGTGTGGTTACAAATAACCATTATCATGTGAACTGATATGTTCACAGCATGTGGTTACAGATGACCATTAGGGTAAAGTGATGCATATATGTTAGACATGGAAAAATGCAACATAAAATGCGAGAGACACATGGGTAGACACATACTTATCCATGCATGGTAAAACATTTGGTCTGGTCATGGGCGACCCCCCATTTTGGTGGCATTGGTGATGTTTGTTTTGCACCATGTCACACATTTTCTTGGACCCAATGAGCCCAATGAAGAAGCCCATAACTACATTCTGTGACACCCTCGAGATCCAAAGAAGAAGCCATAAATACGTTCTGTGATACCCTCGACAATGGTATGGACCCAATGAAGAAGCCCATAAATACATTCTGTGACACCCTCAAGATCCAATGAAGAAGCCATAAATACATTCTATGACACCCTGGAGAATGTGTGACACCCTGGAGAATGTGCAGGAAGTGCATTCCTCCGAGGACTCAGTTTCATTTTTGTTTTTCAGTTTCATTGTTTTCCCTTTAAGTTGTTCATCGGGAATGACCCTAGGGCATTTGATCAAACACCATTTTTTCTTCCTAAAATGGACAGCCATTTTCTGGTTTTTGCGTTTCATTTTTTCCCTTTAAGTTGTTCATCTGGAATCACCCTAGGGCATTGATCAAATACCATTTTTTCTTCCTAAAATGGACCGCCATTTTCTGGTTTTTTGCCGAGATTTTTAATCGCAGTCTTTCTTTGCTCAGCCCGAAGAGCCCGAGAGAAACCATTTCTGGTTTTTTGCCGAGATTTTTAATCGCAGTCTTTCTTTGCTCCTCCCTAGGAGCCCGAGGAAGTCAGTGCCCCAAATTTGGGGTGATTCAAATGCAAATAAGTTTCCCAAAATAGGGATAGGGGAGGGCGAATACTGTTGTTGTGGCTGGACCAAATGTTTTCCTTCATGCATGCTTGCACACACATATTCAATTATATCTGTGCCTATAAATCTATATAGAAATAATTACATGCATCTAATCATATAGGTCACCAATGTCTACAATGTATTTATTATTTACATGTATTTCAATGTGTACTATGTATTTATTATTTACATGTATTTCAATGGATATAGAGATCATCATTTATGGGTTTTTTCTTCCAGGGAATCATTTACAGCCTACTAGACAAGAAAAAAGAAGCAGAAGAACAATTTGAGAACTATCAGAGCCTTGTGCCGCAGGAATTCCCTCAAAGAAGCTTCCTTGACGATGTCATGGTTGCTGCGAAAACGGAATCACGAGAACAACTTAATAAAGAGTTTGCGAATGAATACTCGCCAAAAGAATAGAATCTTGGTGCCGTGCCTATCTTTATGCTGAAACCTTAAAAAGGTGGATGACGATGGGTGAAGAGTGGGAAAGGCGAAAGAAAGATAAAAAGAGTTTGGAATGGTCTGTGAGGTTTCGATTGAGCCTGAATTTGCGTATAGGAACACACACTTCCGCAAATTTTGTCAACAACGCAAGTTTGTGTATACTGTTGAATGTCATAATATTTTTGAGACCAAACTTCTCCATGTTTGCTGTTCAGCTTATAATTCGCTCACACCTTTCTAGCCATTGTCAATTTTTGGGAAGTTTATCCAAATATTCATTAGATGAACTATTTAACATTCTTAACTGATAGAATTTCAAAATACCAATGAAAAGACGCATGATCAAGAATTACAATAGTTGCAAATGTGTAAAAGGTTAAATGGTTCGTCTCTTTAATATTTTGATGAGTTTTTACCTTTTCTTTACAAAACATTGTCATTTCCATCTTGGGAAATACTCGTTCCTATTGAGAACGGCTCTCTCTCTCTCACTCTCAATTTAGAGGGAAATTCTTATTTTCCTTGAAAACTCAATGGCATGTTTACTATGGTTTATGGTTCCCTCCAATGGAAAGCACATAAAACTTTGCATGCACATTTAGAACTCTTATAAGAGCTTCTCGCTTTCGAATAGGTGAAAGGGAGACGGCACACAACTTGGAGGGCCTCTAATATAAGGAAAAAGTTCATATAAGGATGAGGCCGTAAACCATCAAATTAAGGCGTACATCAAAATTTCATTGGAAGAGGGTTGTTTTGATTCTGAAAAACGCCCAAGTCGATCATACATCTTGACCTCAAATGTATGGACATGAGAAAAATGGATTTTAAGTCTTGAAAATAGTGCACGACAATTTTCAATAATTTCAAGGGTTCACAGATCTGTTTGATCTAACACTATTTTTTAATCTCTAAATTTTACTATTGGAGATATGAATTTTCAAGCCATCAAAAACTGAAATAATATATTTTGACGTTGTTCAAGGGTGCGTTTGCTTTAATTGTTTACGGCCTTATCCTTTATACAAACCACACCTATAATACAAATAGGGTAATCTCTATGGGATTAGTTATCCCTTGCTTAATTCAAGGGTGTTTCAATTCTACCAACCACACCCATAATACAAATAGGGTAATCTTTATGGGATTATAAATAGGGTAATCTTTATGGGATTAACTTTTCTGTTGCTTAATTCAAGGGTGTTTCAATTCTACCCTTGAGATAAAACATCTAAAAAAGTATTTCAGCGCATAGAAGGTCGTAACATAAACACCAAGGTTCTCAAGGATAGACCTGGTCCTCTTGGTGGAAAACCTCTTGGCTCTGTTAAAAAATCAGTAAGGTTCTGAAGGATTTATCTGGTGCTCTTGGTGGAAAAGCTCATCTTTTGGAAAAATTAGTTTATTAAAACATAGTGATTCAGATTGGGAATGGTCGATCTAAATTGAAATTGGTGAACTGGTGATCCGTCTCTATGGAACTGCTGATATGAGTATTTTATTAATTATTAATTATTTTTGCTGCTTTTCTACCGATTTAATGAATGTAGATCAATAGTGTGGTGGGTGATCAAAATTTGATTCCCGATTTTAAAACATTGATCACAACTAAAAAAAAAGTTATAGGAGGGGGTTGTCACGATGTTCATATGAGAAAGATCACTCTTTTTCACGTGAAAACCAAGGATTGCCATTTCTAATGATGCATATTTCAGTTGTGTTAGAAATAAGGAAATACATAAACAGGTTTAAGAAGAAATAAAGAAAACCAAGGATAGCCATTTCCAAGAAATAAGGAAAACCAAAGATAGCCATTTCCAAGGATTGCCATTTCTAATGATGGATACTCCAATTGTGTTGATACATAAATAGGTTGAAAGAGAAACAAGGATGGCTATTTCTAATGATGGATACTCCAGTTGTGTTCATGCCAGGATTGCCATTTCTTCGAACGATGGATACTTCGGTCATGCATACAAAGCAAGCTTCCTTACTTATAAGAATCGTCCTTTCCCATAATGTGTTCATAAGAAATATTTAACTAATCACAATAATTTTCTCCGATAAGAATTGTTTTCATAAGAAATATTTATCTAAACACAATAATTTTTTATTGACATTTCTAATGATGGATAGTTCATGCATACACAGGTTGCAGAGCAAGCTTCCCCGCCAATAAGAACTGTTTTTATAAGAAATTTATCCAAGCGCTATTTATCTAAGCACAATAATTTTTTCCAATAAGAACTGTTTTCATAAGAAATATTTATTTTGTCCAATAAGAACTTTTTTCATAAGAAATATTTATCTAAACACAATAATTTTTGAGAGCGTATAGTATCTTTCCATAAGAATATAATTTACACTGGCTCCTTTTGGCAAAACACCCAATTTAGAGCATAGATTCGCTGCTATATGAGATATAAGTTATAGATGGAATATGTTCAAGTTTAAGAATGTGTTCAATTTTAGTACATGTATTTTTCAACACCTTTTTAGAGTGTATATCATTTTGTAATTTTCTTTTCTTTTTTCTTGTAATTTTTCAACACCATTTTATAGTGTATATCATTTTGTAATTTTCTTTTATTTTTTCTAAAAGTTGGTGGGTGGGTTGAAATAGGTAATTAAAGTAAAGGACTAGAGGAAAGAAGGAAAAACAGTTGTAACTAACGGTCCAAATATTTTTTTAATATAATTATTATTTCTAGTTTTCAAAAAAAAAAAATTCATATTCATGATCTCCTGATTAAAGATTATATATTCTCTAAAAATTATGATCAAATTATATTTATTGCGGAGCCCACTTTTCTACCGTATGCGGCTGGCCGCATAAAAACTGTATCCTTTTAAACATAAGGTAATGAATTGAGGAAGAAGTGCCGCATCAGAAGGGAAATCTTGTTCATGTATAGGACATACACAATAAAAAAAACTGGACATACATAATAAAAAAATAAAGTAAAATTTTAAACAAAGTCATATATTTCAATATCATTTTGTTAAAAGGTTGCAACCTTAAGCAATCTAATTAAGGGTTAACTGCAAATTTTATCATAACATATAATTTTCTTATTAAAAATTCTTAGGATTATCAGAAAATCTATTTTTATATCTAATTATAAAATTTAAAACTCCAAAAATAGTTAAAATCAAGTAGATCTATAAATATATGAAAATCTTGAAAATGGTTAGTCTAGATAATATGTTGCAAGATGCACTATTTGTAGTTAAAATCAAGTAGATCTATAAATATATGAAAATCTTGAAAATGGTTAGTCTAGATAATGTGTTGCAAGATGCACTATTTGTGGGACTCAAATTTTTTTTTTTTTAATATTCATACATATTGACATGAGATGATCAATTAGAGGCTTTTTTTTAAAAAAAATAATATTAAAACAATATTTTTCGATGGATTTTTGAAGTGCATCACAACCTTATATAAACTTTTTCTTTTGATTAATGTATACAAAATATACAATAAAAAATTAAGTGGTAAACTTGTAGGCAAAAAAATATTAAAACAATATTTTTAGATGGATTTTTGAAGTGCATCACAACCTTATATAAACTTTTTCTTTTGATTAATGTATATAAAATATACAATAAAAAATTAAGTGGTAAACTTATAGACCTACATTTCAATCTCCTAACAAAAACTGCTCGAACAACTTAACTCTTCTTTCTTATTTTCTCTTTTTTTTTCAAAATAAAGGAAACCAATCAATAATCAAATCAAATGGAATAATCTAATACCCATTTTGGACCACTCCATTAGTTGTAATTCAAACTAAAGTTATAGAGGCTATTGAAAACGATGCTATGGCACCTCGTAGTGTGCATTAACTATTTTTCATATTTATTCAATCTACTCCAATGTCATAGTAGAATAATGGCAGAGGTAATTCATCTCTGTTTTGCAAATGAAGCTCGAACAATGTTAAGTGCATCCACCTACTTTTAAATCTATTACTCCTTCAATATTTACCTTCTCTAATATATGGGCAGGAGAATCACTCGTACAAAGCATCACATTCATGTAAAGCATCACATTCATGTAAAAAGCAATTGAATGTTTACATGCAAAAAGCATGAGAATGTTTGCATGGGTGAAGAAGCATTATCAGCATTTGACTAGCCACCAAATTGATGAAAGGTTTTATAACGGTTATCTCCAATCAAAACTAGTCTGATTACCGTTGAACCTTATTAAAAAAGGATAAAAAAATAGTAAAAATAATTTAGAAGTATAAAATATGTAAGAAATTTGTTCTTAAATATAATGGACATGAAGCACTCGATGCAACCATGCTTAAATGATGGGGTTCATATGCAAGGTATTTTGGTTACTATCATTTTATTTGGTTGTAAGGGTGAATTTTCACACGTCAGGTTCACATAAAAATATTTTTTGAAAAATATTTTCATGTGAAAATTCCCTTATACGTTAGAGGTGGGAATATTTTCACACCAATTAGCTGCTAATTGGTTTGAAAAGATGCAATAGGATCAATTGGTGTGAAAATATCCCCACACCTTACAACATAGGCGAATTCTTCCACGTGAAATATTGGAACAGCCATGAAGGTTCGTTTGGTTGATGCATAAATATTTTCCCAAGAAAAATGTTTACATATGTAAATACTTTGCAAGAAAAACTTTTGCAAACTTTCTTTTCTTCATATTTCTTAACACA
>NW_006498085.1:2448759-2461733 GCF_000471905.2 Amborella trichopoda | reverse complement strand
AATGAGCCCTAACAATTTGGGCCGATTTGACGTTCACGGAATGTCTGGTAGTGTTTGTAATTTAATTTTTTTTTCTACAAATCCAATTACTTGAAATTGGAGCGTATGTATATCAAAAATAGGTGAATCTTAAAAAAATATCAAACAAATATTTTACATGAAATAAATCTGCCAAAATACCCCCAAAATATTTTACATGAAATAAATTGGCCAAAATACTTTTCAGGGGTATTTTGGTCAATTGTTTTTGCACGAATTATTTTTTTTATATTTTTATTAGATACGGCTTGATGAGAAGAACACGTGTTTAAAATTTCAAGTGATTTGGATTTGTGGAAAAAAGAAATTCAATTTCGAACACTACCAGACATTCGTGTTCGCCAGATCGGCCCAGATTCAGTTTGGGCCGTTGGGCTTATACATTCCATGAGCTAGTGGGCTCACCCAAGCTTTTTTCCATATATATATATATATATATATATATGAGTAATGATCCTATGAGAACCTCCCACACCTATGTATGTAGGACCCCAAAATATCACCATTAAATTTGGCACAGATCTCTAGAGAAGTTGTCACATGGGTGTGGGTTTTGACTTTTCTAGAGATCTGTGCCACATTTAATGGTGATCGTTTGGGGTCCTACACACATGGGTGTGGGAGGGTCTCACAAGGTCATTTCCCTATATATATATATATATATATATATATATATTTATATTATTTTTTATTTGTTTATTTTTGAAATATGTTTACAAGGTTCTTAATCTAAAGATGGCATCCCACAGATTGGGTGCTCAGACTACAACAAGTAAGAAGTTTATATAGAACCAGAATGCTATATGGGGAAGGGGATGGGGGTTTAGTAAATAAAAGAAGCCTTACAAGATGGTCCAAAAAACTTGTTAGGTAAGTCTTTAAAACCAGACGGGCCTGAAACCACTAAAGATGGGAAAATTCCAAAAAGGGATTTAGGGTGGAGAGGAATGCTTCTGCTGGTCTACAAGCTGAGCTTCCTGCGGGGATATATTGGTGCGTGGTTGTATCCTGTAAACCTTTGAGCTAAGTGTTAAGTTGGGGTCTTTGTTAAGTTGGGGTCTTGGACGGATACCAATCCTTTGCAGCAGCTTGTCTCCTAGATAGAAGGAAGAAGAAATATATTTTCGAAGCTGGAAGTAATTCTTTGTCATGTGCCATACATTGTGAAACCCCACAAATATGTGGCTTCATAATGGAGCACCTCTTCATGTGCTCTAGTGGTCAATGCATATGCACGTGATTGACGAAATACATAATGTTTTGTTCTGGGTAAAGGTTAGGTATTGTAGTTATTGTGATTCTCCTGAAACCTATACTTAATATTGTTGGGGAGAAGCCTCCGAGTCATATGTGAATGTGCTTAGTTTGAAGATCACATGAAGCATGAAGAGGCACACATCTACCATGTGGAATTTAGTGAGCTAACAACTGAAGATCATTATTTATGATGATGTCTTTGACTTACTATTTGTAGTGAAAAAAATCCTTTCAACATATAATGCAAGAATTATTGAACATTTGGATGTGCATTGAATAAATTTGTTGGATCAGAAAATATGGAATGACTTGGTAACAATATTTAGAGCTGCAACGTTAGCAACAGGAATGAAGAATTTGCATGAAAATCAAGTAATGCCCAGTGGGCTTCATGAGCAAACCAATAGATATATCAAGTCAACATATATGAGAGAGATGAGTTGGTGATGTGAATTCTTTTAGTAGGTCTTGCAGACTGCTCATGAAGACTAATGTGGAGGAAGGCACTTTCTTTTGCGTAGGTTGGCCATGGGATTTGAACATTGGACATGGTGTTTGAATCACACTCTGACATGCACCCACAAAAATCTTCACTGGAAGCAGTCTTTTTTGATATGCATTTAATGTATAGTCAATTTCTAGTGATATATCATAAGGAGAATTTGTCACAAAATCTCACCATCAGCAATGAATCTAACCTCTTTAACAAGGATTCCCTGTTATGGTGGAACTGTACCATCAGAAATGAACCTAACCTTCATACGTAGCATCAGCCCGTTCTTTCAGGCATTGCTCTTCTACTACTGAGGGAATTCAGTTCAACTTTACAGATTTTTATAGTGGGGACTGATTGTTTTTTTTTTTCTCCTTTTTCTACTTAAGAACTTGTCAGATATAAGACTTCAAAGTTTACCTAACAGGTAGGGAGGGGAGAAGGGAAGTAAGAATAAGTAGGCATGTGGGCATGTAAAGTTTTAGGGGTGTCTATCCTAAAGTTAAATGTGAGGTTTGAAATGATGAGTAGCTTATCACCAATAGAACAAGTACAGAAACAGGGAAATATGATCTCTAGCCTTGATTTATCAAAACAATGTCTACAGTGTTGACTATCTAGCAGAATATTTGGAAGTGCAATTTATATTGGTAACAATTGTAATAGGGAGGGAGGGGAGGAGGGAAGTAAGAATAAGTTTGCATGTGGGCATGTAAAGTTTTAGGGGTGTCTATCCTAAAGTTAAATGTGAGGTTTGAAATGATGAGTAGCCTATTACCAATAGAACAAGTACAGAAACAGGGAAAATATGATCTCTAGCCTTGATTTATCAAAACAATGTCTACAGTGTTGACTATTTAGCAGAATATTTGGAAGTGCAATTTATATTGGTAACAATTGTGTGTGTAACTTGAGTAATGAGGTTGCCGACAACAAAAATTCATTATATCTAATGTTGGGCAATGATACAATTATAACAAGGATACTCATGCATCATATGTAAGCATATGACAATATCCATTGAGAAAAAAAAAAGCATTAATATTTGGTTTACTCTGTAACATCTCCAAAGACAACTTTAGCATCTGGTTAAGGGTTTTCATATAGCTATTGTTTTTAACAGATTTCATATGTCTTAATTGGATTTCTAGTTTTTCTACAATCAAAGTCTTTTTAAAGGAGTGATTTTGATGATGAGGCCTCTAAACTAGTGTGTTTTGGTCAAGACTTCCTCCGCTCTCTTGTTCAAGAAACTTAGCTCCAATAATGCGGATGAATTTATTAACCATAGTTTGCTCATTTGCTGAATCGGTTCAGGCCTCCTGTCTTTAGCCAAATAGCACAAACTTATCCAGACTCAAGCTACTCTCATGCCGCAAACAACCCACTCGCCACCACACACCAACACCAAAAAAAGAAAAATAAATAAATACATAAATATCTTACATTTTTCTTCAATTATTATTTTTATTTATGCTATTTATATAACGTTCATAATTGTCTTTTTTATATTGTTACTAATTATAATATTAAGTTAGCGTCCAAATTACCATGTTGTGCCCTTCAAAAACATGGCGGCTGGGCATTTTGAGTACAAGTTCAAGCCTGCAAACTGTGCACCTAAATTGTTGGAAATTGTATTATGGAAAAAACACACATCCATTGAACACAGTTAAATTATATATACATTTGTGGCTTGTGCACTTTTCTAGCTGTTTAGGTGCCTATTACTCATATCGTTGTTTTCTATATGATTGCTTTTTACACTTTATATGTTTAGATATCGCATGTCTTGTGGCCCCTGGTTATTTGTACATAAAATCAGAAGATTCATTTTTACATACTATAAGAATCATTCATCATAATCCATTGCAAATTTCACAGATTATTGCTTGTTACAGAACGGTTGATGGTTGCGCAAGCCTCCATTCCAAGCACTGGTTAAGAGCTAGCATTTTGGTTGACTCCAGTCTCATTTTAACGACAGGAATGTGGATTTGATAATGGAGATTCAATTTTTGATGCATAATGAATGAGATTTGTAGATTTGCGAGAGGGACCAATTGAAGATGTTTTTATCTGGACAGGAATTAAATTTTTCTAATGATGACGTTGATGAAGAATTAAAATTTTCTAATCTGATTATAGTGATGCTGTCTTAGTAGTTAAATTCATCATTGAGTCCTTAATGTGTTTGTAGGATGGTATTTGGATGACAACCAGATGCTTCTCTGTCTAACGCCAATGGATTCCCTCTTTTTAGTCATATTAAATCATTGGAACCTTTCAAAGAGTTTATATGATGGCCAAAGGTCCCCCAACTATTTGTTTTAGGGATACGGAAGCAAAAATATTTGTTCGTGGGATAGACAAATCTTTTTCCTTGGTTATGATATGTATCCATAGTTGTCTCAGGAATGAGATGGGGATTACTGTTGAAAATTTAGTTTGGGAAAGTATTTCGATGGGCTATGGCTTTGTAAAGTCACACCTCAAATCACTCCAAAAAATGCGGCTTCGGCACTGGAAAATACTCAAATCAATGGGATAGGGGCTGGAGTCGTGGTGGTAGCATCAACACACCCTAGTCATCACGTTGTAGTTTTCATGCCCACTGACACAACCCTATTAACACTTTAAAAAAATAGCTTCTAAACTATTTGAAAAAATGTGTAGGGCCTGTCTTCCCCACCAAATAACCCAAAAAAGAAGAAGAAGAAAACATTCAAATCAATTATTTCCACCTAATTGTATATCTTAAAAGAAAAGATTTTAGGCACTAAAGATAGTTTGTTTTGTGACACATTTTTTGAGCTGCCCATTTTTCATAGATATGCCAGAAATGTGTTATGTTGTGGAGCTTCAAATTCTAGTGTCAGAAGTTAAACAAATTTCCGAGCCATGAAAACCTCCAGGACAACATTTTTCAGCTGGGTTTTGAAGTGTAGCTTTACTAAATTTTGTGAAGTTGTGGCCTCATGAAAACCACGTACTTATTGAGTATAACCAAAGAAGTGAAGAGAGATTCAAAGGCTTTTATTTCATTGTTTGGAGTTGCACCCCCACATGCTTGCCTTCTTGTGAAGCATAGGCAGATTTATCTCCTGACTCCCTTGCAATCCTCCTGGCTCAGAAATCAATGGTCTGGTCTCTAAAGCCCCCCCATGGAATTAATGCCTTCTTTTCCTGTTTTTGTAGAGAGAGAGTTGGGTGAGGTAACTTGCTGGGTCTCCAAGCAAATTACCTTGTCATTTTCTCACCCCTTGGGTTTTGTGTTACACAGGAGATTACATGGAAGTTGATAATGAATGAGAGAGAGAAGAGAGCACACTTTCATGTGTTAGAGAGGAGGCTGTCCTGTTTTTTAGGTCCAGAGAGAGAGAATAAACTGTCGTCTTAGAGAGCGAGAGACTGTCCTTTTTTTGGGTCAACAAAATCCAACATGCATCATGGCGTGTGCTTATTGAATTTCTCTTTGTTTGTGCTCTGAGAGAGAAAAGTTTCCCTTTGTGTGCTTAGGTTGCAAATTTTAATATATATCCGGGAAAATATATGATGACAGTATGACCTCTGTGAATAAGAGATCAAATATATCCATTGGAAAGGGGGAGAGGGAGTCCATAAAAATAAATACCTTTGGAGAGAGAGAATAAATTTTGATATTTCATGACCATTACTTGTCCAAAGAAAAAAAGAGAGAACTAAAAAAAAACCAGCTTCTCTGAGGCCACCACGTCCAATGGACAAACGTAACAGACCAGGCATGGACCTCCCTCAAAAGCACTCTACACAACATAGTGAGCCAAATATAATAAAACAACAACTAAATAAATGAATAAAAATAAAATACATTTTGAAATTTCCCCACCATTACTTATCTAAAGAAAAAAGATAGAACCAAGAAAAAAACCAGTTTCTTTAAGGCCACAATGTCCAATGGACAAAAGCAATAGACCAACCATGGACCTCCATGAAAAGCAGTCTGCACAACATAAAGAGCCAAATATAATAAAAGAACAACTAAATAAATGAATAAAAAGAAAATACATCATGAAATTTCCCCACCATTACTTATCTAAAGAAAAAGCATAGAACCAAGAAAAAAATCAGCTCCTCTAAGGCCACTATGTCCAATGGACAAAAGTAACAGACCAGGCATGGACCTCCATGCAAAAGCATTCTTCACAACATAAAGAGCCAAATACGATAAAACAGTTAAATAAATTAATAAATTTAAGAACTAGTTCTTTGATTTTAGCCAACATTTTGGATTCAATCCACTCTCTTTTTGTAATTCTTTGAGGGTCATACCAATTATTGCCTTTTATTTTTATTGTTATTTTCATTTGTTGGTTTCTATTTGTGAAAAATGTAAAAACGGGGAATAAGAGCTTTTTGTCTCCCAGGCATGTGGAGTGTGGGACTTGGAGATAAGTCTCTATCTGTTCAATGTATTTGTCTTGTGATCTTTATGGTGGGTGGGCCTAGTCATTTGATCTTTAGAGTTGAAACAAGAGAGAGAGCATGGTTGAGAGAGAGAGAGAGATTGATTATATCGCCACCATAAAATTAAAAAATGTACAGGCATTGGTGGGAATAATTGCTCTCTCATAGCAATAACAATTTAGTGAAAACATTTGTTGAAAATAGGAAAAGAGTTGGGGCTTATTTGGTTAGCGCTTGACGATTTGCAATGTTATGTCCTAGGCTTAATTCCTACAAATGGTAGGGCCTTCTCTACTGATTCACCCAAAAAATAAAAAATGTTGATCAAATATCAAATGTTTGGGCCAGCCTTAGCCTCAATCCAACATGATTGGGCTAGAGGGGGCCTAGCCCTGGACCCGTCCATGAACAGGCCTAATATACTAAAAGGAATTAAAAAAAAAATATGTGAAACAGATGACCATGCTGAAATAAGTCTGTTATGGCAGTGTTAGCCCAGACCTCTAGCCATGTTAACTAGACTAGACCCTAGCCATCCCTTTGGGCCATATTTTGTAGCCGAAGCTCATGATGCATATCTCATCCATCTTTGGTACCATGAATTTGTAAAATTCTTTTGAGTTTTATCGGCTGGATAGGACAACTTGGTTGAATTTAGTGTTTTAAAACACAGATCGGTAGGGTAGACCGTTCGCTTAAAAATCCATATAAGATTGTTAGACCAGTGATCTGAATTAGGTTTGGATTGATCAAAAGCAATGATCAAGAAAAATATTAAAAAATAAATGAAATAAAAATAAAAATTAAAATACGACTTTGTGAGGTGGGGGTTTAGAAAGGACCTATAAAAACGTTAAATAAACTTTAAAAAAGGCATAAAATTTATAAAAAGGTGTTTTAGGGGGGGAACTAGATCAATACTTTAGCAAAACTAGTTCACTCTTGACCTATTCCCACAATCCAAATCGAAAATTATCAGGTTTTAAGATGCTATGCGAACAACGTTGATGGCTTGAGTGTTTAAAGAAAGGCGCAGGCGCATTAGCCGAGAGGATGTGACTTTGGCTTGCATGATTATCCAAGTATTTTGGGTCAAATATAGAAGCAAAATTGTTGGATCGTATTTTTACTATATGGGTCTAGAGGTATAAAGCAAGATGGATGCAAATAGGTTGTCTATTTAGAAACCTAGAGGTATAAAGCAAGATGGATGCAAATAGGTCTATTTAAAAACAATTGTAAGTTACGGTCCAAATGTTTTTTAATATAAATATTATTTTTAATTTTTATTTTTATATTAATGATCTCCATATTAATGATTATATATTCTCTAAAAATTAAGATCAAATTATATTTAAAAAATATATTTATTACCAAGACTAAGAATGCCTGGCCACAAATGCCTGGCCACAAGTAGGGCTGGCAAAGGAGCCAAGCAGCCAGGCCTTAAGAAGTAAGGTTTGGGCTACAAACTGTGGCTTGAACACTGAGCTAGGGCTAATACCAGCCCAATTCGGCCGGGTCTGGCCTTTTTTTTATTGTTATTTTTTTTGTTTTCTTTATTTATTTTTGGCCCGGGTTAGCCCCGGGCCATGTAGGGCTGGGCTAGGCCTGGGCCGGCTCCATGGGGACGATGGCTAGGCTGGCCAGGCGCATTGCCACATATAACAATAAGAGTGAGAAAGATAAGAACACATATGAACAGAGAAATAGGGAGATTCATAGAGAGAGAAATTGGGTCAAGCATAAAAACAATCTGACCATTAAATCACTGTACATCAGATCCAACAAAAACCTCAAACCACTTCTATCCCCCATCCCCCAACTCAAATACCACTTCCTCTTAAAAGGCCATAAGAAGAGAAAAAAAATACAAAGACTAGTAGAGAAAAAGAAATGAAATATCCACCACTTTATCCTTTTAAACTAATGGTGGACTGGTTCTTGTTTAATCACACCCTCATCCCCACCCAAACCCCAGAAAATCCTAACCCTATTCTTCCTTCTCCTTAGGGTCAATAACCAAACCCTAAATTCCCTTCTCTCTTTATTAGGGTAACTAACCCCTAACCCTAGTTTATAGCCCCCCACCCTTGCTTATGTATTCAGGCCCTAAAACCCCCCACCTCTAAGGAAAACCCTAACCCTAATTCATGGGCCTGAACCATTTATGGAGAGACCCTAATCCCATTTCATGTGCTTGAAGCATCTCGGAGAAACCCCAATTTTAATTTCATGGGTCTTGACATCTCTGAGAAACCCAATTCCAGATTCATGGCCGTGCACCATTTCCCTGTTTAAAGCCTTACTCATGGGCCTGAACCTGCTCTGAGAAACTCTAACCGTAATTTGAGGGCTTCATCAGTGGCTGCGAAGGTTTGCTTGGTTCTTCACCCTGAGGGCTCTTGACTTCCATTAAAATGGCCACGACCTCTTTCATGGTGGGCCTGTCAGCTGGGCTCGAGCTTACACAAAACATGGCTATGCCTAAAGCCTGTAATATTTCCTGAACCGAGCTATCTGGTAAACCCCTGAGCCGAGGCTCGAGCATTGAGCTCCTGTGCTCGAGCCCTTGAGCCATGAGTTTCTTAGCCCATTCCACTATGTGGAGACCATGGGGCTCTACTGCACTTCGACCAGTCAGCAGCTCCAGGAGAACTACGCCGAAACTGTATACATCGCTCTTTTCCGTTATGTTCATAGTGTATCCATACTCTGCAATTTTTTGCCAAAAATGGAAGGACTTAGCTATAAGGAAATTTGAAATTACTGCAAATTTTTGCTATCAAAGGACGTATTTGTTATCATTTGCACTTCGGTGATTCGAAACTTAAATATTACAGATATAGAGAAGATCCACAATGAGAGAGAGAGGTCATTATGAACAGAGTAGATGGCTTAAAGAGTCTCAAATATGAAAAACAAAATGGGAATGATTTGTAAATGGTTACCAATATGAAGAAAGAAAGCAGTTATTTGCAAATGGTTGCTAAACATTGAAGAGGCAATAACGAGAGAGAAAATTAGCGAAGCAAGATTGCAGTCATTTGTAAATGGATGCAAGAGGATTGAAGAAGCAAGCATGAGAGGGACAGAGAGGTAACATACCTGGAGCAATGTACCCATAAGACCCTGCAACTCTGGACATGGCAGTTGCATGCTGAAAGCTCTGAGTACACATCGGCTTTGCTAGCCCAAAGTCAGCCAAATAAGCCTCAAATTTTGAATCCAACAAAATGTTATTACACTTCACATCTCTGTGTAAAATTGGAGGAACACAGTCCTGGTGAAGATAAGCCAATCCTTGAGCAACCCCGACTGCTATTTTATACCTTGTTTCCCAATCCAAGTCCTTTCTTTCTTGCAATAATGTCAATAAGTTCCCATTTGGAACATAATTATACAACAAAAGTTTCACATTTCTATTAGAGCAATAACCCAGGAGTTGGACTATGTTTCTATGCCTTATATTCCCTAGAATTTGGATTTCAGAGCCGAATTCTTCCTTCTCCCTCTTTGATTTCCATAGCTTCTTCACGGCAATCACTTCGCCGCCCGGCATCTCGGCTCTGTACACTACACCCGAGCAACCTTTCCCGATGATATTCGCTTCTTTTATGCTATCCAATATGTTATCGACCGTGAAAGTGAGCTTCTTAAATGGGATGAAAGTCCATGGATATGAGAAATCATCGGAGAACGAATCATTAGACTGAGAAGACAATTTTCTCGATACTGAATTTCTATGCTTGGCGATGAAAACCCACCCTGAAAAACCAGAGATCAGTATGCAACCGATCAAAATACAGATTAGCGCTGCAATTTTTGCTGATCTTAATCGAGATCCATGAATTTGATCAGAGCTGCAGGTCTCCCCATCGAGGGATTCGCATAATCCCGGGTTTTCTAAATATGAATTCAGAGTGAGAGTTCGGAAAAATGGGGTAAATGGAATTGGGCCCGAGAAATTATTGAAGGAGAGGTTGAGAGAGGTTAAACTTGTCAGTTTTCCGAGGGGTTCGATGCTTCCATGGAGAGAATTATGAGATAGATCTAGTGATTGTAACTGTGTCAAGCCTGAGATTTCTTGTGGGAGTTCACCTGAGAAGCCATTAAAGCTCAGGTCCAAGCTTATGGTTAAGCTTGTTATAGACCCAAGTTCAGGTGGTATGGTACCTGATAGACTGTTAGAGCTCAAATCCAAGAGAGTTAGCTTTTCACAACTCTTCACAGTTGGTGGTATCGGCCCAGTAAGCAGATTGTTGTTGAGGATAAGCTTGTTTAGGACTTTAAGGTTTCCAAAAGTGGGAGGTATTTCACCATGAAAGCTGTTGTGACTCAAATCAAGTTGCTCTAAATTCTGCAAATTCCCTAATTCAGGTGGGATTTCTCCACTGAGATGATTGTTATGAACATCTAGAAGTTGCAGAGAAGTGCTATTTGCTAGCTCAGAAGGTAAACCACCTGAAAAATGGTTGGTATAAAGATCCAAAAATACCAAATTTGGTAACTGGCCTAGCTCAACTGGTATTTCACCAGATAACTGGTTCTCACCCAATCTCAATCTAATCAAGCTTTGGCAATTTTTCACCACTTTTGGCAACACCCCAGATAGAGAATTAGTGAGCAACAAAAGCTTGCTCAACTTCTTCAATCTAAAAATCTCTTCTGGTATAGAACCAGTAAGCTTATTCTTCGAGAGGTCTAATGCATAAAGATTGGTGCAGCT
The DNA here is from genome assembly GCF_000471905.2 of Amborella trichopoda. The sequence goes on along the minus strand of NW_006498085.1, from coordinate 2,450,769 downwards.
TCCCAAAGAGGAAGGTATCGTACCAGTAATGGAGTTACCCCACAGGAACAAGCTCTGCAAGTACTTCAAATTCCCAATTTCGGAAGGAATCGACCCAGTGAACTGGTTTTTATCCAATTGAAGAGCAGTCAAGCTCGAGCAATTACTTAGCTGCCATGGGATTGTACCACTCAAGAAGTTATCAGAGAGATGAAGTTGCTCTAGCGAATTCAGAGCACCAAACTCTACTGGAATCTCCCCACTTAGCTTATTTGCAGAAAGATCAAGAACAACCAATGAAGAACAATTCGAGAGAGAAGCAGGAATCGGGCCTTCGAGAAAATTATCCCATAATAAAATGCTGGTTAATTGCTTCAATTTTCCAAGTTCAGGTGGTATAACTCCGTTAATCTGATTCATATGAAGATACAAGTTTCTAAGTTCAGTGCACTCACCTATCTCAGATGGGATTTGGCCTGAAATCTCAGTCCCATACAAAGCCAGTGTTTGTAAGCTTATTAAACCACCAAAAGTAGATGGAATTGGGCCCGAAAGCCCAGTTTGAGCGGCCCCGAAAGTGGTTAAATTCCTCCATCGCCCAAGCTCAGGGGGTATCAAACCCGAAATTTCTGGATTCCCACCAATTCGAAACTGTTCAAGACTCTGCAAGTCGCCCAATTCAGCTGGGATCGAACCATTGATCTCATTATCTTGAAGGCATAGGATTCGAAGGCTCGAGCACCTTCCTATTTGAGGTGGGATTCTTCCTTGGAGTTTGTTAGAGTTTAGATAGAGAATTTGCAGTGATTTGAGTTGGCCTAATTGTGGGGGAATGTGGCCTATAAGGTTATTGGAGCTGAGATCAAGGAGTTGGAGTTGGGTTAGGAGGCCAAGCTCAGGGGGAATGAAACCGGTGAGATTGGTTAGAGAGAGATTGAGGAGTTTGAGGTTAGAGAGCGAAGAGAGTTGAGGTGGGATTGAGGTGTTGAGAAATATTGAAGGGAGGTCAATGGAGGTTACTCTGTTATCTTCAGAGCAACTTATGCCCTGCCATGAACATGGGGTCTCTTGAGATGGGTTCCAGCTTCTAAGAATGGAGTCTGACATTTGGCTTGAGCTTGCAAGAAGAGAGAGAAGGGCTTTTCCATCAGAGGAGAGAGAGTGGGAGAGAGTGGGATAGAGAGAGAAGAAGAAGAGGAGGGGGAGGAGAGTTTTAAAGAGAGAGAGTGGAGAAAGTGTAGAAGTTTTCATCTTGCACTGTTGCTTTCACTCTGAAGGTCTCATGCAAGAAGTATTGAGACTTCTTGGTTAATGGAGTTCTAGAGAGAGGGGAGAGATGGGTTTTCTCATCTGCATTCCTTAATTTGAATGGACATCTAGAGAGAGGAGAGAGAAAATGGTTGAGAGATGGGATTTCTCACCTGGGTTTCTTCATTCTTGGATTGGGGAGGCCCAAGAAAATGCCATGAGTCCTGAATGAGGAGTTGAAGTAGGAAATGAGAGTTCTACAGAGAGGAGAGAGAAAACTGGTTAAAATGTAGGATTCTTCATCTGGATTCACTGAACTTGCATGGATGAAGGAAAAGCAAGAGAGAGAGCACACCAAAGAATTTTCATAGGGGGTGGTTTTCACGGGGTTCCGGGACTTGAATTGTAGCCAATAAATGATAAGAGAGTTTTGGAGAGGAAGACCTAGAAACTGGTCAAAAGGTAGAAGCTTTTCAACTGGGTTTCTTAGATGTGAAAGACCCAAAAAGTGCACAAGTGCTGACAAGAAATGGAAGGAGGCTTCTGTATCTAAGAGGTGAAAAACTGAAAACTGAAAAACACCAGTTTATAACCTGAGGTTTCTTTCCTTTTATGATAGTTGTTAGAACTCAAAAGGTGATATTATTTGCCACCTGGTTTAACTGAATGAAAGAGACCCAGAGAACTGCAGTCTTGACAAAGATGTGGAAGAAGACAACTATGTAATGTCTAGAAAGAGAGAGAGAGAGAGAGAGAGAGAGAGAGAGAGAGAGAGAGAGAGAG
>NW_006498085.1:2431108-2448240 GCF_000471905.2 Amborella trichopoda | reverse complement strand
GAGAGAGAGAGAGGACTAAGAAGACTTACTGCTAGGACCTACAAGAAGTAAGGAAAGAGGGGAGTCATTAGGGTTTCCTGACTGATAAACTCAAGCAGCCAAAAACTGATGCAAAGCAAAGAGGTGAAGAGGACCGTTGTAGAGAGAGATGAGAGAAAACTTATGTGTCTGTTTGCCTAATTACCAGAAAAAAGAGAATGTGGGTTGTTGCATGGTAGAGATTGAAAGGGGTTTTAAGTAAGAGAGAGACTGATATCAATGATGAACACTGATAATTTAGGAACATAGAATAGGAACCCCACCATTAAAGATGCTCCATAAGAGCTATGAATGTTCACAATTCATAACTCATTGCATTGATGCCAATGCAAATGCATCAATGCAAAGAGAGAACTGAGATGAGAGAGAGAGAGAGTAGTGAGATATAATTGGTTGAAGGTTTAGAGAGAGGAGTTGAGGAAATAATGTGTCTGTGGACTAGAGAGAGGTGGGGGAGATAATGGGTTTCAGTGTCATGATGATATCAAGGGAAGAATGGGCATGCTGCAGGTCAATAAATCGGGAATTAATCGGGAGAGAAGGAGAAAATCGTAATAAATCGGCATGTAGAAGTAATTTTCATAAATGCCCCTCGCCACCTTATAGAGTAGAGAATTAGAGATACGAGTTTTCTATTCTCTTGGAGGAGGGACGGTCCAGATTCGTGTAACGTGAAGAACAGAAGGATCCAAACTGTTGATTTAATGGATAAGATTCAATTGATGATCGAGATCTTATCGTCGCACTGCCCAAACTAAACTAGACACGATTAGGGCTGGATTTAATGGTTAAGATTCAATCGATGCTTGAGATCTTACATTCACACTGCCGAAACTAAACTCAGACGCATCTAGGGCTGGAAAGGGGCCGGGTTTGGGCCCAGGCAGCCTTGGCCCTAGCTCGGCCTTGTTTCTCTGCGGGTTGGCCTAGCCCATGCTAGGTCAAAGGGGCTCTCGTCCAACCTGATCGGGGTAAGTAAAATTAAAGGAAAACAACACAAAAAACAATAAAGAAACAAACCCTACTTTTTTGACATTGGTTCAGGGCGGGCGACCCGGCCTATTGCCACCCCTAGATATGAGATTGGAGAATCGTTAAGGAAAAATTAAATTAATTGTCCAATAGCTTAATATTATTTCAAAAATAGATATATCTTTTCTAATAACACATTTTTTTCTTTAATTTTATAATGTTGTACATAAATGACATAATTTTGATTGATGAGACCTGAAACGATGTCATAATAAAGTTAGAACTTTAGAATATGTTCTAAAATCTAAAGGTTTTAAAAATAACCGGATAAAAACATAGTATATGGAATGCAAGTTTATTATGATAGGAGTAAAGATAATAAAGTAGTTAAGATTGACAGCGAGATCTTAGGTCGATAATCCATAAAAATAAAGAGATTGGAAAAGATATCACACATAGAATTAGAGTTGGACGGGTGAAGTGTAGATGTGCAAACAAAAGTTTATGTCATCGCCCCGTACTAATAAAACTGAAGGGAAAATTCTACAAGGCAGTTGTGAGACTAGCTTTGCTCTTGGGAAGGAATGTTGGGCGGTCAAAAAACAATATACTTATAGAATGAGTGTAGTAGAGCTGAGAATGTTGAGATGGATGAGTAGCATGATACGAAGGGGTACAATTTGAAATGAATACATTCGAAAATTTTAGGTGTAACACAAATAGAAAATAAGATGAGAGACAATACACTTAGGTGGGCTGATCATGTGTTGTATAGAATCAGTACAACCTGTTGAGATGTGCGAGTTCGTTCAAGTGGAAGGCCAGAGAAAAAGGTAGACTCAGAAGAACATGATAGGAAGTAGTGAAAATACATGGAGACTTATGGCCTCACTGAAAGTATAACCTTTAATAAAATAGAATGGCAGACCATAACTTGTGTAGTCGACCTCAATTAGTTGGGAAAAGATTATGACGATGATGGCTTTCATTTTTCTTGATGCTTTGCTTTCCACTCATTTCCTATTACTTCCTATAGTTATTTGTGCATTTTCTAGTTGTTAGAAACAATGCTTCAATCCTGAAAGGTATAGTTGCCTCTTGGAAAATGGGTCCGGATTGGCAAGTTAGTGTAAATCTACTATGCGAGGTCTCAAAAAAATTGAAAAAATAAGAAATAGAAATTAATAAAAAATAAAATAAAATGGGCGAGAACAAAGTGTTTTGGGCAACCTAGAGCGCCTGTAATAGGCTCATTTTGTTCTCTGATAGAACCGAGCAAGCCTATGGGAATCAGAACGGTTATTAATTCTGACTAAGAACTAAGGCAGTCCCCATTGATTCATGGTTTGGATCGGTGATTCCCGATCAAGACCCGATCAAGACCGACGAATTTTGAAACATTTGTTAAAAGTAATGAATAATACTAACCGTGATTTTTTTAAAATCATTGAGCCAAGTCAGAATTGCTTGTCTTGAAATCAAAAGCTAGCAGGTTTCGATTTAAAAGGGCACCAAATTGTCTTAATTCCAAAGTGCCCTCAATTGAAAAGCTAGCCATTTTTCTCATTTTTATCTTACTTCATTCCTATACTAATTATAGCCTTATCTGACTCGGGAGTCAGACTAAACCTGCCGATTTAGAGCCTACTTCAAATATTCGAAACACTTAAAAGAGTCTAAGACCTACAATTCAATAAAATATTGAAAGACATAAGAGGAAAGTAAAAGGTAAAAAACCACACTTCCAAAATCAACTAACCCGAAAATAAATCTTCGAAAAATTCTTTCAAAATCACTTAGAAGGTAGCAATGGCATTTGAACTTGCACCATTTTGATTTTTGAGAGCTTTCGACCAGAAAATGTACTTCAGTCCCAGATTTCGGCAAACTTCCTGAAATTTCGTGCGATTTCGGGATCACTAAATCCCATTTTTCGGAAACTTGGGACCCACGTGTGCCATCCCACGTCGAATAATCGGCGATGAATCGCCCACCCTCTTTCTCTCTCTAAACCGGTGAGGTTTAGATAGAGAGAGAGAGAGAGACAGTAGGGCATGGGGGGGTGTGAAAGTAAGGGGGGGGCAGGTTGCATGGGGAAAGAAGAAGGGCCATGTTTTGAAATAGAAATAGCGCGGGAATAGAGGAAAATTAGGGTTTATTTTAGTAGGGTTAACAGCTAAGGTGGATTGGGTTATCGAGGACGGTGTATTGGGAGGAGAGAGAAAGTGTCGTGGGGTGGCTCCCCTTACGAGTTGGGGGATTAGGGTTTGCTTCTTATTCAATTTCTTTGCGTCTCCTTTTTTTAATCAATGTCTGACTAGGGTTCTCGCACCCTTACTCTTTCTCATGTGCTCTCCCTCTCTTTCTCTCTCTTCCCCTCATACTCTCTCTCTCTCTACCCTTTTTCCTCTTTGTCATGCTCTCTCTCTCTCTCTGCCCTTTTGCCTCTATGTCATGCTCTCTCTCTCTTCCCTTTTTCCTCTGTCATGCTCTCTCTCTTCCCCTCAAACTCTCTCTCTACCCTTTTCCCTCTTTGTCATGCTTTCTCTCTCTACCCTTTTCCCTCTTTGTCATGCTCTCTCTCTCATTCATGTGCACCTCTCCTCTCAGTGTAGGTATTTTTAGGGATTGCAATTAACTCTGACTAGGTCTAAGACTCCCTCTCTCTCTCTATATATATATGCATGCTTAAATTTCACTTAATCATCATATTAATACCATAAATATTATTATTTTTTACCAAGAATAATACCATGAAATATTAACATCTTAAACATCACCTAATCTATTCTCTCTCTCTCTATCTATCTATCTACTTGCTTAAACATCTCATGTACCATATATTACTCTTTCAAACAGTGGCATTGAGAAGAAACTTAAGAGATTACATAATTGATACTCTCTCTCTCTCTCCCAACATGCTTAAACATCACCCAATCTTCATACTTAATACTACGACGTATTAACATGCTTAAACATCACCCAATCTTCATACTTAATACTACGACGTATTAACATGCTTAAACATCACCCAATCTTCATACATAATACTACGACGTATTAACATGCTTATACGTCACATAATTTATTTTCTCTCTCACACACATACACAATTTGAGTAAACATCACTTTACCTTCATACTTAGCAACATGAGGTATGAACATGCTTAAACATCACATAATCTTCACGATTAAGTTTGACCACGCTTAATCATCACCTAATCTTTTTGCTCTGTCTCTCTAGCATGCTTAAACATCTCATAATCGTCATACTTACACTGTGAAGTGTTAAAAAATTTAAACATCACATAGTCTATTATCTCACTCCCTCTCTCTCATACATGACCTTAACAAATTTGAAAACATGATTAAAATAAAGTTGGCAATAAACTGTATCCATTAAATGTAGAGAATCCAAGACCCCATCTTCTTGTTTGAACGCCCAAGCCCTAAATATTTATTTATTCTCTCTCTAGGAACCAAGACTAAGACCTCTGACTACTTAAAATGGACCTTGGCTAAGTGTGCCTCTCTATCATCATGGTATTAAATGCTACTTCTTTTTTATTGCAATTAATGTCCTTCACTTTTTCTTTTACTTGGAGCCCCAAACCCTAATTTATTGCCCTCAGTCCCTCTAGAGAGGGAATCTCTCATCACACTAAGTTTGAGACCAATTTTGTGGGATGCTAATTCGGCGAAATCCACTGAAAAGTTACTGGGTCCTTGATAAAACCCCCCCCTTAGAAGTATTTTTAGGGCCTCAAATTTTTTGGGTGTAACTTCCTCAGCTTAATGGTCCTAGTTGAATAGAACTCATAATATATTACTCATTTGGTAATTCTCTATTAGATTCCAAAACGTCATATCAGGAAAATCCTCTTCTTTTGCCGAGGGAGTAGATATACAATATGATCCCACATGCTATACGGGCCAAAAGGAAAATTCATCATGCCACAGGTTATATATAGTTTTGGGTTATTTAAGGGGTGGAATTCGGCCCTTACCTCTTTTTGAAATAGTTAACGGTTTTGAAGATATTAGTGGGAATTGAAGCCACATCCAACGGAGGTACGGGGGTTCTTTATAATTAACTATTTTTATTCTCAATAATGCATGGTGGAGAATGCACATTGTTCACGAAATATATATACTACATCCATATAATATACAACCCTTTTTTTTAGGATTGCAGTTTGCATAGAGCCGAGGCTCTAAACAATCAAAGTAGAGCCCACCACTAAATAGTGTCGAAAATTATGGTTGCAACATTGAAAATATTTTTGATAGCCTTAAATTATATTTTCATCTCGAATTATAAAATTTAAAGCTTCAAAAACAGTGATCTAGTGTAGATCAAATAAATCTACGAAAACTTGAAAATTTTGAAAATTGAAGGTCCAAAATGCATTATAAGATCACTATTTTCAAAACTTGAAATCCATTTTTTTCCCATGTCCATGTATCTTGATGTCGAGATGATCGATTTGAAGATATTTGAATATCAAAACAACCTCTTTTAGTGAATTTTTTGAGGTAGGCTCTAATTTGGTTGTTTAGAGCCTCGGCTCTATATAAACTTTTCCTTTTTTTCGGTAACATTTGAATATGTTTAGCTGGAGGATTAGAGGGGCTAACTTTTCTTTAATATTTTTAAGTGGCTTACCTGTGTATGTTGTAATCATCTAATTTCCCGAAATTCAGCCAAATTTCAAGGAACTTTTATACTTTTAGTTTAATGCAAATGCTATTATTTTTCAAAGGAAAGCAATAATGCATACATATCTCCATTTTATTATGTGAGCCTTCTAAGCAAATCAAGTTTCTAAGGTTTAGGGGGGGGAATGTTATATGCACTTGTGGGGTTTGCATGGAAAACACTAGAGACTAAACACAAGTTCAATGAATGGGTGTAGTGTGAATACCCAACATGGTTGATGGACCAAACATGGTGGGTTATGGTCCTAGAAATACATGGAAGATGGGTAGGGTTGGAGAGAGAGAGAGAGAGAGCATGCATGGCTACCAGCCAACACCATTTCTATTTGTTGTGGAGAGAGAGAGACGCTAAAATCAACACCATTTCTATGTGATGTGTAAGGAGAGAGAGAGAGAGAGAGAGAGAGAGAGAATGACTACAAGCCAACAACATTTCTATTTGTTGTGGAGAGAGAGAGAGAGGGAGTGGCTAAAATCAACACCATTTCTATTTGATGTGTAAAGAGAGAGGCTAAAATCAACACTATTTCTATTTGATGTGTAAGGAGAGAGAGAGAATGGATGTACTTCTTATCGTGGATAATTTATATAGCATGTGATTATGGTGAGTTAGCGACCTCACCTATTGTTGTGTGTCCCAATAATCATCAAATGCCCATCTCTACAATGGACATTATAAAATGGTACCTCCACTAAAAAGCCAAAATGCATGGTGGAGAAATTTTTTTTACAATTACCAATTTTTATCTTTCAAAAAAAGAAAATTCAGATTGATGATCCATCCTCATAGTTGAGATTAACAAATCCTAAAATCTTAGATCCCAAATCCATGTTTATGATAGATTTTGACTCACCAAATAATTTTCCTTTTATAATTTCAATAAAGTTAAATGAATCATTTGTTGTTTGGCAATGTGGGCAGTGAGCATTATAAAGCTAACTTAGATAAATTTATAGATAGTTCAATATATAAGTTTATCTTTTTGAAAAGTTGAGTTTACTTTCTTGGAAGTAATTTGCTAAAATCCAAATGTTCTAAGCCAGAATCAGATAAAAATAACTGAAAATCTCCCAAAAAATAAATAATAAACTAATATTATATATATATTTTTGACAAAATTCAATATTTATTGATAATAAGCAGAATTATAAGATTGCAACGATATCAGCAGAAAAAACAAAAGTAGCAAGATAAACAACCTTTTTAGTTAAGGAATCAACCAAATCATTGGCCTCCCTATACACATGTTACAAGGAGCAGGTCAGAGAAGACAGAAGCTCAAAGATTTGAATCCCGAACCACTTGAGTTTCCCGGGAATACATTGCTCTTTTTTATACCATTTAACCACATTCAACGAGTCCCCTTCTATGATGATACCTCCTACATAATTTTCTGCCAATAATAATTTGAGACCATGAAGAATCACGAGCATTTCAACCTGGTTAGCCGTAGTAACTCCACACGGTCCAGTAAAAGCAAGAATAACCTGACCTTGCCAATCTCGGATAGCCCCTCCAAAACCTGTTTGGCCTAGGTTACCCAACGAACTTCCATCAAAGTTTAGTTTTAGCACTCCTCAATCTGGTGGTTTCCATCTGGTGCATGGTCTGATCTTTGGTACATCCAAAAGAAAGAGGTTGGAAAGGTTAATCATGACATCAACCTTCGACAACCCCAGCCTTCTTAGGTGACTGACAACCGCAACTATAAGGAAAGTTTGATTTTATTTAACACCATGTCGAAGCTACAAACTCTTCATTCAAATGTTCTTTTGTGTCTCTCTAACCACACTTCTCACAAAATAACACCTCGGAGAATCTTCAACTTGGAATTCCCATTCTTCAATAAAGGCACCTCAAGTTGGGTTACAAGGTTTAGGACAAATTGTGGTAGGGTTAGGTTAAGGCCCAGCAACTGAAAACACCACCACCAGATTCTGGATATAAACAAGCAATGAATAAACAATCGTGGCCCACTCTCGCCATCTGCCTTGCACATGATACATACATTAGTGATAATCTTTCCTCTCTTAATCAAGTTATCAACAGTTAAGATTTTGTCTTGGGCCACTAACCAAAGGAATACTTGAACTTTATGTAGAATAGGTTATCTCCATATCTGCGAAATCTTTGGTAGAGTCCAACGAACCCTATCAAAGAATAGAAGATTATAGACAGACTTAAGCGAAAATTGGCCATCATTTTCAATTTCTCACACCATTTCATCCTCATTATACTGTGTAATAAAAGTAAGCCCAAGTTCTCGTAACAGATTAACAAATGACAAGTAAAGATGATTATGGATTCTATCATAAGGAAAAGTGATATTCCAACTAATCTTGTTGCCTCGAAACTCCATCACATATGTTACCGTTGCCTGCGGCAAGTTGACCTTCTCATACAAAAGTGGAAGAACATATTTCAAAGGCTCATCTCCCAGCCATTTGTGATGCCAGAACGAAACCGCTGTACTCGCACCCACCAACCACCGAGTGTTGCAATCAACTATCTATCTTAGGGCAAAAATATCTCTCCATAAAGGAGACGTACTATTCCTACCCTCTCTTTTGCAAATCCACATACCGAAATTATCGACTTCATACTTTGATAAGAGTACTCTGCACCATAGCTGTTCTTTGCATGTAAGACTTCGCTGCCACCACTTACAGAGCAACGCTTCATTCATAATTAACAGTCTCCTCACCCCTAAACCACCTTCCCTCTTTGGTGTGCAAACTTTGTCCCACTGAGTGAGGTGATATTTCCTCTCATCACCAAAAGAGCCCCCTAAATAATTATGCATCATACCTTCAATGCTCTTTGTCACGGCCCTTGGCATACACAATAAAGACATTTGATATATTGGAAGGTTTGCTAAACAAGAGTTGAGTAAAGTAACAAGACCTCTTAAGGATAGGTACTTAGGCTTCCACAACTCCAACTTAAATTGTACCCTTTGAATGACACTGTCCCAAGCAGCAACCGGTATGCTTCCATCTGATATTGGCAGCAGGTACTTAAAGGGGAATTTTTCTACCCTACATCCAAACTTCAAAGCAAGGTCTCTGACCATATCCTCGACACAGTTAACCCCATTCATAGTTGTTTTCCTAAAATTAACTTTCAACCCCATTAACACCTCACAACAGATAAAAAATCTCTTAATCATATCAACTTGTTATCTACTAGTATCGCAAAAGAATAGTGTATCTTCAGCGTATGGAAGGTGGGAAAGTTATACGTAGCATCACAAAAGAGCAATGTATAATAATATTATATATTATTATATATAATAATCTATGTAGCAAACAACTTAAATAACAATATTATCTATAGTACATTAATTTTAGATAAGATAATTTATTCCATATACTATTAATTGTCATCCAAACATGCCTTAGATGATCGTTGAACTTTTTTGAAAATCCAAATTGGGGTAATTTACAGAAAAAACCAAACATTTTCAATATGGGTATTATGAGGGTAATGTTTCCAACTTATAGGGGATTTTAGTAACAGGGAAAGGGAAAGTATAGAATGAGATTATTTATTATTGATACAAGGTGATCACATTAATCTTGACCATTGGATGTGAAATTTGGTGGCTACAATTATTTCATTGACCAAGCTCAAACTTCAAAAGAAATTTTGTCAAACTTTGTGACACATCCAAGCTATCAAATTTCACATCAAATAGTTGTAGGAAATTATGACCACCTTGTATCAAAGGCAAATGGTATCCTTATATATAATCCCTTAGTAATAATTATTAATCAAAGGGGCAGTAACATAATTCCTCTCTATAGACTATATATGTTTGGAGACATATAGCCATCTATTTTTGAATGGAAATTGAAAGCGAGCTAATAATGATGTCACATACAAATCACAGTATGACAAATTCAGCGAATGCTAACTTGCGACAATAACCTTGTTTCCTCCCAATCATCGGATCAAAGATCAAATGGCCATATGTCTCTAGAGGCACGTAAATTGTATGTTCATGTAGACAGACAAAAGCATCCCCAATAGAATATATGCTACAATAGATTATCATTTTATTTATGCAACGGTTTCTATGCCAAAACATATGGATTAAGACCGAGCTAATCTCGAACTAGACTACAACTAGAGAACCATGTTCTTTAGGAGTTGTGGACTAGAGTTTAATTTCTTTACACCTAGGCAATGGATTCTGTACCAAAACCTATGAATCATGACAAAGATCTAATCCACCCTTTTCTCTTAAAAAGGGAAATTTATGTAAATATCTACTGTATTTTTCAATTTTTTTAAAAATTTCTAATATTTATATTTTACATTCATGTCCAATACTTTATGAGCACATTATTTATATATCGGATTGAGCTTTAAATTTTATGGCTTCACACTTTCACCATCACGCATCTATAAAAATATAAAAAATAATTAAATAAAAATAAAAACCGAACTATCAGCACAAATTTTAGGGTTATTTTGGTAAATTTAAAGTTCTTATTTTTATTTTTTTTACAAGTGCACTATGATGGAAAGCATGGACACCTAAAATTCAAGTTCAATCCAATATATATGAAAAGGATAAAATTGAAATAACTAGATTTTCTTTTAAAAAATAGGACATAAACATAAGATATAAAATATTAGGGACATTTTTTAACTTTCGAGACATATAGGGGTTAGTTATATAAATTTCCAAAACAAAAAAAATGCGACTAAACTAGGCTATGCATAAAAGTAGTAGTAAACTTAGATCAAGTCTAGCTCCATCATTTTATATACATTAAATCATAGTTAATGGTGGAAGACACGAAGTTTGATAAGATGAGAGTAATATAGATAGAGCTCAAGGTATGAATGGACTCAAGGCATTGAGGGTCAGGGTCAGGGTGGTTGGTGTCATAATATAATGTCTTGAGTTGTACTGTTTCTCCACGGTAGGAGACCCTTTCCCAGTTAATCTATCCAAAAAAAACTTAAGATAGGATACCTCAATAGAGATATATATAATTTAGGGTGAGCCACTTTGGCTCAAGATACCTAATTTAAGAGAAAAAGAATATTAATATTAAATCAAAGAGAATTTTAGAGGAAGCATGTAGTTGAGAGATAAAAGAGAAACAGAACAAAAAATATCCCTAAAATAATATGTTAGATTTTTCAGTATTCTTTGCAAATCACTAATTTGTTGAATGGTCAATACCATTAGAAGGCATATTGTCTGAAATGACAAAACATATCCCTAAGATTATGGTTTTGAAAATTGAAACACCGTTGCAAAAACAAGTGAAATACAACATGCTTAGTAGGCGTGAAATATCTATGATGCATACGATCAAGAAATAATTACAGCCTGAAAGATACAAAGAGTTATTTTGGAAATGTTCTTTTAAGATAAAGAAGATATCCTTAAAAATACATAATTTCACATAAAATTACACAGGTCCTACATTTGCAATCTCGAGACCCCAAATACAGCACTATGTTTTATGCTTAAATATTTAGAGCATAATGGCGGACTAGGATTCATGTTGCCGACTCCACATAGTTAGGAAATGGCTTTGATGATGATGATGAATATCGAGATCGTAAAAACACGTAGGTTTATTTGAAATATAAAATCCCCAAAAATTGGATATCAGGTGTTAGGTTTTTAAATTTTAATGTGGTTCTTAATTTTTGAACAATCAATGAATATCTCTTTGTAAGTAAGTTCATCCAAAAAGATTTGCCCCGAAAGAGAGTTTCTTTTTCCAGTTAGATTTTCTATTATATATTTCTAATTAAAATCACCAACATAGGTCTTTATTATAGGAGGAGACAGGAATTGAATCAAATTAAGAGCTGAATTATATTAAACTCTCACTTTATAGAGCCCCTTGAGTGAGTACCCTACCATGAATTATTCTGTGTCCACAAGGTCCTACTCTAGTTTCTAGTTGATCTGTCCATTTACAGTACAATTACAATAAAACTAAACACATATTGAGCACATGTATTGAATTAATTCACTATTAAGCATCATTTGGTTCATCAAAAATATCTCTCCATAAGTGAGATTTCCTAGAAATTGACTTCATACCTCCTTGGGTATGAATCCGCTTTCCCACGAAACACTGGAGATTTTTCACATTTTTATAACAGCATGCCCTACAGAGGATTTCTTCAATACATGGGTATTTCAAAATAAAATCGGATTTGTAAATCTTAAACACTTAGATATGCCCTTCTAAAAATTGGATGATCTCTATTTAATCTAAAACATTACTTTGGATGATCTCTATTTAATCTAAAACATTACTTTTCTTGGATACCGATATAGTTCATGTAAAATTTCTGTCTTTTTTTCTGTTGATAGTCAGTAGTTTTATTCCCAGGTACGATTTTGCTTCAAGTGAATGCATGATATGCAGGTGCATGTGATCTTTTAGCAAGAGTAAAATCCATGTGTAGAAGAAGCATGGCATCGAAATTGTATCTGGGTCATTGATGTTAATCAGTGAATGCTACAAAATTGTCATTGTGGTTAATGGGTCATTGATGTTAATTAGTGAATGCTACAAAATTGTCATTGTGGTTAATTAAAGCTCATATTAGCTCAATAGAAAGACAGTGAAGGAACCTTAAGCTAACCTAGATCAAGGTATCACTAACCATAGAAGATAAGTCTAAGTTTGGATAGACATACAAAGTGTATCGGTATCACCACAATTTTAGATAATTTAAGAAGCTTGTGGTTTGTATAAGGCTGAGGCCCTAAACAATCAAAGTAGAGCGCATCTTTAAATAATGCTGAGAGATTTCATTTTAATACCAAAAATCTTTATGATGGCCTAAAAATTTAATTTCACCTCTAATTATAAAACTTAAAAATTCAAAAATAGTGCACATCAAGCGTATCTATGAATACATGAAAATCTTAAAAATCAGTGATCTTGATAATGCATTACAAGGTGCATTATTTCCAAGTCCTAAAGTCCATTTTTTTTTTGTCTTCGTATCTCAAGGTCAAGATGTTCGGATTTGAGCATTTTTTGACATTGAAAGAACTTCTTCTATGAAGTCTATTTCTAACTTCTTCTTTTGAGGTGTACCTTAGTTTGATTGTTTGGGGCCTCAACTTTATATAAACCTTTTCCATTTAAGAATATGGGTAAAACAAATTATTTTTTCTGACTATTTTTGTTCATAGTTAGCAAGTTTTCAATTAAGACATTATTTTTCAAAAAATATCTCAAAATTTTAAAATTCTTTTAAGAACTTGCGAGTTTTTCAAAAGATCTTCATAAAATTGCGTCTATTTTTTAACCGAACATTTATAAACCCTTATTTTATCTTTTATAAAAAAAAATTCTCTATATAACATTGAAACTTCTATTTCTTTATTGATTTGATATTTTTTAGTTGTGGTTTTGAGGTAAGCATAGTAAAAGTGGGATTCAATTAAGAATCTTTTAAAGATAAGCGTGGGATAGCTTCTTGGGGATATTAGGATTTTGTGAAGCTAAAAGTGAATTGAAGTAATACCTTCATTTGAAAAACAACTTAGGAGGAAGTCAAAACCTTTTTATCTAGAAACATACATAGCAGGGAGACATCTAAACCTTATTAGGACTGTCAATAGAGGGGGTTCTCTCTCTACTTGAATTAAAAAGCTAGGGTTGTCAATTGGCAAAAGATGAATTTATATAAAGGTCCAGACTTTATGAAAACAAAATAAAGCCTCACCTCAAATTCTTGTTCGGTGAGCACTTTCGGTAACGGAAATATTCATGATGGTTCTAAAATCAATTTTCCAACGCCGACAAAGAAATTCGAAACTCAAAAAGTGGTACAAAACTTGCGGATCTATGAACACTTATTTTTAGGATGAAATTGACGATCTAGATGGTTTGCCATAATATATATATATATATATATATATATATATTGTTTTTAAAACTTGAAATCCTATTTTTTGTCACAACTATAATGTTCAAGCCGATATGATCGATAGAAAGTTTTTCTAATGCTTGAATTGCAATTTTCGATAGGTTATGAGGTGAGGCTTTACTTGTTTTGACAGCCCTATCAAACTATTTTCCATTAGGAAATGGTCTCGGGGGCCTAGCCAAACCCCACCTAGCATGTAAGTTCAACTTAGAAACTAGAGCCCGGACCGAGATATAGCCCGTGGGTCAGGCCTAGGCTAAGGCAATAGCAGCCAATCCATTCCGTTTTAAGAATCTATTGAGCCTGGGCCAAAAAGTTAAGGCTCGAGTTGACCCAGGCCGTCGCATCATCCGACCTTATTGTCTTCACCAAACCCACAAGAGAAACTTAATTGAGTTGTGTGGGCTATGCCCAGGCCTTGGCCATGCCACCTTTGGCCCCAGCCCAATCATAGCCCTATAGGGATGATACAGGCCCCGCCCAGCCCTTACTGGTCCAAAGAGGCCCAGACCCAAACCCAATCCTAGCCCTATCAAGGCCTAACTAGGCCAAATAGAATGGAAGAAAATAAAAAATAAAAATTAAAGGGGAAAAAAAACAACAGGGTATGCCAAACCAAGCTGGCCTTGGCCTAGGCACGACCCGGCCTTACCCTCGGGCCGTGATTGCCGGCCCCCAGGCCACATTTTGAGGCTCACACCTTAGTTTTTTAGGGCCAAGTCGGGTATCCAGCCCATTGCCACCTCTACTTGCGAAGTATGCGGGCGCGGGCCCGGGCCTTGGCGTTCGAAAAGAGTTCCCCTGCACTTGTAGAGGTGAGAGATAGCAAACATGGCTGAAAAGAGACTCAAATAGTCTTTTCTTTTTCATCTAGAGAGAGAGAGAGAGCAAAAACTGATGAAACATGCTCCTCAATTCGGCTTATCCCTCTCTTAAACCCCCGCAGCAAAACCACTTCTGGTTTCACATTCCAAAAACCGCTGTCCCCAAAACCACCTCTCTTTCTCTTCCCTCTCCAACTAAAACCAACACCCAAAATCGTTTTCCTCAACAAACATTGGCGGTTTCGGCAACCCAACAAAACCACTCTGTAACAGTAGTTTCAATTGTTGGTGATGGGAGCTTTAGCCCTATCAAGAGCACACCTTGGGAGCAAGTCATGCTACACACTGTGAGTTATAAAAAATAAAATTTTCGTTTATTATTGGGCAATTTATAGTAGAAATTTAGATGAAAATTTACATCTATTATTGGGCAATTCATAGTAGAAATCAATTGAATTTTTCAGTACCCTTAAAGAAAACTAGATTTTACAGAAAATGGAAGGAGTTGGGATTTAAAGCTGGAGATTTCAGGGCAGAATTTATCTCAATTTCGTTTAAGAATTGGCAAAAACATTTAGTCTTAGATGGGTTTTTCCCACTCTTTAAAATTTTCAACACATAAAGAAAACTCATCAATTACAGCTGAACTTTGATCATATTTTGGCTTTATGGCCTCTCCCCTTTAATGAGTTGTTTTTGGGTGTGGAAAATTTTCATAATTTTACCAAATGATATGAAAAATTGGTAAGGCCAATGTCACCAAAGTTATTTTATTTAGTATTAGTTATGGTTTTGCATTTAACTGATAGCAAAACCTTTTATCAAGTTATTTTTAAGCTGACCCACTATTTTTCCACGAAAATTAACAGGCAGATAGACTCAAATGGGTTGATGAAGGCTATGAAATGCTTGTATTCACAGACAAATTGCTAACGTGTAAAGATCAAGAATCAAATAATTCAGACATTAATAAAGCCTTACTCCAGGCAAACATCTTGGTTATTGTTGGTATTCAAAACCAAGCATCAATAGATTGGCTTCTAAAGAACACCAAAACAATCCCAAATGTTGTTTGCTTTGATTCATTTCCTCTCCTCACAAACAAGCTTGGAGGCTTACAAGTTCCAAGCACAGTTGCAGGAAACTTGGCAGAAAAAATTGCCGGGAAATTTCTCAATGGAAGATCCAATGAGGCTATAGATACCGCTAAAACTATTTCCAAGGCATGGAATCGTTACAATTCAGATGACATAAGATTCGTTATCTTGGTCATTATCAATGGCTATGTTAGGCCTGTCCCCATATTGCAAGGTCTTAGAGCAAAGGGGTTTTCGACCCTCAAATGTATGGCTAAGAATTGTAGAGCTGAAATCTTGGGTTGTTTATTGGACTCAAATTGTCGAAAAGCTTTGCAATGCTTGAATACTTGTGACCCAACGGACCAAGTGTGCAGTTATATGTGCATAGCCTCCTATGAAAGCCCCAAATTAGAGGCTTTTTCTCTCTGTGCTTTGCAAAAGCATAATTGCTTGGATTTAAGTGCTGAAATTCCTGAGAAACCGATAGTTTTTCCTCTTCGTGAGTTTAGAGGGGAGAAGCTGTCTCATGAAGTTGCTGAAGATCTGTTTGTTGGGTGTTTGGGGAGCTTCGAATGGAGTTGGAGGGTAGCAGCTGGTCAAAATCCGGCCTACGATCAATTCCCATGCCAATATCAATTGTTTTATAGAGGCAAAGCAAGAGGATCGTTTTGGTATGAGCCAGTATTCCAGGTAAAGATTCTTGTTGGTGTATAGGGAGATCAAAATTTTGCTCACACCAGAGAGGAAGAGAGGACTATGTTAGAGAAGGTTTTTTTTGTTTTCAAACTTCTTAATTCTCAGAGTATAAAAACACAAATCTTAGAACTTCACCAAGTCTATGATTATTATGAGTCTTGACTCATCCAATTGCCTAATTAACTCTCTGATTTCATTGAACCTTGAAGAACCGATTTCTAAACCTCCGATGTTTTTTAGGTGAGAACACTTGATGGGGAGATGGTATGGAGGAGACGACGATACCGAGTTCGGAGGGGTGATACTCCCGGAACATTTTTCTTCAGTGTATCAGATAATGGTGTGGTCTCAAAAGAATTCTGGACAATCATAGACGTTTGTGACGATCTTAGATGGGGCCTTTTCCATTACAAAGGGGCAGCGCAAGCATCTGGTCAATCTTATATAGGGGCTGTTCTAGTAACCCCAGATGGTAGATATCCTAGTGAGAATGGTGGCCAAAGACTAGCCAACGCACTAGAGAGATGCTATGTTAAGGAATGGGAGCTGTATAATGTTGATAATGGTTGTTGTCCACTGCCTCCTCTTGGATTGCCTCAAGGATCGAGCCTGCACCAAAAGCTCAACCCAGCATTTTCGGGTTCGTGATGTGCTAACACTAAGAGAATTGGGTGTGGTTCCTTGTTTACTATGCTCAATTGGGTTCTTGTTTCTCTCTACACACAGTTATATGGCTTGTCCACACACACAGTAATATGGCTTGTCCACACACACAGTAATATGGCTTGTCCATTAACCCTTCTAGGCCTGCCTTAAGGATCACGCCTGCACCACTCAGTTGGATTAGACTTCTTGGCAATCTCTCTCTCTCTC
>NW_006498085.1:2370710-2426779 GCF_000471905.2 Amborella trichopoda | reverse complement strand
TATCAATATTCGCATATTCATTCAAAAACATGAAAATTCTTAATGGAGTACCCTCATTTTTTATTGAATTCCTAAAAAAAAATATTTATAATGAATTTTAATAATTTTTTCGAATTTTTTTTAAGTTTTATTATGACCGATTCACTCAATTCCCGATTCGGATCGCCGATTCGTCGATCCGGATCGATTTGTTGGAAGCCCGATCCGGATCACCGATCCGTTTTTTAAACCATTGGGTAGAACTATAATTTTGGCTGAGTTTTAAGGTGAGCCTTTACTTTGTTTTTTGTAAGGCATTGGCCTTATTCTAACTTTTTCCTTCCTTAAATTTCCACAAAATTTTTAGACGGGAGATGGCACCCAAAATTTAGGGTGGCTAAAGTAAAGTCCAGTGTTTTAAAACCCCGCAATTTCTAAACTAAATTACCGATCCGTAT
Source organism: Amborella trichopoda (assembly GCF_000471905.2). The sequence goes on along the minus strand of NW_006498085.1, from coordinate 2,426,342 downwards.
GGAAATCTAGACCGAACCGGTTTTTCTATAGTATATGTCCTGACTCAATTCCTCCCTTGAAACTTTTTTTTTTTTCTTTTTTTTTTAAAGCTTGTCTAATGCTTTTTTTAGATTGCTACCAATTTAGACGCGATCATTCAGCAAATCTTATACGAATTTATAGATGAACAATCCATCCCACCAATTTAAAAGGAATCAGCATAATTTTCAAGCTTCGTATTCATAGCATGTGAAGCATCATATTGTAGTTTCATTTAATCTACCTCATAATTTCAAAACCCGGATTGGTGGGTGGATTATCTGCCCCATATGCCCGTGTTGGATAGCCAAATTGGTGATCTGGACTAGTTTTGGAAGACATAAATATTAGATAAGCAGAAAAGAAAAATTAAAAAAAATGATAGTGGGGGTTTTACAAGGAGAGCGGACCAAAACCAATTTTCCTAAAACCAATTAAATCCCAACCAATTAAAACCAATTAAATCTCAACCAATTCCCGATCCAAATCGTTGAATTTTAAAACATTGATTTGATTGCTAGAATATATTTCGAATAGAAATTATATCAATGAAACAAAAGAATTGTATGACATTCATAACCCTCATAATTGACAAGAAGTCGATGAACATCCCACGAAGGAAAAAGATTACAAATTCCCTCTTATAAATTGAGTGTTTCTTTAATGTACTCAACATTTTCTGACACTTATTACCCCTTACTCCACAATGTAATAACTTTTTATTTATGGGCATTTTAAATTATTAATCAAAGATTTTTGATAAAAAGAAAATATTTACTTAAAGATTTTTTATAAAAAAAAAATGTTTACTAACTGTAATGGAAAATGATATCATCTACATGAAATACAATACTATTCACATGAAGTATTAATCATTGATTTCTCACAAAAATATTTATTTTACCCATTCTAATGACCAAAAATATCCCTGTTCAAAAAAATTTATATTACAAAGCAAAGATTACGAGCATCCAATGAATATTAAGTATATTAAAAAAATACTTAATTTGTAGAAGTACCAAACAAAACCCTATATATAGTTGTATCTAGTCAACTTGACTACTGATTACTAAATTTATTACAATTAAGAGATTTATAAGTCCAAAAAAGCAAGAAAGAAATCAAAGATTACATAGTCATGTGAACGATCGTAAGGTCTAGTCGAGGGGCCCCTTGTTTGACTAGCTGATCAGCTTCACAATTCGCTCCTGTATAAACATGGGTGAATGAAATACATGGAGAGACAAAGATCAACAATTTGCATATACCGATAACTTCAATGGCACCGTCTACAAAAACTTGTGCTCCAACAAACTTTCCTTTCTATAGTCAAACTACAAAATCAGCTAGCCCACACCTTCAAAAAAGAAAAGAAAAGTACTACTCAGTAAACAAGATTCTATTATTTGTCAAAACGCCCACCACAAGGGTCATCTTGAACCAAGCCTCATCATCATCATTATCATCAAAGCCTTTTTTCAAGCTTCCAAAAAAAAAATAAAGTGAAATTCCCATAATATATGGAGTTGTTTGAAAATAAAGTGAAATTCCCATAAAATAAAGTGAAATTCCCATAAAATAAGAAAATAAAGTGAAATTCCCATAAAATAAAATGAAGCGCTTTACATAGTTCCTCGCAAATTTCTCTTTGCGAGAAGGCATCTCCCATAGGCCCCACAAGCTTTAGCTTTGCATCTTCAAATATCTCCATGAAAAAGCTTGAACAAAAGCAAAAATGCTTGATGCTGCAAAATAGTTCCATGCAATTTTCAGGCCGACCTAGCCCCACAAAAACTAAAAGATCCAAGTCTAACACTGTTGGATACCTTTATATGCTTGAGGTGGATAATTCTTCATAGAAATGGACCAAGGGGATTGAATGGTGTTAGTCATGGGAATAATGGTGGTTCATAATTATATAGATGGGTCTTGCATAAGCATTCCTCCCAATCACAAGTTCCCCTTTCACCTTTGAGCCCGGGCTTAATTCGTTAGTGCTTGATGATCTGCATCGCTATGTCCTAGGCTCAATTCCTACCAAGGTAGAGGCCCTCTCCCCACTAACTCACCCAAAAAAAAACTAACATTGAAGTTTCACCAACTAGAGATGATAGTCACGAAGCATGAAGAGAAGGATTGCTCCTTGCCACTCAATGTTCTTTGTCAGTTCAAAGTCTGCAGTTCAAACTATGCATCTTCTTTTCCATTTTGTCCCATAAGAAATCATTAGTTTCCATTGTTTCCTTGCTGTAATCAAGGGCAGTCCTCACACCTTTATATTTTTTGAGTTAAACTGATTGCAAGGCCAAAATTACAGAAGGTGGGGGTGACCCACAAAGGGTCACGCTATACAATTCCAGTTAGGCTCAAATAAAACAAAGAATGAGTAGAAAAGGGAGAGAACCACTCAGAAGAATAGAGGAGGTAGAGGCTTTAGGTCCCCAAGGTGGGACTAGACGTAGCCTAGTCAACTTATCAGCTGCTGAATTAGCCTCTCTAAGAACATGTTTCCAGACAATGTTAAGATCTCTGGTAACATACAAATTTTTTTTAAAAATGTCATCAAGTCACAATGGCCAATCTGAGCGATTAGAGGCCCAGGTGGTGATATTCTTGACATCTCCTTCCACCGTGAGGTCATGACTCGAGGGTACTACTCGAGACAGGAAAACAAAAATCTGACTTAGAAGGCATATATGGATGTGCATGATAACTGTTGAAGTCACTTTCAAAGGAAAGCCATATGAAAAGCACAGCTCAGACTTGTTACGCATGTGATTGCTGTAAATGGGTAGGACCCCAATCAAAATCGAATCCATATCTATAATCTATTCTTCAATTATGTGTCTTCTTTTCATCATCAGCATCAACAGCCCCTGCGTTGTCTTTACGCTGGTGCCATCAACCCTGCCTTGCCTCTAAACCAACCATACCTCAGGATATATAGCTCATGGAATCCCTACATTCCTTCTAGATTATAGAAGGCATTTTATTCAGGAAATAGCATTTTCTCTTCCTAATGAACCACTGGTTTCAATATGTTATTTTCAGTGCTAGATCTCTCTGCATAACTGCACCCACTTCTACTTCCTATGTGATTAACTGTTTAATACATGAATGGATAGGTGCTTTAGAATGGATGAACTCACAATACCTCTTGAGAGTTTTTGACAGAACTCAAAAGGCCTGGGAGAAACCGAGGACATTAAAATTTTCAACCAATTTAGGAAGCTCTAAGCTTGAATAGATTAACTAATTCAAAAATATCTGAACTTCATCAGAACAAGCAATGCTGAAGGGAAGAGCATTGTTATAATCCAAAAGAACATGCTTGCAAATGAGAGATACGAGTTAAAGCATTAAATACATAACCCGGCATCCAATCTGAATCTCTTGTTTCTTTACCACTTGCATTGGTAAAGAAATATAAGGGCTGAAGCATCGCCTAAATCTGGCAATCCTGACATAATTTGCACTTCATCTTATCCCAAAAGATTGACATGTGAACACTGAACAGCCTTACAGTGATTTATCAATCAAGACATGATTTGAGAGTTTGCAGAAACATGACATCACAGATATCATTTTCTTGAAGAAATTCTGATTGTATTGAGCATAAAAAGTTCACATGGATTCACTTGCAACCCACAAATGCTAGTGCAGTTCTTACTAAAACCAAGACCTCATCGACCATAGCCAAGGAAAGTTAACTATAACAGCAAAACTGATAACGGATCGAAGAATTACTTATGCACCCTTATGATTTACTGAAAGAACAGGCTCTAGATGGTACACAGATGTTACCAAGCTTGGACAAATCAGGCGTGTCCACTTGGACACCGACACCTGCATTACCCCTGACTGGCCCAAAACCACCCCAAACTCTGGGGCATATAATATATACAGTAAGTCTACGGTATACTGGAGAATACTGTACATGCTTGCCCAATTAGTATGAACCTTGGGCAAGTCAGATTTGGACGAGTCGCAGGCTTAACCAGGTTTCTGTGCTTGCCTGAGTACTGCACACATCAGTTTAAAGGGGGTGCGAAAATCCGTCCCCCTTTTTTCTTTGCTTTCTTCAATTTAAGACCTTGGGTTTAGCTATTTGTGACTAAGTTGAGTCCTTCTTAAAAGTTTAACCTCATTTATTTATTAGAAATATTAGGAGTGAAAAATCAGATTTGATAGATTTTTGGATCCAAAAATCCAGCCAAGTTCTTGCCAGAGTTTGAAAATTTGTGATTTCATCGATCTTCAATGAAATTTGATCCCTAAAAACCATCAGCCAAGCTTGAAACTAACCTCATTTAAACTTCAACATTTGGCAAGAGCAGAAGGCTCAACAAATCCAAGCGCCACCTCCAAATCCTAGGTTTCCTACAAGCAGTGTTCAAAACATGAAAAACTTGGCCAACTCAGTCGAGAGTCAGACCAAAACTAGCTAAGCTACAGCTAACCCACGAAGTTTGTGAGTGTTCAAAATTTTGTTAAAAAGTTAAAAACGAAAAAGCATCTAACAGGGGATCCAGACCTAGTGGGTATCCAAGTTTAGACTACATGACTATCACATCACAAAGTACCATTTGTCGCGTGCCATTTATGTGACAAAAAACACACAAATACACAGCACATGAACACACGCGCACATACACACAAACAAAACTTGGGTATACTGGACTACTCCAATTGACTTCAAGTTTTTCTGACTAAAAGACAAGCTCTACTCAGTGCCTACAAGTACCTGATCCTAGCCGATCTTCAACATCAGTTTGAGCACTATGTCATGTAGAAAAATCAAACACTTCTGGAATAGGAACAAAAGTGGAGATCCATATCGTGGACTTGGGCCCAAATAGTTTGCTGCTAGACGCAACAAATCATTCTGCTAAACATGGTGCAGGAGACGCAACAAATCATTTTGCTTTTCTATGTAGACTGAACATTTTACTGTGGATCACAAGATTAAAATAGATGGATGCCATGCCAGTCTATCTTCAATTGACTTCAAGTTTTCTGACTAAAAGACAAGCTATACTCAGTGCCTACAAATACCTGCCTGTCATTTGCATCCTAGCCGATCTTCAACATCAGTTTGAAACATGGTGCATGAGACACGACAAATCATTTTGCTTTTCTATGTAGACTGAACATTTTACTGTGGATCACAAAGATTAAAATAGGTGGATGCCATGCCAGTCTATCTTGCTCTTCACTCCAAATAAACCTCCACTTTATGTTCTTAATTGCACGAGATCAAACTAGAAATATTAAAAAAGTAGAAGCTCCTTAATTTTATTATGGCATACCAGCCCCTACAGACTGAATACATCATCATCATGCTTTCCTTTGCATGAGGGTTAAACTGTATAGAATGATGAGAATTTACATGCCAAACCAAACAGCTGCCTGCCAGCAATAAGCCAAACCTAAATGCAGTAGACTCATCCAATCAGCTTGCATGTGTCCATAGTGCAATGGCTCTTGTAAACAAGACATTTTGGAAACAGGCACAAGACATCACGAAAAGGATTCCCATTTATCCATGCAATGCACAAGATCTACAAAATGTGTACAATTACAAACACAAAAAATGACCACCGAAAAATAAAGAATCATAAAAGCCAAATAAAGTTCCATACTATTGCACAATTCATTTTTTTTCATGCTAATTTTCAGTCCCACCTCCGCAAATTCCTAAGCAAATAAACTTTCCTCTATACACTTGTACAGCCTGTTGTTCTAAGTTTACTTCTTTGAAAATATTCTAAATACTTGCCAATGATTCAATTCAAACAAGTAAGTTAAAAAACTGATCGGTGACCCATATCAGGAACCCCAAAAACCGGTCCGGATTAGTAAATCGCGAGTCCGGATCACTGTTTTGCTGTGCGGAAAAAACAATGAACCGGCAAAAAACACGTGAAAAAACAGTGAACCGGACAAAAACCAACCCGAATCCTTGAATTGGTGGTCCGGATTGCCGTTTTACTGTAGAGAATCGCTATTTTACTATGCAGAACTACCGGTTCCCTTCTACATTCAGCCGTTTTCTTATATATATGTGCAGAACCAAAATGGGGTGTCCGATTCTCCCCGGATGACTCCGTACGATCCCGGCGTCTTTTAAATCACTGGTTCAAACACCATCAAGCTAGACAAGACTAGAGAGATATCAGTGACCAATTCACCAAAAAAAAAAAAAATCATAATATGCATACAATGCATATCAACTACCAGAGAATTGGGAACTAGAAATCAAGCAAATGTGTAATAACTCCATAATCAACAAAGTTGACAGAAAATAAGGCACCGGATTGGTAGAACATGTTTGTTGCTAAATCAAACTTTCAACTACTCCACCACCGTTCAATGAACAATCACCAAAAACAAAATGGGACAGAGGCAATCCATTAAATCCATCCTTCAACAAATTAGACCGATAATATACAGTCTGCAGTGTCATATTATTATCTGAACACTTGAACACTGAAAATTCATTCTTTAAGAATTTTTGGACAAATTCCTCCACAAAAACATAAAGCATGTATATATAACATTCAGAACAGTCACCTTGCCAATCATCCCTAGATGAAGAATCAAACAAACTCCAAGTCCAACAACCCAATCAGTGCCCCAAACATCAAAGATAGCTCCATATATCCATTGCCTGTTACATTATTTCAGATCAAGATTGAGAATAGAGCATGATTTCTTACATGTTGCTTTGTCTCTACAAGTAGCTAATGGAAGTTGAAATCAAGCTCTAGCCTTCAATTTCTAGACCAGAGTGTCGAGACTGCCGAAGGCCAAAAATACACAATGGTTAAACTAGAGGGTGAAAGGAACTGCAGCATCGTAAAAGATTACTAGAAGGACACGCACGAGCAAAAGATCCATATGGCATATCGACTCGAAGAGCATCCAGTTTAACAGCCTCAATCAGCTTACATATGCAAGTATGGTTAAGGGGCCACCATTGCAGCAATTGGGAATACCGGCCAAGGACTATCTAAAGCAACGAAAGTAAAGCAACCAAAAACAACAGCTTATGATAAGTAAAAAACTTTTAATTTGCAGCCTAAACCACCCTGCATTGCTTTTCATTAGCAGAGTTTACAGATACGCATGGTCGGGAAGATTTCCGTTCTAAGAATACCATGATTGACTGAAACAACCTGCACATGGACGGATATCTTATAGAGTAAAACTTTTAGCCCACTAAGCACAAAGCTATGGATTCCAAACCTATATCATGACGGACAGGCATGCTGGAATTTTTTGACTATGAGCAGCCCAAAGGCTATTATGTGTATCACCACAACAAGATTTATCTAACGAAATCAACAAGTGGCAACTTCTAAGATGAGTACAAGAGAAGAAGCAAAACCTAATGTATGGCATCTCCCAAGCCCCCAAACTAAGTTTTTATGCCGCAATTTTTACCAAACCATCAAACCTGAATTGTTCTTGTGGTAACCCCCACTTTCAATAAGTTGAATGACCACATGATACATGCAACCATTTCTAGCATGCATTATCTGGTAGAGACCAACCAAATTTTAAATGCTATTAAAACACTTACTATTTATACCATAGCAAGCTACAGAGCAAATTTATGTCCTTGCTGGAATGTTTTTCGAGATTGCAAATTAGGAAGCATGTTTTTTTTGAGAATGTTGACTTTATATTGATACAGTAAAGAGATACAACAGAGAAAGATACAAAGATGGGCATTCCCCAAGACAGGGTGCCCAGTATAACGACCTAAGAAAAACAGGGGACACTACAACGCAACCAAAAAGGGAGGGGATGAGCGCTATGGGGAGAGTTGAGACTAGCTCCCTCCCTGGCCAAGGCATCTGCCTCAACATTAGCTTTGGGATAAGTGTGTCTCCAGGAGACTTGGATACTACCACACAGGTGGGCAATTTCTTGAAAGATTTTGTCTAGTCTCCACGGGCAGGGAACAAAGAAAGAAGCCCAGGCGATAGTGTTGCTGGAGTCCCCTTCTACCGTCACTCTGGTGTTCCATTGGGGCTGGAATCTTCTAAGACCCTCCAGTACAGCCTTAGCCTCTGCTACTGTGAAATCGACGACACCGATTGGTAAGGCGAAAGAGAGGAGAGTGCCAATCTGAGTCCCTATACAGATCTCCGATGCCTGAAGGGCCTGGGTTTCCAAGAGAGCAACTGTCGAAATTTAACTTAATAACCCGTGATCTGGCGGTCTACATAAGGAAGCGCGAGAAATTCTATGAGGTCTAAGTTGCAGCAGGGTTTGCCAGTGGTGATGCAAGTTTGAAAAGGAGAAGATGGAGAAACTGTGATGGTTGAGGACCCATAAAGTAACTCATGCCCTACCTTTTTCAATAAGGGCTGGGACGGAGGCTAGTTCCCCCTTGAACGTCCTACTATTCCGATCGATCCAAATTGTCCAAAGAGTTGCTGAGATGGAAGCTCTCCAAAGGAGGTATCCAGACTTTTTCCAAGGAGTTCTAAGGCAAAAAGAGAAGAGATGGAGGACCGTTTGGGGAGTGACCCAAATCCAATTGAAAAGGAGGAGAAGGTCCAACCAAAGGGCAATGGCGACCTCGCAGTGCATAAATAAGTGGCTATTAGATTTTTGGGCCTTGAGACACATTATATATCTGTTGGGCAGGGGATGGCCCCTGCACTGAATGTGGTCTAAGGTCAGGGCCCTCTCATGGATGACTAGCCAGGTGAAGAATTGGATTTTGGGAGGCAGGAAAAGTGCCACGCCTTGGTGACAATGGAGGGGGGGAGTACGGGAGGGTGGGGGCAGCATGTTGAGAGGTTCCAATGCATTAAACACTGATAGCCTCAAGGTGAACATGAGAGATGATCTACATATGAGACATGATTTCTCTCAAAAAGAAATAAGGGAAGCTTTTCCTGCCCGGACTAATACCAATTTCTAAATCCTATGGAAGTTGATGCTAGCAAGCCAAGTTCTAGAAAATCAATGTTGTGGGCAGAAAGTCCCTCAACTTTACGGAACAAGATGCCTAATTGTGGACAATATGAAATCCATCATCAAGAATGACTACGGGATACTGAGTACTGAATAATGCAATATTTGGAATCTAAAAGCTAACGTAATGAAACCAAGTGTTTCAAGATGGCAGTGTAGGTCTGAAACTTAATTGCAAATTCAGAGAGCACCAAGGTGAAAGAAGGAAAAATATACTCGACACTAGATGTTATAGGCTAAAAAATTTAAAGCAACAATCACAACTTTGAAGAGCTACGATAATGAATAAAGGACACAACTGCCAAGATTGCAATAAGAGAAGCATGAAAGTGTTTCAAGATTGCAACAAGAGAAGCATGATAGAAAACTTCAAACACGTTCTCAAGGTCAAGTAAACATGAAAATAATCTAAAAAAAGACTTGCTTTAGATAACCATATGCAGTCCCAGCCACAACTTTGCCTTGATTTGTAATTGAGGAAGCCAATTTATACTATTAATATCCTATATTGGAATATTCATACATATTGCATGTACAAACTGTTCAACATAGATGAAAAACAATCTTCCGAGTCCAAAGAGAATTTTGTAGGCCCTCGATAACAAAAACATAGAAACCCACCAGCTAGACAAGGCGAAAGATATTTATTTTTCTGCTATTTAAAAACAATTTTGGAGGCACAGAATTCCACTGACAAGAAAACAGTTCTCAGCTCTGTAATGGACAGCCTACAGAGAAAACTACAGAGAAATAGAACACAAGATTAGATTAGAAAACAGTTCTCACCTCTGTAATGGACAGCATACGGAGAGATAGAACACAAGATTCACCATTCAATTTAACCAGAGCGAGGGAAATTTGTTATCTCTACAACTATTGCCATGGAATTTGCTACCTTCTGGTGTCCGGAGGTGATTGAATTGGCCGTTCCTAGCACAGACAAAATCCCAGCCCTCAGTCATTCTATGAAATCATGTCCTCAGTTATATTAAATCGACCATTCCCAGCATTTTTCTCCTTCCTGATTTTCCTGACATGAATTCTGAGGTCCAACCTATCTTTTGCAAGCTAAAAGTGAGTCACCGCATTACAAAGTCCCGCCACTAAAGTACCACATGGAAGTATATCATAAAGAGCCCTACCATGCTACCATGTGAAGAAACAGCCAATAACTCCAGACTATATACATGGCAACTCATACAAAAAGAACTACCTCCAAACAAGAATAACACGCATACTTGATCCACCTGGAAATGTGTACTTAAGTATATGATGTGACTGACAACATACATAAAATAGTGAGCCAGGTTATGGCTAATGGGAAACAACATGATTTTTGAAGTGCCCTTCCTAGAAAATTTATGTTTACCTGCAGGTTTCAAACCCATATGTTTTTTCTTATTGGTCTTTTTGCAACTTCATGGCATCTACTAACATTAGACATGGTCTCAAATTTAATTCAATGGATACTAGAACAAAAAAAGTATTCATATTTTCTCCCATTCTAGAAATGGTGAGACTAAAATGAGACAAAAGGAATTGGAATACTCAGTCACATAAATGCCAAACATGCATAGCACAAAAATCAACTACAAAAGAAGCACCCTTTAATGAATCAACCGATGGAAGTTATGACATCTCCACCAAGTAAAATTCTGTAGCGAGGAAAGACATTTGCCCATCATATAATCCGTACTTATACATACCAAAGATATATATCAAGAATCCAAACAAATGAAGAAAGAAAATAAGAAGAAGCATTCCACATACAATAGAACAGAAACTGCATCTTTCCACTTAAATGACCCATTCAGTGAACACTATAGCATAGTTTCATCAACTCAAATTTATCCTTGCTTGTATTTACAGAAATTAAAAGATCATACCAACACCAAAACATAAATCTCACAGATTTCAACTACAAATATTAACAAATAGTATAGGAAGTCAAATTCCATACATCCTGAAACAAAGGGGAGAAACAATAAAAGTCTATTCACCCAATTGTCAGCTTTTCAAGCAATAACTTACTACTGGGATGGCTAATGGACCCAGTTACCATTCTTCTTAACCAGCAAGCATCTTGCAAATATGTGAAGTGATTCAAAACTGTGTGTTCACCACCACTGCACCACCACTACCCCTTCATCTAGTGCTCAAAAAAGCAAGCTTCATTGCCCTAGGGGCCAGAAAACTTCCACTACCTCATAAAAAAAAATTAGTACCAAGTGATGATCTTTATGGATATCCTAATGTTGTGCCCACTGTATACTCTTGATATCGATCCCGTCCTTCACCATCTCATAAAGTGGGCTCATCTCCCTCAACTTCTCGACCTGATTCACAGTAAGCTCTACTGCTCTATCAATTTCCTCCTCAGTTGTGAACCTTCCCATCCCAAACCTGATGGAAGTATGTGCCATGTCCTCATCCACCCCCAACGCCCTCAACACGTATGACGGCTCCAAGCTTGCACTCGTGCATGCACTCCCACTGCTCACTGCCACCTCCTTCAACCCCATCAATAAACTCTCACCTTCAACATAAGCAAACGACAAATTCAAATTCCCCCAATACCTGTGCTCTTCACTGCCATTAATAACCACACCATCGAGTCGAGAACGAATGCCATTTAGTAATCTTTGTTGCAGGACCTGCACATGTTTAGAGTCATACTCCATTTCCTTAACCGCAACCTCACAGGCCGCTCCCATCCCAACTGCCAGTGGTGTAGGTACCGTCCCACTGCGGAGTCCTCGCTCCTGACCGCCACCACTCATTTGGGGCTCAACTCGAACACGAGGCCTTCGTCGTATGTATAGAGCCCCAACGCCCTTCGGACCATAAATTTTGTGAGCGCTAAGTGACATGAGCCCAACCCCTATTTCCTGAACATCCACAGGGATTTTACCGAGGGCTTGAGCAGCATCAGTGTGAAGCACGATGCCATGTTTCTTACATATCTGCCCGATCTCAGCCATCGGTTGCACGACTCCAATCTCATTATTGACCGTCATGATCGAGACCAAGCCGGTGTCTGGTCTGATTGCTGCCTCGAGATCACTCAATTTAACAAGCCCATCGCTCCCTACAGGGAGATACGTGACATCAAAGCCTTGCTGCTGGAGGTGCCGGCATGAGTCAAGAACACACTTATGCTCTGTTTGTGTGGTTATAACATGGCGCTTAGACTCCTTATGAAATCTCATGAATCCCTTCACAGATATGTTGTTCGACTCCGTCGCCCCAGACGTGAACACAATTTCCTTCGGGGATGCATTAATCGAGGCGGCCACTTGCTCACGTGCCCGCTCAACTGCCTGTTCCGACTCCCATCCATACAAATGAGTCCGCGAGTGGGGGTTTCCATAGTGAGAGACAAAGTAAGGGAGCATGGCGTCCAAGACGCGAGGGTCAACAGGAGAGGTGGCTTGCATGTCCAAGTAGAGAGGACGGCCTGATATCTTCACACCCTTCATTGAGATGGCCCCGGGTTCTTCTTCATTGTAGGCTGTGCTGGTGCTGCTTTCTAGTGCAACAGCTGTTGCTGAGTAAGGTTGAATTAGGGTTTTCAGATGAGTTAGGGCTGGGGCTATGGTTTTTGAAATGGAGGTGGTTCGCCTCAGGGAGCTGCTCATAATCGACATCAGGCGGACTCAGAGAGAAACCTAAAATATATTAAATCGGTTAATTAAAATAAAATGGTCAAAATCAGTTAATTAAATTCTGTAATTTTGGAGGAAAGGCTAAAACCTTTATAGATAAATGATGGATATCCCTGCAAACCCTTATTTCAAACTCTTCAAAACCCCAATTTTATAATAGTTGAAAACCCTAATTAATTCGAAGACTTGTAAAACCCTTGAGCATTTGTAAAAAAATTTATACCATAGATCATAGAAGATTTTTTCTTTAAAAAACCTCATTTCAAGCTATTCAATCTATAATCGAATGATTTAGGGGTAAAATCCTATTTCATGTTATGTAAAACCTAATTGCAGAAAAAAAACCCTAAACTCAAAGACAGACCCTAAAAACCCTAAATTACGAGGAACACCCAAGAAAGAAAATCACAAATTCAAAATAAACATTTATTTCGAAGAAAACCTAAAATATTTGACCAAATTATATAATTTCAAAGGAAAATTCAAAAAAATTCAAACGTAATAGAAGGTTTTTCCTGTAAATCACTATTTATATATTTTTTTGAGAAACCTAAATCACAAATTTCAATCACTCCAAGGCCCTAATTTTAGAGAAATTATGAATTGGTTTAAAAGTTTCAGAGGAAAACCCTATAGGAAGTCTAATGAGTTCAATGCTTTGCAAACCCTCAAGCTATATCAATTTTTCTGTAAATAATTCAAAATAGTTTGATTACTTCTATAAAACCCCCAGTTTACAGTGAGTTGAGAAGTTTGAGATAAGGCAAAGCACCTTGAATCAATATTGTCAAGACCAGACAGGCTACCAAACTGGCAAGGGAACTGCCCAACCTGGACCAGTGAGACCGGTCCAAGAAATTAAAATATAATTAAAAAAGTAAACTAAGGAAATTTTGGGGAAAAACTGAAAATTCATATCTGTTTTTTACTTTTTTTCTGTCCTTTTATTTCGGTTTTCCTTTCTTTCTATTTTTTTGCACGTTTCTGTTTTTTTTCATTTCCAAAATAATTATTTTCATTCTCTGATGTTTTACAAAATCCAAAAATGCAAAGTAAGAAAAACAGATGATTCTCTGTGTTTTTTCCCCAGTTTTTTGCATTTTTCCAAACGAAGATTGAAAAAGTAAAAAACAAAAAAAAAAGTTCCAGTCATATTTCTGTTTCGGTTTTCGCATTTTCGGTTCATTTTTTTTATTAATAGCTTTTACAACAATACAAAATCCCTTGCAAGTTGCAATTTAAAATCCAAACGTATATTAAAAAAAAAAAAGTGCACCACAGAAATTTCCTTCCTATTTTGGATTTCTGTATTTACGTTTCAAGAGCTTCTAAAAATTTTAATTGTAAAAGCCCTTGAGAGTTACAATATCAAAACCATATAGATAAAAAAACAACAAAAGCCCGGAAAATAAAAGTTTTTTTTTTTTACATTTTCGAGTTATATCTTGAGGGGCTTCAACAGATTCTAAGAGCCCCTAAAAAAACCTAAACTGCAACTAAAAAAAAAAAAAATATATTTCTCAATTCGTAAAACCCTAATTTCTCAAACCCAACAGGGCAAAAAAATAAATTTTTTTCACTAATTTTCATATTTTCTAAAGTAAATGCTAAAGTGAATAAAAAAACTCACCGGAAACTTGGTCGGAATCTCACAGCGTTGGCCGGAAATCACACCGTCAACTTTCCAGTGGAGGCTAGACCACTTGAACACCAAGAGAGAGTATCGAATGAACTTGACTCTTCAATATCGTTTTTATAGAGGCCATGACTTCTAATATTTCTGTTTTGCCCTTTCAAGAATCTTTTCTATATAAAGCCTGGGTTGATTTATATAATACGTGGCATCTCAAATGGGTGACCGCTTCGAAGGGGTGCGGTCCATCTAAAAATCACAACATGGATATTTCTCTAGAAAAATCTTTATATAAGTGTAAGGTGTCAAACAATCAAATTAAGCGTACCTCAAAACTTCATTTGGAAATGTTGTTTTGAAGTTGGATAACCCTCATTTTGGTCATCTCGACCTCGAGATAATGTATGTATGAATGTGAGAAAATAAATAACTTTCAAATCTTAAAAATAGTGCATCTTGTAATATATTGTCTAGATCGTTAATTTTTAAAAAAAAATTAAATGTCCATAGATCTGTTCAATCTATATTATTTTAAAATTTTATAATTAAAAATATGAATAAATTGTTAGACCATCATAAAGGTTTTTTATACTGAAACAACATATTTCTATACTATTTGAAGATGCATCCTACTTTGATTGTTTAAGGCCTCGATCTTATACAAACCACACCTATGTCATAGAGATGTGTATATCTCTCTCAAATGGATAAATGTCTCTTAACCTCAAACAAAAAGACACTAATGTGTAAGATCTCTGTCTCACATACTACAATATAAGATATCTGATTTCTCTTTCATATAACATTTCTCTCACACACATTATTAGATAAGATTTATCTTTCTCAACCGTGTGTATAGCCCAAATTAATTGTAAAATTAAGATAAAAATATGTTAATATTTGTTTTATTCAACATTACGTAAATTTTATCCATAATTTATCATTTTTATATTTATACTAAGTTCTTTTTGGTGGTTCTAAAATTGGCTTGATCTTCAAGATCCCAGTTTTATTTGTGGATTTTCATATCTTAGTGGAGGCCATTTTTTAAAATCTTTTCCCTCATAAGATTTTGGGATTTTCAATATTTGAATTCAACAAAATTCATTATCTAGCGGGAAAATGATATTTTTGTAATGTGTAAATAGAAAATTTTGGAATTTTTGAAATCTAAAAATGTTCAGGGATGCTAAAATGTAATTTTTGGATTTTGAAAATCCAAAATTGATTTTGAAATTGTTGGGACACTACATAGAACTTTTGGATTTTAAAAATTTGAAATTTTAATTTTCAAATAAATTTTAGATTTTCAAGATCTAAAATTGTTGTTTCAAGATCTGAAATTGTCGGGACACCTTCTTTTTGGATAAATATAAATGTCAGGAAACATTTTTTCACATTTTTTGAATTTTTAAAATCGAAAAATATAATTTTCAAAATCTAAAATTGTTGAACCATTTTTTTTTTGCGGTAAATACAATTGTTGGGACGCTAACTTTTTTTTGCAATTTTTTGGATTTTTAAAATATTGACATTTGATTTTCAAAAAAAAAATTATATTTTTTAATTGTTGGGGGATATTACATCGTTCGTGATTGGCAAGAAAGGAAGAATGACCACTAATAAATTATTACAAATCATATTTTCTTGCTCATAATTTTTTATTTGCGCTTGTAGGTCATTTTTTTTTTTTTTCCTTTTTTTTTTGTGTGTCTTTTAATTTATTTTATTTTAGTTATCGTTGTATTTACATGTTAAAGCAAAAGAGTTATTTACTCTGCCTCAACAGTATCCTTTCACATTAGGTTAAGTTGTTGAAATTTTAGTTACTTGTTTTTTTCTTAAATTAAGGAATTCCTTTAAAAAATTCCGTCCAAATGCTAATTAGTAAAGTTTATAGTTATTTTCTTAAGAAAAACATCAGACTCATTAAATGGGTGGGTTTGTACGTATTTTGCCCTTGTAAAGTAAGGCATTTACATGCAAAACCAAAGTTCCATGCATTTCACTCTAAATTTGAGTTTTCAATTTTTTTAAAACTTTTTTATATTAAATTCTTCACTTTTCAAGTCTTTTTTGGGTTTTTGTATTTTTATTTTATTTTATTTATTTTATTTTATTTATTTATCTATTTATTTATTATTATTATTATTATTATTATTATTATTATAATTGTTGTTGTTGTTGATTTGTTATGGATGCTTTTTTAAATTGATATGCTCAATAGCTTTGAAGTTCCTTTAATGGCAACGTTCATTGCATTGCTGCTTATGTGTGACTAAAGCAGATAATACCTAATCATCAATGAAAAGTCATTTGTTATCAATAATTTTCGTTACCAATCGTGAAAATACTCTAAGTAATTAGTAATCAAGATCTTAATAATGATGATAATATTAATTGTTAATAGCCCTACAATTAATATTAGGATTAAATAAAAAATTAATATTATTCTAGGTGTACAAAATATTATCTCTTTATCAATATTTTATTATCTTTAGTAAAAAAATTCATTATGAAAAATTAAGGTTTTTCATGTTTTAAGGATATCGAAAATTTAAAATGAATATTGTATTTTTATTAATTTTTTATAAATCTGAATTTAAGAAATTTGTATGTTTATAGAAAAATTGAATTAATTCTTCATTTCAAAATTTAAATTTTAAAAAATAAGTAATTAAGGTTTTTTAATTGTTGGATGTTAAAAATCTAAAATTAAGAAACAATTTATTCCTAAAAATAACATAGTTCTTACTTTTAGATTTTTTTAATAAAATTAATGAAGTACTTATTGTTTGTTTTTTAAATTTTGAAAATTAAAAATTAACATAGTCCTGATTTTTAGGATGCATGACATTTGAATTTATACATATTTTTTTGTAATTTATTTTTTAATATCAATATTTTGATATCTCATTTTGGGAAGCATAATATTTAATTTTTTACATGCTTTTAGAGTTTTTTTATTTACAAAACATTTCTAAAAAGCACATGTGGGGGACCAGCATTTCCCTAATCTAATAAGACCATGAAGCCCTGTCCTCATGCCCTTTGTTCTGTATGGAAAAACCAAAAAAAATAGAAGTAAAATCTGCCCCTCTTTGGGATCTGGTTCAATTTGGACCGGTAAACCGGTCCGCTACTGGTTTACTGGTTCAAAGCCTTTTCTTTTTCATTAGACGGACCAGATTGGAAGTGCGTCTAATTCATCGATTTTTTGTTCGAATCGGGCAGTCCAGTTCTTACATCATTGCTTCGAATTATAATCCCCAAACCTTTCAAAATTATAATAATAACAAAATAAAGTATAAGTTACTTGATAATCACATTATGTGTTTGGATATATACATAAAAGAAAAAAAAAAGGGGTATCAGGACCTACTTTCACTATCTCGTGGTAGAACCATATTCCATGAATATGTGGTAGAACCGTATTCAATGGATAAGTGGTCCCGGACCAAGTGTTTTATATATAATAGTTTGATTCTATTTTTTTTTTCCCTTCCTCTTGTGTTCAGTACCATGTTTTCAGAAATTTACCAAATCAAGAGACAAAACTATTTAATATCTCATCCATTTTCTTTAGTTGAAGTTCTAATGTTACATATTTAATTTCAAAAGTTCATTGGAAGCAAATTAATCATGAATTTAAATTGGAAAACGTAAAAATAAGGCCCAAGCCATATCGAAAAAAGTAAAATCTCCTTTAAAAACTCATCAACAATTGCGGTTCCGGTATCGGAAAACCTTTAAGGCAATCATCTTGACCTTGACCATTATTGTTGTGAAAAATGGAGATTTCAAGCCCTAAAATTAGTTTTATTCTACCATATTATCTAGACCATCCATTTTCAAGTGTTCACAAATCCATATAATGTATAAGGTTTTTTCATCTACAAAATTTATAACTAGTTGTGAAAATGCATTTTAGAGCCATCGTAGGGATTTACCATGGCCGAAACGTTTTCCGGACAAGGCTTTGAGGTGAAACTTTATTTTTTTTCATAAGGCCTTAAAGAACCTGCATACATTAAAATTTTTAGCTTTCTAATTTAGTCCTCTTTCAAAAGTTAATTGGTTTTGGGAAAGGAAAATTGCTTGGTGCATCCAAGCCCGCACTTGTTACCATGCGGGCTGGGAGATCTACACCATCTACCAAAACCGGGTCCTATTAATAACAGTTCTCTAAAGAAAAAGAAAAATTAACAATTCATATACTTTATCCAAAAAATATCATTTTTAGTTTTAAAAATATCAGGAGACCAACCCAAAGTAAATAAAAAATAAAAAATATTAGGAGCTCAAACTTTAGAAACCTACTCAACTTAGAGACCAACCCAAAGTAAATAAAAAATAAAAAATCAACACATATTTGTAACTACATGAAAAGAATCATACCATAAGAATATTGAGTGGTGCTTGATAAGTTTCCTTTTAAAGAGAACATAATTTTTTGAGTACCTAAATATTTACATTTAGGCAGTATGTGCAATTTTATGCATGGAAAGAGAAAAAAGGGCAAAAAGAATCTATTATACATAGAACACTACTTCGATTGGAACCATGTGGTGCTTATAAAATACATCCGGATATCGGGCCCATTGGGCCACCCCTACATCTTTGTCTCATTTCATTGTTTCTATTTTTTTATTAATTCTTCACACGTGAGTCACCTCATCATATCTTGCTTTTTCTCAAATCTAAACTCCATTAGTGTGTCCCATTGGGCCATTACTTCCTTACCTCTCTTCATTTCTTCTATTTTAATTAATTCTGTTTCAGGATAATTGTAGGTAATAACAAAATATAAATGAAATCTACACTCTTAGGATAATTGTAGGTAATAACAAAATATAAATGAAATCTACATTTTTTCACACTCTTAGGATTTTTTTTTCGGTGTTTTACCTAATTTTTAATTTTTTTTCACTTGATCGACTCGAACCGGTTAACCAGCCCTGTTTCGAGTTACTCAAAACCGGCCCATGACCGGTTGACTGGCCCGGTTCAATGTCTCCTACACTTGTTGGAAATAAAAATGAAGAATACGATCTCATTTTTATACTATACCACTACGATCATCTCTTGTTATTGCTGAAAAATATGAAATTAGAGGAACCCGTCGAAAAACCCACACTTGGCCGGAATTGTAAGCTTTTCCGGGCACTGTGTACAATAGGGCTCTTCGCCCCTCTTAAACATTGCTACAACTTAACGCTCTCCCAAGTCTACTGACCACTCCTGTTAAAATTTTTGAAGAGATTCGAGATGGATGGGTTTTTGGCCACTTATGATAGAGAATATTATCCACTTTAATTATAGTGTGGGAGGAGGTTATGACCAACGGCCTATTGTTTAGACTTTTTAAGGCATCTAACTCATAGTTTAAACAAGGTTAGATGGTGGGCTTTACGATAAAATGGACGGTCTAGATAATTTTTTGTAACATATACTATTTTTAGAGTTTGAAATTCTAATTGTTTTCACAACAATAACTTTCAAAATTGATATAAAAGTTGGACAAGCTTTCTATACTTCCCCTACAGCATAAAACTTATATACTTCCCCTTAGCCAACCGTCCATTCTGAATGGAGGGCTAAGATTGCCCACGTCTCTACACTATTTTATTTTTAATTTTTTTTCTATAAATTATTTTGACACCAAATTTTGGACGTCCAATCCTCTATTAAACACGCACTCGCAAAAAATATTAAAAAAAAATTTCCAATCAAATAATCAAAATACCCCTGAAATTTTCAAGCGATATTTTGGTCATTATATTTTATCAAAAAATTATTTTTAATATTTTTTATAAGTATGCCCCAATGAGAAGATGAGATGTACCAAATTTCATATTCATACAATTTGTATAAAAAAAAACTAAAAGTACAATTTGTATAAAAAAAACTAAAAATGAAATACTTTGAGACGTCGGATCTAAGATCAAATGGTGAGTGGCTCTCTTGATCAAAATTGGAGAGCTGGATGGTAGAGGAAGCACAGGTATTGTAGGGGAAGTATAGAAATATTTCCCATAAAATTTTTCCAATATGCTTAAATTGTAATTTTCGATCAGGTATGAGGTGAGACTTTCAATCCATTTTCTTGAAATAGATGTACAAAAAAAGAGAAAGTCGGGCTCCCTGTACAAAAACTTCTTTCAAATCACTATAAAAGAATGCATTTTTCACATCAAGTTTTCAAATCACTATGAAAGAATGCATTTTTCACATCAAGTTGATGAAGCCAAGATGGGGTGCCACACAAAAACTTCTTTCAAATCACCATGAAATAATGCATTTTTCACATCAAGTTGATGAAGCCCCAGGATGGATCGAATAGTGGGTGTCGCCTTCACAATTGAGCTGGAAGTTTCGTCATAATCAATGTCATATTCTTGATTAAATCCATTGGTCACTAGTCTGGACTTCAGACTTTCAACTGAGCTTGATCTGACCTTAACTTTGTACACCATTAACTTTGTACACCCATTTTGAGCCCACTATATTTTTACCTAGAGGAAGTGGCCCAAGTATGATTTTTTTTAAGTGCATGAATCTCTTCTTTCAAAATGTGATTTCATTTAAGTGCATGAATCTCTTCTTTCATTAGGGCCAGCCGCCCCATGAACTTTGTTCACGATGAATTGTATAATTGATAGAGTTGATTTATACCTCCCTCTTGTTCGATCAGTTATGAGGTGAGACTTTCATTCCATTTTCTTGAAATAGATGTACAAAAAAGAGAAAGCCGGGCTCCTCATACAAAAACCTCAAAAGAGGCCAATAAATGCTTTTCGTCTAAAAAAACTGGAAGGTGATTGGTGGGGGCGCACTCAAGGAATGTTTCTGGTTTTTTAGAATGTTAAGTTTGAATCAGTGAGTGGAAATTGCCAGACATGTCGCCTTGAGACTAGACTATAAGACCCAAACACAAATGAGAGATTTCTTTAAAAAATGTGGTCACGGAGAGGGAAAGAAAACTTTGCCCTTCTTCCCTCCTCCTGTTTGATGGAAAAAGGATGTAATTTTTTTTACAAATTTACATCAATTGTCCTTTTAGACCTCATTTTTTTGATTTTTTTGAGATTTAAAGCCATCCAAGGTTTCACATTTAGACTTTTTTTTTTTTTAGTTTAAGGCACAAACATCGGACAGTTTAGACCTTAATATTTCAAGGTTTAAGGTGCCTTAATATTTGAAGGACCGTTTAGACCTTAATATTTGAAGGTTTAAGGTGCCTTAATATTTGAAGGTTTAAGGTGGTCATGGAATAAAAAAAATAGGGACCATAATATTTGAAGGTTTAAGGTGCCTTAATATTTGAAGGTTTAAGGTGGTCATGGAATAAAAAAAAAATAGGGACCATAATATTTGAAGCCTTAATATTTAAAGGTTTACGGTCATGGAATAAAAAAAATAGGGAAAATTTATAGTTTGCGTTACAAAACTATCGAAATAGTTTCGGTTATTACCTATCTGTCCTTTTTTTTCATGTCATAATGAAAATTTTTAAAAAAGAGACAATTTTACCATAAACATACATGAAGGAAGAATTTAAACTCTAAAGTACAGAGAGAATGGATAAACATAGGAGAGGGAATAGATAAACATAAAGAAGAGGATAAACATAGGAGAGAAAATAGATAAACATAAAGAAGAATTTAAACCAATGGATAAACATAGGGGAGAGTTTAAAGGGTAAGGAAGAGCTTAAAACCAATGTAAGGAATAAAGAGATAATGGATAAACATTGGGTAGGTTTAAACTTTCTCCACCTTTAAACTCTCTCTTATGTTTATCCATTGTACAATGGTGGCTTTAAACTCTTTCTATATTTATCCATTCTCTCCTAGGTTTATCCATTCTCTCCTATACCTTGGGTTGAAACTTCCTTATGTTTATCCATTCTCTCCTAGGTTTATCCATTCTCTCCTATACCTTGGGTTGAAACTTCCTTATGTTTATCTCATCAGGAAGAGCTTAAAAGAAAAAGACGAGGATAAAAGAAAAGTATAGAGGATTTCGCCAAAAATCCATTGAATTTGTTGGTTGTTAATCCATAATCCGTTGAATTCGATTGTTGAAAAGGAAAATCCATAAAGAAAATACCCCCAGAGTACAAGCATGGGTGAAAGAAAGGTATAAAAGATTTTGGTTGTTCAACAACCCAAAATCCATTGACTTCGGTTGTTGAAAAGGAAAATCCATAAAGAGAATACCCAAGAGTACTTACGAAAAAAATTTCGGCTCTTAAAGAACCGAAATCAGAGCTGAAATTTTTTGGTTTTTCAAAAACCGAAATTCATCTAATTTCTGTTGTTAAACAGGTAAAATTGTCTTTTAAATAGAGCCGATTGTTAAAACACTTACATAACCAGATAAAGCCGATTGGTTACACTTACATAACCCGATAGAGCCGATTGGTTATGTCAAAGAACTCGTATAGACCAGTTTGGATCGGGACGGTTTAAAAGGGGATACAGTCGGATCCCAATATATTACAAGATACGGAATAGTTAGAATGATTCTCAATTCAAATTCGTGCGATTCCAATCCAAATCATTGAATCTTCAAACACAATCCAAATCACCGAATTTTCAAACACTGATCTCAACAAGATAAGTGTTTCACAATTGCAACAAGAGAAGCACGATAGAAAACTTCCAATTCGCCCTCAGGGTCAAGTAAACAATGAATCATGTACACATAAAATGGTGAGCCAGGTTATGCGTACTAGGAAACAACATGATCATTGAAGTGCCCTTCCTAGAAAATTTATGTTTACCTGCTGCAGTTTCCAAACCCATATGCTCTTTCCTGTAGTCTTTTTGCAACTTCATGGCATCTGCTAACATTAGACACATTCTCAAATTTAATGGAAACTAGAATAGAAAAGGTATTCATAGTTACTCCCTTTTTGAAAAGGAAAATTGTTTCATACGAGCTGGACCGTATTTCTACAATATGGCCTAGAGGTATAAAACATTTATGTTAAAGATGGATGCAAATATGTAGTTCATTTAAAAACAAGTGTAACTAACTGTCCACATGTTTTTTTTACTATAATTATTATTTCTAGTTTTAATTTTTTAATTTTTTTATTCATGATCTTCATGTTAAAGATATATTCTCTAAAAATTAAGATTAAATTATTTTAAAATATATATATTTATTGTCAAGCCCACATCTCTAAAATATGAGGGCTGGCCGCATAACAAGGGTCTCTTTCTTAAAATGGTGAGACTAAAACGAGACAAAAAGGAATTGGAAAACTCAAGTCACATAAATGCGACCCTTGCTTAGCACAAAATTCAACTATAAAAGAACCATCATTTAATGAATCAACCCATGGAATCTATGATATATCCGCCAAGGAAAATTTTTCGCTAGCCGGAAAAGACATTCCCCCCTCATATAATCTTTATTTATACATACTATCAAGAATCCAGACAATAAAGAAAGAATTAAGGGGAAAGAAGTTGAGTTGCGGTGGCAACACCCTCATACCCTAATCACCATGTTATGGTTTTCATTCCCACACCGCATCACTAACACCTTCAGAAAGAAATAAATAAGAACTAACACCTTAAGGAAGAAATACATAAGAAGAAAAATTCCACATACAATAAAACAGAAACTGCACCTTTCCACTTAAATGGACCCATTCAATAAACACTATAGCATAGCATCATCAACTCAATTTTTAATGCTTATATCTACATAAGTCACATAAATTTAAAGATCATTTCCGACACACTAAGCATAAACCTCACAGATTTCAACTACAAATATTAAAAAGTAGTACAAGAAGTCAAATCCCATACATCCTGAAACAAGAAAAAACCAGCCTCCTGATTATCAGCTTTTCAGGCAATAACTTACTAGTGGGTGGCTAAGGGACCCGGTTACCATTCTTCTGAACGAGCAAGCATCTTGCAAAGATTTCCGTCACTTAAAAATTATTTTTTAACACTATTTAGAGGTGCACTTTACTTTGATTGGTTAGAGCCTCAACTGTATACAAAATACTACACTTTTTATAAAAGGGTGCGATTTGTATAGAGCCTAGGCTCTAGACAATCAAATTAGAGCCTACCTTCAAATAATATCGAGAAATATGGTTTCAATATTGGAAATTGTTGTTATAGCTTTAAAATATATTTTTATATTTATTTATAAAGTTTAAAGCTTTAAAAATAATGTAGATCGATATATCTATGAAAACTTGAAAATCTTGAAAATTAACGTCCCAAAAATGCATTACAAAATACACTATTTCCAAAACTCGAAATCCATTTTTTTTCTCATGTCCATGTTTCTTGATGTCGAGATGATCAATTTGAAGATATTTGCGCATCAAAACAACCTCTTCTAGTGAAATTTTTGAAGTAGGCTCAAATTTGATTTATTAGAGCCTCGGCTCTATATATACTTTTCTATTTAGAAAATTGAGATTTTGAATGGTTCATCTCTCTAATTCTATTTAATATATTTTCTTGATTAAAACGTAATCCAAAAGATTCACTGATTCTATCAATGGAATGGAATGAATCTGTTTGCTCTTTTCACCTCCCAATTGTTCTGTTTATTTCTCCATTGAATTACTGTTGATTGTATGTCTATCAATATAAATCCCCGGGTTCAAAATCTTCTTTACATCTCAAGCTGTTACAATGCATTAGTCTCAGTTTGGACGGACCACCTAGTTGTGAATAGCATTATTTCTCTCCCGCTATCGTTTAGAATAGCAAATGACTTTGTTTGGCTCGCTACCTACTATTCATCAGTGAACTCCTTTCTTGGCCCTGCTTCTAGTGAAAAACCTAAAAAATAAAAAAAACCTCTACCCATATTTAAGGGAAAGTATTCCATAATATGTGATAAGACCATCTATTTTTGACACAAAGAAGTCAACCCGTTGGGGGCTAGGGCAATTAGATCTAAAATCAAGTGGGGCAAAAAAATCAAAAGGAAAATTTTTGAGCTTCGTGACACACCCTAAGCCAGTTGAATTTGACCTCAAGTAGATAAGAGTGATTGTATCCTTTATGGGTAAAGCAATTCCTAAAAACCTTTATTCTAAACCCTAACGACCACGCTATGCCTAGTGAGTCATATTGAACCTTTAGAATTGTCCCAAAGTTACTTAAAACCTATTCCAATACCCTCAAAGTCACCTTAAATACCTACCCACAAGTCTTATGAACCGGAAAACGTAAACCAAAAATTGATCTGACAACTAGAAACCAAAATCCTAAACTTCTAGCTTTGTAACATCAAATTTACTTCAAATTTGACCACATTTGATTCCAAATTGTTGAGGAGTTCGCAAGCTTTTCAGCGGTCCAATAATCGCTTGAATCCAACTTACGGTTAGAATGTTAAAGGCAGAGAAAATTTTTCAAAAACATGATAATTTAGTCCATATCGTGTCGTGCTCTTGCTGCACAATGCGTTGAGCCTCGCACAGCATGACGGGCTGAGCCATGCGTGACCCAAGGGTCCAGACCTGGAGCAGTTGTTTCCAAAACATATTTTGAGTCAAATTTTGACCAGATATGAGTCGTTTATCAACAAAAAAAAAAAACTGAAAAAAACCCTAAACATAATCATAAATGAACTATAAAATTAGAACTACTAATTTCAAGCTTAACCATAGTTAAAGCCTGTAAATAACCCCTCTAAAATCCTAAAAATAGCCCAAAAATCCTAGGAAAATTCCAAAAAAATTGCAAATAAATAGGAAAAAACACTCTAGGAAAATTAGAAAGAATCCTATAAAATTAGGATAAATCCTAAATATCTTAGGACATTGGGAAATTAGCCAAAAAATCCTAAAAAAAATGCAAAATCACAAATCCTTTAGAAAATTAGGAAAAAAACCAGAAAATTAGGGAAACCCCTAGAAAGCCTTAGGAAAAATCTCTTAATCCCAAAT
This sequence comes from Amborella trichopoda, assembly GCF_000471905.2. The sequence continues at coordinate 2,400,090 of NW_006498085.1, read as the reverse complement.
CCTTCCAAAATGTCTCCAAAATTAAGATCCAATCCTAAAAACAAGTTCTCCTAGATCAAAAACCTTAAATCTATGCTAAAGAATGCATCAAAATGTATAAATCAAACAGCGATCCTGATACGGGCCCCAACTCATGATTTTTTCAAGTAAAATCTCTCTCTCTTTTTTATCAATTTTATTTCTTCATTTAATTATTAATTTTATTCTTTTTTTTTGAAAATTTATTTATTATTAGATTTAATTTAATTTTTAGAAAGTTTTCGAGGTCAAATATACAAAATTGGAGCTAATGCTGGCAGTAGACTAAAAAAGGAACCAGATTTGTATAAATCTGCAATGTTTTTCTTAGCCTATAATTTGAATGATCTCACTCTCTGCTTCATAAAATTAGCTTGTTTTGTTAAGATTTGAGTTTATCTATTTGATATCAACACAGATCTAAGCATAAACAGAATCCATGATAAATGTCGTATAGTATACAATCCCATTTGTTAAAAATTGAAACCCATTTCTTGATATATTAAAGGAAAATTATACAAACATCATGTAACTATTTCTTTTGCAGCAATCCCCAGATAAATATTTTAGGCCATGTGAGATAAGAATACCCCAAAGTCAAATGTGTGAAACAACAAAAGTTCTGCTTGGCACTGAAGACTTTTTTTTGGTAAGTTAAAAGTGGTAAGTCCATGGAGAGTTGGGCCCCAACTTTTTGGTGAGAATGGAATTAGAGACCTCGTTATGGGGCTCGACAATATCGCCAAGACCCCAGGTCATTCTCAGACCTTATGAAAAGAAAGTTCGGATGAAAGTAGGCTCGACGCTAGTGTTTAAGAAGTCCAAGTGTCAAACCAACTTTGCATAAAACAAAAAAAAAGGTAGGTCCAACATTTGGAGTGTCAACCCAATATTGGGTAAAAATAATTGAACCGAATTCAATCCAAGTGCCAAACCAATATTGCATAGAATCACTATTTTAAAAATATTGGATCTAGATCGAGCCCGGACCAGAATCCATTGTAGTTCACACTTCTACTCTAACTCTTCGTTAGACAACATCGAATTAAACTACCATTTTTCCATAGAGCCCTCCTACCTCCTATTTAGAAGTACAATAGATTAATAGCCATTCGATAAATCATCATTTTACTATATTCATGCATCTCCTATCAGAATCGTAATTATGTATATAAATTCAATTGCTAGGATCATTAAAATTAAGTAATCATTAATGAGAATGAGTATTAGTAGTAAAATAAATAATTATCTTTTTTTCTTGGAATCCAAAGCATCGCTCATTCCCTATTCGATCTATACCGATTCTCTAACAACCAGTTCTAATGCCAGCAAATCGGTTTACTTTATTCTTAATATAATTTTACCTTTTTTTTTTAAAAAAAAGTCTCGAATTTTGTGTAACTTCTATCATAGTGAACTGGATCAATCAAACAGTTCATGGTTTGTTTTATTTTTCAAACACTTTTTTATATTGTTTGTTTTGTTTTGGTTTTCAAGTACCATTTGTTTTTTTCTTTTTTTTGAAGGAAAGGGGTTAGGGTTGTGGTGGTAGCACGCCTCATACCTTAGTCACACATCATGCTTTCCAATCCCTATATTAACAAATAAACAATTACATTAACTAATAGAAAAAGTTTTGAAATGCAACTCGTGACAATAGAATAAATATCTAACTCAATTTTCTTTTTTTTTTGTATTACCTTAGGAGTTTTTATTTTTAAAAGAAGCTATATGGAATACATTTAGTGAAATAGGTTAGGAGAGAGAGAGAAAGAGAGATTTAATGGAATTGTCTCTTTGGGCCCATCTCACTCTACATTAGTGACACCCTAAACAATTAAATTAGGGTGCACCTCAAAAATTCACTAGAAGAGACTGTTTCGATGCCCAAAAATTCATCCAATCGATCATCTCGATCTCAAGATGTATGAGCATGCGAAAAAATGGATGTCAAGTATTGGAAATAGTGCATCTTATAATACATTTTGTAGACCATCAATTTCCAAGATTGTCACGTGTTTAGAGATCAGCTCGATCTACATAATTTTTGAAGCTTTAAATTTTATAATTAGATGTAAAAATAAATTTTCATACCATCACAAATATTTTCGGTACTGAAATAACATCTTTCAATACTATTTAAAAGTGCGCCGTACTTTGATTGTTTAGGGTCTCAGCCCTATGCAAACAAAAAGGTCCAAGCATAATATTGTTGGATACCTTTTATGTTAAGGTGGATAATCTTCATAGAAATGGACCGCGATGATTGAATGGTGTTGGCCTTGGAAGTAATGGTAGCTCATAATTACACAGACAGGTCCTGCGTAATCATTCCTCCCATGTTTCATTAATCCAACATTGTCAATCCTTTTTAGACTGGAAAGTAAAATGCAAGACCAATGAATTGGCTTATTCGAAAAAAAACCCTTGTTTTTTGGAGGATCAATCTCGTATCTGGTACTGCCTTGTTCTACTCTGCAAGAACTTCAAATCACTCTCTTGAAACTCATTTTCTTTATGAGAAATGATCTGCTTGCCCTGAAATGACCTGGACCGATAGGAAAATCCCAATTCATTGAGCCTTCGATACAATCAAATAGATTGCCACAAGGGCGCCATATTCCAGGTACCCAAACTATAAGGGTCACCCTCCCTGTCAGTCACAAGTTTTTCTTCCACCTTTGAGCAATTAAAACTGGAGCATAATTTCACCAAGTAGAGATGAAAGCCCCAAAGCATGAAGAGAAGGGTTGCGCCACCTTGCCCTTCATTGCTCTTTGTTAGTTCAAATCTTCCAGTTCAAATGATGCATCTTTTTTTCCATCGTTTCCCATAGGAAATCATTAGTTCCCATTGCTTCCTAACTGTAATCAAGGGTTATAGTCCTCAATCCCTTGTTATAATCAAGGTACTTTATCAATTTCCGTGTTTAATTCACCCAATACATGAAAAGGAAAAAATCTGACTTGAAGCATATATGGACATGCACAATAACTGTTTTGAGTCACTTTCAAAGGAGAGCCATATGAAAAGCACAGCTTAGACTCGAGGACTCGGCTTCTTCACCAAGCCTGTGATTTCTGTACACGAGTAGGACATTTTAAAGCTCCCCAATCGAAATCTAACACATGTTTCTATTATGTTCTTCGATTATGTTTTTTAACCAATAGCATTAACAGCCACTGCATTTTATTTGCGCTGGCACCAGCAACCCTGCTTATTCAGAGAGCATTTTCCCTTCTTAGTGAACCACTGGTTCCGATGGGTTATTCTCAGTGTTAGAAATCCTAAGCATTCCTAACTCTTTTTTTTCCCTAATTCCGCCACCCCCTATTTCCTATGGGATTAACTGTTTAATACGTGAAGCAGTGGGTGCTTCAGAAAGGATGAAATCACAAAACCTTTTGAGAGTTTTTGACAGAATTCACAAGGCTAGGGAGAAACCCAGAGCATTAAAATTTTCAACTAATCTAGGATGATTATCAACTGATTCAAAAATGTCTGAACTTCATCCGATTATGCAATGCTGAAGGGCACGAGTACTATTATGATCCAAAGAACATGCTTGGAAATTAGAGGTACACTTTCATCCAATCTGAATCTCTTGTTTAGTAACCACATGCATTGGTAAACCGTCTTAAAAGGAATCATGAAGGCTGAGGCATCACCTAACTCACCATGGCACTCCAGATATAATTTGAACTTCATCAAGATGGAGTCATATTCTACAAGATTGACATGAGCCACTATTAGCAACCAGAACATGACCCTTATTTTAAGTTTTCAAAATCTCTTATCATTTATCACAAGCATTATCAAAAAGTTGTACTGTGAACCCAGAGCATTTTTCAGGCGCCCCACTATGTCTCAGAACACCCTCACAGTGCTTTATAAATCATGACAACATTTCAGAGCCCACAAAAACAAAGCAGCACATATATCATTTTCCTGATGAAATTCTCATTGTATTAAATATCGAATGTATAGTACATATTGATTCACTAGCAACCCACAAATGCTAGTGAAGTTCTTACAAAAACCAAGACCTGATTGACCATAGCCAAGAAAAGTTAATTACAACACAGCAAAGCAAATAAGCAACTGAAGACTTAGTTACTCATCCACCCTTCTGATTTAAATAATGAACAGGCTCTAGATGGTACACTGTATCAATGTCTGGACAATTAGGCTAGTCCACTCAGACTCACCTGAGTTACACCGCCAAGTCCAAAACCCCCCCAAACGCTGGGGGTATATAATATATGCAGCAAGTCTACAGTATAACAGAGACCACTATACCCAAGTAGTGTGAAACTTGGGCGAGTCAGCTTTGAACGAGTCACCGACTTGCACAAGTTTCACAATACTCAGGCAAGTATGTGTTTGCCAGGGTATTGTACATTTCTCATTTTAAAAAAAAGGGCAGCAATCCGTCCCCCTTATTTTTCTTTGTTTTCTTCAATTTGAGCCCTAGGGTCAGTGATTTGTGCCAAAATTGAGTCCTTAGAAAAATTTTAACCTGGTCTAACAATAAGAAACATTAGGTTTGAGAAGTAAATCAGATTTGTTTAATTCCTTCGGATTGGAAAAGGCAGCGAAGTTTTGTCTTATTTTGATAGGTTGTATTTTCATTGCAACCAATTGTCGATCTTCGATGAAATTTGATCCCAATCCCATGCTGTGTTACCGATCCAACCAGTCTTGATTTTCACAAACAACACAAAAAGCCATGATTTGAGAGATTTTAAGTCCCCAAACAGGACTGGGATTTTGATTGGCATTGTTTTAGGAAGCTTTGACAAGGATTTGACCCATTGGATTCGCACCAAGCGTAAAATGGGGAAATTGGCCTTGAAATTTTAGGTTATGTTGCATTTTCAATTTAAATTCACGTAATTGATTTATATTTTACAGAGTTGTACAGAGCCAGTTATAATTGAGATACAATATTTTGTACATATATTTGAGGTTTTTAATTTTTCTAATTTTTGATAAACAATTCCTCAATACAATGACTTTAATTATACAAATTACATAACATTAAAAAATACACAAATTAGGCCAACCTAAAGTTATTGCGCACTTAGTCTCAAAATTATGCGAAGCCAAATTAATGATCAAACTTGTGTCGGGTAAGGTCTAAGCAACAATCCTTTTAATTTCTCAATCCAATAACAAGATATGTGTGGTCTAATTTCAATTCAAATTAAACGGAAGTATAAACTCTTATGATCACCAAAATCACCACCTATGACCAAGATATGGGGCACATCAAAATAACATCAAAGGAGAGGTGCGTGGAGTAAAATTATGGACTATAGAGCATGGAACTTACAATAGGGTGCAAGATAAAATTTCGGCATAATGACCCCTTCAAAAATCAAGCTTTAATATAATGAGGAAGCTAAATACTTGGCTGTTAGAGAAAATTCAGCAATGGAAAACTCAACCAAATCTCAAGAAAAGAGGCTCAAATCAAACTATAGTCATGCTAGCTTGTGTAGGAATTGAGAGGCATGAAATAAATGACTATTGAACCATGAAAGGAGAGTTCAAAGAAGAAATTGAGGGCCAAGAAGAAGAAGAGCTAAAATTCCACCAAAGGAACTCCTTCTATGCTCCATGACATGCCACCATTATGTGCTCCATGGGTTATGGGAAACTGAATCAAGTAAGAGTGGGGTGTGTGCCACACTTTAGCTCTCTCTTCCTCTCTTTCTTTCACTCTCTCTTCAAGCATACTAGGCCATACGTTGGTTCTTGTCTCTCAATAAAAGGTACCAGGGTTTAGGCAATAATGGGTATTTATAGAGAGTGAACTAGGTTTTAAGTTAGCCTTTTTTGATGGATTGAATTTAGATCACGTATCATAAGCATCAAAAGGCTTGGAAAGAAGCAAGATCCTCGCTATCCAGCAATAGTTCTAGCTATCATAGCTATCAGGTTGTGATTCTTTACCTTTATCCCATATTGTGAGAACAACTTCAAATTTTCCGACTTATTTGATTCACTTCAAATTTTTGGACTTATTTGATTCCATAAATTCATGAAATTCCAATCTCATAATTGTCCAAACATTTAAATAAATGCGAGGTAAAAATCAAGTGAAGGGTATGCCACTCAATTCTTCACACATTTCTTCTCTCTAGAAATCAAAATTTGAATTTGTGTCAAAAGGCACACGTAGTGTTATATGACATACTTCATGTCATACCTTCACACATTAGGCAATGAGAGAGAAAACCAAGCAAAACCTTTTATATCCAGGCTTTAATTGCCTCAAATCCCAAATATAAAGCTTCAAAAATCAAGGGTTCATACACATGTAAAGTTGCCAAATATGTGCCCAACAATAAACAATAATCAAAATACCCCAATCAGTAATATTACATTTTGTAATTTCTTGTTTTGAATTTTAATTATGAATTTAGTATGTAAAAAAACAATTGGTTCGCAAATAAGTAATACAATGCCCTTCCTAATATTTGATTTTGTAATTACAAGTTTTTATTATCTTCAAAATAAAATAATCATTACTAATTTGGGATATGAGTTTTAAAATAATGTACGACTAATTTAAAAAAAGGGTTCAAATTAGGATAGAAATCTATATAAGAGTATGAAATGGACTCATCAAATATTAATAAACAAAATTAAAAGATAAAATAGTCGAGTCTCATACAAGATTCCCACATAAAATTGTAGAAAGCCTGCTCCTCAAGGGCAGCATAGCATTCAAATCAACCAACATTAGAAAACACCTACCTCAATATCAACCTAACCTATAAACTACTAAAAATAACAAAAAAAAACAATAATTCAAGGATTTCATCGAAGTTCTTTATTCAATCTCAATATGCTTTTAAACAGCAATGCCAGATCAATCTAGCTCAATTGTTCTTTTCCCATGCAATTGGCTCCCTCCTCCAATCAGCAAGAGTGAAGCTTGGATATTTCATGCTCCTTGAGATCCATCTTACTCAATGTTTAACTACACTACTCACTTAGAAATTGGAAAATTTACAGAAATGTCCTGTTTTATTTCTGGAATTCAAAACACTCATTATTTCTGGAATTCAAAACACTCAAGTCCCAAGTTTTTAAAGCATATAATGCATATTAATTTTATCTTACTTTTTATAAATCGGATTAGGCTGAAATTTTTTATGCTCATACTTCTCAGCGTCACACAACTATTAAACATAATTTTTTTTTAAAAAAAATACGCTAAATACTATAGGGGTATTTTGGCCATTTAGTAATTTTATTTCTGAAATGTCTCCAACCGTACATCAATTTTTTCTGAAAACATGCTTTCATGTTTTATTTCAGCTTATTTGGATTCCTTATGTTGTTATTTAATTTGTTTTACTTTTAAAGTTTTTATTTGATTTTTTTGATTTTTAGGGCTTTTTTGGGCCCTTAATTACTCAGCCAAGTCCACTCAGAATTGGCCTAGCTACTTGGCTGGGGCCAAGTCCGAGTCCGAGGACCATGCTGAGTCTAAAAACATTGCTCTTACTATACAAATGCTTAAGCTCAAAATACCATACCAGATCAGCTCTAAGAAATTCTAGATCACCTCAAGTTTAGTCATACCTCATTCTTATATCATTCAATTTGATTTATGTTCTTTCAAAGTCCTTTCTGAGAGTTTCAAATTCCCTAGCCAAATGACAAGAAGACTATTAAATTCAGATCATACTGCACAAGTATGTTAGTCAACAGAGCAAATTGAGGAAATAGAATTAAAACTTCAAAACTTTAAAAATGCTCTAATGGTAAATTATGATCTGAATTCAATAGTCTCCTCTTCATTTGCCCAAGGTAGCAAAAGTGCATGAAACATGGTACCGAAAAAAGACTTGATATGAGAAAGAAATGGTATTTCAAAATCACCTAGAAGCAGCAGTATTGGTGGCAGTGTTATCAAATGTGGCCACATACTGCACTATGCGGCCACATAATGCGTTATGCAGTCAGAGGCGCATCACCCATACCCATGCATATGTGGGATTTCGCAATGGACCTGTTGAATAGCTCCCATATCATTTCGTGCAGAGGTTATCTAGCATATTCCAACGTAAATAGCAACTGAAGCTTTACTAGGTTCATTCAATTGAAACACTAATAATCAGCGTTAAGGGACTCTCCCGAGTCCAATAGGACTAGGGCGAGTAACTCGGCCTCAGCCAGTTACCAAGAGTTGAGTAAAAAACTGGAGGTATAAAAATAAATAAATAATCCAAAATCCTAAAAAGATATAATGTTTACATAGATTCTTGGTATATGATTTGGATGTTTTTGGCAAAGATTAGTGAGTGTTTTTTTGCCATAATCCCTATTTTTATATCTCCTTGCTTTAATTTTTTTAAATATCCCCAATTATAAATCAAATTTTAAATCTTTTTTTTTTGGTACCTTTTTTAAGCATATTTAAGGTTGTTTTTGGTTTTATTTTACTTCTACTACAATTATTTTATTTTTCAGTTTTTTGTTTTATCCTTTCTAGGCATTTTGGCCTGCCAAGTCCACTCGGACTCAGCCGAGTAAGTCAACATGGCCAAGTCCCTTGGTAGAGAGGCAAGTTCTAAACTCTGCTAATAATAATCATAGCCAAAAAAATCTGGTCGAGTTTAAGAGATCTGTGCACATCTGGATGTCATCAAAGAAGATAAATAATACATAAAGAAACCAGATAACTACTCATTATTTACCCAAAAGAAAAAGATAACTGCTCATTCAGTATAATAGCAAAGAGCCTCTATGTATATTTCTCAGCATATCAACCTCGAAGATATCAGCCATAGGAAGACAAGCAGAAATGTATACCAAATTTAACAAATAAATTAAGCTTCAACTATCACAGATATCATTCAAGCAAGGTTTCAAGAACAATGCTGCAAAAATCTAACCATGATGAATTTATCAAGTTTCAGGTATTTAAGCGAAGAGATTGGAGAGAATTAATTTGAAGCTTCCCAAACTAAATGGATGACATGATTTGTGTATATCTGAGCCAAATAGGTACTTTTTTTTGCAGGTTTTGAGTAACCAGGTTTAGGACTAAAAAACCCATCAAATGCAAGCTCATTGGCATAATGATCCTCTGCATGTCAGTGAAGAAATCAGAATTAATTATTGTTGAGCTTTCAGAACTAAATGACATAAAATCTGCTCCATTTGTAATGCATTATACCGAGGAATTCTTCTGATAAGTTTTGACTAAATAGGGATTGAGCACCAAAAAATCCCAAATCAAGTTGAATAACTCAATATTCACACTTCAAGCACCAGAACATAGACTGTGCGGTAAATATTTGAGATAAATTAGAACAAATGATTAAACCAACAATAGCAAGTCAAAAATTACAGATAAAAGAGATAGGAGAGAGATAGAGAGAGAGAGCGAGGAGAGAGAAACTCAAATTCCACCATCAACCCATATCAGTTCCAGGCCCCTGTTTCTTGAAGAAATCCTCAATTCTTCTCTCTCCACTATGAAGCTCCTTCTCAGCCCTAGCACCACCTCTCTCTCTCTTCAATCGCTTCTCCTTCGCCAAAGGCTTCGGCAATGAGTCAGCGAGGAAAACCCTAGTTGGGACATGCCCCTTCACTGCAGCCCTCAAATGCTCAAGCCCTAGGGTTTTCCTCTTCTTCTCCATTGCAACTTTTGCAGAGCTCTCTGCTAAATGTTGAAGAAACAGAGATGTTGCAGACGAAATGAGAAATAGAGCTTCAGAGTTAACCTTCTTTATATCTTTGTCGAGCTTCACTATCTTCTTCACACGACCAGGTGGAAAAACTGGTGCTGAATCCGCCATTGAAGCGGAACCTGTGAAGTTGCAGGTTTTGCCCTAGATTGTACGGTCCAGATTTGTTTTTGGGACAATGGGTACAAACGGTCTAGATTGGATGCTTGTGCGTTGATCGGGACAAAAAAACCCTAGATCGGAGGGTTCAGATTGGAAGTGGGAAGCCCTGGATTGGGATTGGATCGTGGGAGCCGTGGAAGAAGGGGTGGGGATCGCACGATGGGGTTTTGGACGGTCGGGATTCGGTGAAGGGAGATCAAGAGGTAGACTGGTTTAAATTGGGTTCTCTTGGGCACGAAGAAGGAATTTTAGAGGGAGGCTTTTTCTGGGTTTGTCGAAAACTGCAAACTTTAAACGTTTTTTTTCAAATTTTTGGAGGGAACGAAGGGTGCTTCCCGCCAAAACATTTGACCACTTTTCCCCGCCGCTTTGGTCTCTAAGGAAAAGGAAAATGTTTATATAAGTGCGAGGCCCTAAATAATCAAATTAAGGCGTAACTCAAAAATTCATTATAAGAGGTAGTTTTAATGTTCAAAATTCTTCAAATTGATCACCTCAACCTCAAGATGTACAAACATGACAAAAAAATGGATTTCAAGTCTTGGAGATACTGAATCTTGGAATGTATTTGTGGACTGTCAATTTTCAAGATTTTCAAATGTTCATATATCTGTTCCATTTATATAATTTTTTAAACTTTAAAATTTATAATTACATATGAAAATAAATTTTCAAGCCATCACAAAGATTGCTAATATTGAAACAACATCTTTTGATACTATTTGAAGACGCACCCTGCTTTGATGGTTTAGAGCCTCAGCCTTATAGAAATGAAATATTGCCTTCAATATATTATCTGCTAATTGGATCCAAAATTTAGGATGGAAATATTTTTTTATCCAAAAAAAAAAATCTCTATTTTGAACCCAAAATAAAAATTTGTTTTCTCCCTACAAACTTTAAAAATAACTTTCCTGGTTGATTTTCTCACACAGTCAAACGACAAAAAAAATGAAAGGGGAACCATGAACCGCCCCCTTTTATTCTCAAAAATTGTTATATCTTTGTTTCGTATTTCTCTTTGAATCTCTCCCTGTTCATGAAATCTTTTTCTACTTCTATCTCGCTCTACCCATTTCTTTATCTTTTTATCGGGAAAGGTTTCTATACTTTCCCTAGAGCATAGAAGATCTATACTTCCCCTACCATCTAGCCATCTAATTTTGATAAAAAAAGCCACTTACCATTTGATCTTAGATCCGACGTCTCAAAGTATTTTATTTTTAGTTTTTTTTATACAAAATGTATGAATATGAAATTTGGTACATGCCATCTTATCATTGAGGCGCATCTATAAACAATATTATAAATAATTTTTCAATAAAATATAATGACCAAAATACTCCTTGAATCTTTCAAGGGTATTTTGGCTATTTTATTTTATTGAAAATATTTTTTTTATATTTTTCGCTAGTATGAGTTTAATAGATGATTGGATATCAAAATTTGGTATCAAAATAGTTTATAGAAAAAAATTAAAAATAAAATAGTGTAGAGACGTGATATTGTGATTGGGGCAATCTTAACCTTCAATTCATACTGGACGGTTGGATAAGGGGAAGTATATGAGTTTTATGTTGCAGGGAAAGCTTGCCCCTCTCTATCTCGGTCATATTTTCCCTTTGTAGATATTTATTGTATCTAACCTGTTTCATGGTAGAAACTCATTCAGATGCTATCCAACGAGTAAAATTTCATTTTACAGTAAATGTTTTACACACAAATATATTTAAGAGGAAATAGCCTTTTTTAAAAAAGAATTTCATGATGCAAACAGGGCCTTCTATTTGGTTTCGTCTCTCTCTCTCGTTTGTTCTCTCTCTTCTTTCATTGGATATTTATTATTATTATTATTATTATTATTATTATTATTATTATTATTTGTGATTTGGCTCTCTCTCTCTAACCTTGAGGTAGTAAGTAAAATTATAAATAAAAATATTAAACTTCATACCTTCAAGATTTAGAACACGTAAAATTTTAAAATCAAAAATTAAAAAATAGCCATGGATATAGAATCTTGGGAAAATTTCTATGACGACCGTAATTTAGAGGGATATTGCCACAAGTTTTTCTCTTCTTATAAACTGAAATACAATGGTGTAACCCCAGTTATATGATTTCACTTTTTAATAGTGAAACTAGTTAGATATTGCAAGGCTTGCACATGTGAACACCGGTAAGAGCATTATTAACAAACATATATTATTATAAAGGCAAAAAATTATAGATAAATTTATACTCATATTCCACTAAATATCTATAAAAATTTCTCATTTTGTAACATTTTATGCTCATACCTTCCTTTGTCTTTCTTTTTCCAAAACATCCATACTGAAGTGACAATAAAATTCTTGAACAAAGTACTTGAGACAACAATGGCTACGTAATAGATTGAGAATACTACGAAATTAAGTCAAAAAATAAAGGAAAAAAAAAAGAGCAGAAAAAAAAAAAAAGGTAATCCAAGTGAATGCTATTGGTTCTTTGTCGAAGAATAACAACACTCAATAATATCTTTAAATATGTAAGGAAATTTAACAAAATACTCATGAGAGATGTATTATTTAACATTTTATACATTTATAACTATTCCACCTCGTGATCATATATAAGGTTATAGGTGTTTTGAAACAAAATTAAAGAATACAGGTAAAATATTAAATAGGTGCTATGTTTTTTCTTTTGCCAAAAGTTATCAAGGTTTTGTTGCTAAAAAAAGATTACAATAAGGTTATGTCACTAACAACCCCTCCGGTACCTACTACTTATGGATTACCAAAAGAGCTTCCATCAAAATTTAATTTGAAGAAACTTAGAGGAGGAGATAGCCATGGACCAACAGATCTACAGTGAATTCCAGGGGAAAATACAATATTGGCAAGATTTAAATGAATATCAATATCCATAATGCCCCTTCCTTCTGCAGTTACCGATAACCAACTCCACCGAAATGTCCTTGCACTCCTAATAATACTCCAAGTTATGCTCCCTAATTTTGCTAACCCAGGAGAGATCACTTGAGAAATAAAGCCCAACAAATATTGAGGAAAAACTACCTTTATCCCCAAAAGTTTGAGAAAAAACTCCCAAAGTCTAGTGGTAAAGCAACAATGAATAAACAGATGTGCAACCAACTCTCCATCCCTCTGGCACATCGGGCAGATATTTGATAGAATTTTACCTTTTTTGATAAGATTATCAATTGTTAAGATCCTATTCAACCCTGCTAACCACGTGAAACACTAGACCTTGTGAGGTATATGCCACTTCCAAACTTGAACAATCTACGGCAGCAACCATCGTCATCTATCATGAAACAATAAAGCATAAATGGACTTCACTGAAAATAACCCATCATGCTCAATGTCCCAAACCAGGAAATCTTCTTCACTGCGGTCACTTCTGAGATAATATCTCATTAGTGTTTTGATAAATTTCCAAATGTTTTCAATATCTAGGATTAAGATATGAGATGATATGGACACGAAAAATTCTAAATCCAAAACCACACTCATCACATTGCATGCTGTTTTTTCCCATTGCACGATTCAATTATTTTCAAGAGTGAGCCTCAATACCAAAAGTTGCCCACTCCACCTGAACGTGTTCCCCAACTTTTTCTTTCGTGAATTTGAACGTGTGTTTTTTAGTGGCCCCAAGCACTATGCCCCCTGGAAAATTTCAGAGTTTCAGAACTAGAGAAGCCATGGCCCAGACTAGGCCACCTTGCTTTGCCCTTATTTAGGTCACTTAAACCTAGTCTTGGTCCAGCTCGGGCCAGATTGGGCTGTAGGAACCTAGGCCTAGGCCCAGCATAAGAAGGGGTGGCAATGGACCTGAGTAGACCCAACCTCAAGTCTGGGTATGGTTTAAATTTTAGACTCAAATGCTATTCGGATCGGGGTCAGGTTCTCGGTCCGGCCTGACCCGACCTATATTCGTAGTCATAGGGTATATGATGGCAATCACGTGTCTTTGGGGCACACTAGGTATTCATATTATCGCAAGATCGGTAATATTTACAGTATTATTGGCAAGAAAAAAAAAAAGCTCATAGTCATAAGATATATGATGGTAAAAAAAAAAAAAGGCTCATAGTTATAGAGTGGCAATAGATCTAGCCAGACTTGAGACTTGACAAGTCCAAATCTGATTCCAACCAGACTGGACCTGTACCCAACCTATTGCCACCTCTAAGCATAGGACCATAACTAGATGGCCAGTCAGGCCTCACCCGATTCTGATCAGGCCAGGCCTGATTAAAGTATACAAGAAAGACATCAAAATGGGAAAGGAATATGGGCTCATTGACTGCTATCCCTACAGTGAGTGCTCATTTCAAAGTAAAGGAATGTGGGAGAGAGAGCTTTTTGAAGGCTATGTATCTGGGCTCATTTCAGAGTAAAGAAATGTGGGAGAGAGAGCTTTTTGAAGGTTATGTATCTGTAAAAGGCAGAGGGACTTTCTTAAAGGAGCACGAATATTGGTGAGAAGGAGGGAAAGAGCACCTTGGAAAAGGCATAGAAACTGTTGGAACGCACAAGAAAGAGAGTCGGCTTCTTTGATTTTCTTAGGAAGCTTTATCACCATCGGATGTGTTGCGTTTGGTAGGTTTCGAAGTAGTTACCCTAAATTACCCAAAGTAGACTCATTTAGTAGGGAACTTTCAAGTCGGTGGTAGTACCCTATACCGAGTTATCACGTTGTAGTTTTTATTCTCATTAATATCACCACCCTACTAATACTTTCAAAAAGTTATTCTGCTTGAAAAACGAGTAGGGGCCTATCTTCTCATTAAATTACCAAAAAAAAAAACTTCAAAATCTAGACCCTAAAAAACGAGCCCATGCAAGTGGAAGGGTAAGTTCAAAAAGTAAATTCCCTTAAGAAAAGATATGAGTGAGCCATCGATGTTGGCAATATTACATTTTAGGATCAATTTTTACAGCTGAATTATAAAAAACAAAACAAAAAGAAGGATTTGGAGATGGTCACTAGTGTTGCTAAATAAGTGGTCATTATCATCATCATAGCATTTTTTCAACTACCTGGGGTCACCTTAGCTAAATAGGTATACATGCAAAATGTTTAGATGCATAAACTTCGTTAACAAATATTTTAGCTGTAATAAACCTATTAACAACATAATTGCTATTAATTTGGTTTCATCTAGAAAATGGAATGATAAAATAGGCAGATAATTTATAGAGTAAGAAAAATGTAATTATTTGATATTTGCTGCAATAGTTGTACTAAAATAATGGGTATATATGTGAATGTTTTAGGTGGATTTTTAGGGGGAGTAAGAGTGAAAAAAATGAATTACATGTAATAGAAAGAAAAGTAAAAAGTTATAATGTAAGCTATCAAAAGGTAGATCAACTTTGTCATCTTTAACTAGTAAAACTTATCAAATGTAAAAGCAAAGATGAAAGTTGGAGAAAGATACGAGAAAGAGAGTGAGCGAATGCTTGGTGCAGTGAACCAAGCAAGCAATATGCAATTAAAAGATTTTAGTATAATGTTAACTATATCTCTTTTAATTTTCTTTGATGATGATATAATACGGATATAGGAAAGGGGTTGGGTTCATTTTCATTGATACCACTAACATCGCTCCACTAACCCTTTCAAAAATTTAACTCCTAATCAACTTAAAAAAAAAAGAAAAAAGAAAAAAAGAAGGTAGGGCTGGTTTTCCCCACTAAATTACCCAAATAAATAAATAAATAAATATATAAAAAAATGATCCTATGAGCCGGTGGGCTCACAAGTAAAAATGAGACCAACGGCTCAGATTGAATCTGGACGGATCTGACAATCATAGATGTCCGATAGTGTTTGAATTTTAATTTTTTTACTACAAATCCAAATCGCTTGAAATTTTAAACGTTCATTTTTTTCATCAAGGCGCACCTAAAAATATTAAAAAATAATAATTGATCAAAATGCCCCCAAAAAATTTTGAAGGTAGTTTGGTCAATTTATATTTTACGAATTATTTATTTTATATAATTTGTTATATAACCAAAATGCCCCCGAAAAGATGTGATGGTGTGATTTAGTTATGTTTTTTTTATTTCTAACCTTTGATTTATAGTTGTATTCATGTACTTCACATTTAGCCAATCATGTATATGATATTGGGTGGGTCCCAGTATTTGGGATTCCCGTTTCCTCAAGCAAGAGGTTCTTGAGAACCCAATAGCCATATGTAAAATTTGGTAACTCTCGAAGAATTCTATTTACTGATCTCAAATTTTGAAAAAAGAATTTCAATCTTCATGACACACTCCAACTGTCAAATTTCACGTTTAATGATAAAAACAATTGTGCCCTTCATAGTTGCAAAAAAAAAAAGACCCTGCTCTAATCACAGAGGAAAAAACAAGTTGGTCCACCCACAGTGTTGAAAGGCTAAATGCAGCCATTGAAGCATGAAATATTCCAAAGTAAAAAGAGAATTTTACTTTAATTCCATTTTTTGATTGTATTGTATTAAAATAAAGAACTACATGGTATTTTAATGATCAGGAGTTACCACTTCTATAAGTATTCCTGGATTCTCTTCTTTTGAGCTTCTTCTTCACCCCACCATTTCAATATAAAAACCACACTCTTTCTATTTAGAACCAAAGCCCTAACTTAAACTCTCTTTGCTTATAGAAAACGTTATCCTGATAAGGATATTATTGTTAACTCACTTTCATTTACTTCATCGTACAACTACAACATTATAGTTGTCTTGGAGGGATATTATGATTGTTATTATCAATAATCATTATTATTGAGTCCCATTTTCTTTAGTGGATACTATAATTAAGCCCTCTCTATCAGGGAGCAGGGCTTTAAGCTTGGCTCTATTACTTGTAAAAAGAAACTATTTGGACTCCCTCAGAAATGGATACTAGTATGCATCCAATACCCATGTGTCGGGCACGGGCAGGACACGAGATGGCCTTTCTCCCCTCTCCACCATACCCCAATGGTCAGTTCTGGTGCAACAGCTGCGGCCAGTTGGGGTTGGGCCACCTCTACCATTGTGCGCATTGCAACTGTGACCTGCACATGCACTGCACTGGTGGTGCGACAGGGACCCAACACAATGGTGCTTGGGCAGCGGCTGTCGAGGGAATCACAGGCGGCATAGGGGACCAAGTCGGGAGAGCCATTGTCGACACAGTTGATGGAGATGAGGAGGAGGGTTGTTGTGTGTCGTGCTTCTCTGGTCTGTTCTCTTGTTTTGATTGTTGATGGCTGGTGTTACTTAGGGTGTCATTGGTTTGTCCTCTTTTGTTTTTAGGAAAGAGTTTATATGCCGGGTTTGCCTGCAAGCTAACTTTTAATGGCCACCATCCAGCGAAGCTGGACGGTGGTGATTGCTCGCATAGTGTCTTTCTTTTCATGTTTTTTTTTATTTTTTAACCTCCATGTGTAGCACACTTTCTCTCTTTAGTCTCTCCCTTCTTTTCTTCTTGTTTTTTACTGTTTTTTTTTTTTTACTGTTATCAGAATATCGGGTTTGATCTCTATGTGTGAAATGTGGTTGCTTTCATTCTTGTTCTCTTGTTTTGGTTGCTTTTTCTGTCAGGCGCCCTTTCTCTTTTACTTGGTAGCTTGTTGCTTTGAATAACGACGATCATGTTGGTTTAATCTCTCTCTCTTCACACTGACTTTGTTTGGTTCTCGAGCTTCTCTTTCTCTTGTTTTGGCTTTTGATCAAGGTTTGACAATCCAGTCGGCTTGAACTGGATTATTTAAAACCGGTTATTAGCCATGGCCGGTTTTGGCTAGTTAGGGTTGTCAATCGGTTTGACAACCCTAACTTAAAAAAAAAAATTTGTTTTTTTTTTTAAAAAAAAAAATGTAATCTTTTTATTACTATTTTATCTAAAAATTATAAAGAGCACCTCTCCTCTGTGACACTTTATGTTTTTTTGAAGTGGCCCTCATATCCGGCAATAACAATATCGGGTGATAAATCTTACACGCTCCTTAAAGGTATTGTGGTTAATTAAAGAAGAGCACACACTCCAAGGACAGTATATTCTAAGTTTACTCCCTCAATAAAAAGACATACTTGGGTGGAATTTTTTTAATTTAAAATTTTGGAACCACCTAATTATCACTAGATTATTATTTTTAAATGTTAAAATTTGAAAATTTGATTTTCTAGCACTTAGATTTTACCCTCTAAAAAGCGAACACTCTATTTAATCTTGAGATATTATTTTTCAAGTATGTAGAGGGTGCAATTAGGATTTTTTTATTATTGAAATGTAGAAGAGGTTATATTTACATGAGGGAGTAAATGAACAATGTATTTTCGAGGGAGTATGAACTACTTTGGTAAATAAAAGAGAATTGTTTCATGCGGAACCATGAATACAAATACGGGTCCTAAAAGTGTAAAGCATCCATCTTAAAGATGGATGCAAGTAGGCGTTCCATCTAAAAACAATGAAAACTAACGGTCCAAATGTTTTCTTAATAAAATCATTATTTTTAATTTTTAAAATTTACTTATCTTTTCATATTCATAATCTCCATGTTAGAAATTACATGTCCTTAAATTTTAAGTTAAAAAATCCATCCCAAAATTAGATTTATTAATAGGCCAGCATTTTTACACATAGAAACCGCATGCACAACTTTTTCAAAAGATATTATACTCCCTCGGGAGCATATTATTCATTTATTCCCTCAAAGTAAAATTGCACTTAAGATTAATTTAAGGAACCCAAATTTTAGACATATAGCATCTTCTAGATTAACCTCAATAAAAACAAATTTCTAAGTGCGCCTTCTACACACTTGAAAAAAAGTCTCAAGATTAGAGACCGTCCAATTTTTAGATGGTGGAATTTAAGAATTGAAAAACTCAAATTTCAAATTTTAACTTTTGAAAATAATCATCTAGTGATTATTAAGTGGTTCCCAAAAATTTAAATTTAAAAAAATCCTCCCAAGTAGGTCTTTCGACCGAGGGAGTAAACTCATACTATACTCCCCCACGAGTACATGGCCTTCTTTAATTCAAACACAATGCATTTAAGGAGGGTGTGGGTTTAATTGTTATTGCCAAACAGGATGACAACTTAGAAAAAAAAAAAAAAAAGATGCAGGAGAGGGTGCTCTTTGTAATTTTCAAAAAATATATCATCAAATGGCGATAAAAGGATACAAAAGGTGTTTGTATATAAAAATCTATAAAATAAAATTTAAAATTTATTAAAAATCCAATACAATAAGAAACTTGTTTGAAATAGGTTTTTTAATGTTTTGAAAATATTAGAAAATATTTTGACAATAGATACTTATTTACATTTGGGTGCGGTTTGTATAGAGCTGAGGCTCTAAACAATCAAATTAGAGCTCATCTTCAAATAGTGTCGAGAAATATGGTTTCAATATTGGAAAGTTTTGTGATAGCCTTAAATTATATTTTCATCTTTAGTTATAAAATTTAAAGCATAAAAAATAGTGTAGATCGAGTAGATCTATCAAAACTTGAAAATTGACGGTAAAAAAATGCATTACAAGATGTACTATTTTCAAAACTTGAAATCTATTTTTTTCTCATGTCCATGCATCATAATGTCAAGATGATCTATTTGATGATATTTAGGCATCAAAACAACCTCTTCTAATGAAAGTTTTTAAATAGGCTCTAATTTGATTGTTCAAAGCCGTGGCTCTATATAAACTTTTTCCTTTACATTTTTCTATCATTTTTTATTATTTGTAAAATACCCTAGGCATAGATTGATATTTCAAAATATATATTTTTTTGCTACTTTTTTAATCACATTTTGGATTTATTTTGTTAAACTATAGACATACATTTTATATGTTTTTAAACATTTTTAGCCTGGTCGCAACCTGTCAATTTGGGCTCGTTACTTGAACATGTTTCAGGTTACTCAAACCGAACCCAAGGCTGGGTAATCGGCCGGTTCTAATTTGGGCTCGTTACTTGAACATGTTTCAGGTTACTCAAACCGAACCCAAGGCTGGGTAATCGGCCGGTTAGTCGAACCGCTTCCAAGTTACTTGAACCCAGCCTATGGCTTGGGTTCCGAAGCTGGTTCGTGCGATCGAACACTAGCTTTTGGCTCTTTCTCTTGTATCTAAGATTTCATGAACGAAATCTCTAGCTTTCGGCTCTGCCTTGTTAAGCCAAAGACAAAAGACCAACAACTTCTCACTTTAGGCCGAATAAAAGAAGGGAAACGCTCTCTCTATCCTATGTGGATGGCTTGTGCCATCAGTCCATTGACACCGGAAACCGTGCAGCGATGGGAGTACCGCCGTGCTGCCATTACGAAGCTTAGCTTAATTTAAAATCTGATTTAATTTTAAAGGTCACAATTACTTACAACCATCTTATGTGAAATTTGATAGCTTAAGTGTATCACAAAGTTCGAAAATTTTTTTTTTGAAATTTGAGTTTGGTCAATGAAATGTATGCAGCCATATGATTTGACATCCAATGGTCAAGATTAATTGTAACCACTTTGTACAAAAGGTAAATGATCTCATTATATACTTTTCTCATATAAAAAATGTATTATAGTATAAATGTAATTTAATTAGGAAAAAGTTTCGTTGTTTCCCCTATAGCATCGAAGTTCTATCCTCCCTCTACCATCCAACCTTCCAATTTTGATTAAGAGGGCCACTCACCGTTTGATCTTAGATCCGACGTCTCAAACTATTTTATTTTTAGTTTTTTTTATACAAACTGTATGAATATGAAATTTCGTACGTGTCATCTTCTCATTGGGGCGCACCTATAAAAATTATTAAAAATATTTTTTTGATAAAATATAATGACCAAAATACCTATTGTAACTTTCACGGGTATTTTGGTTATTTTATTTTATTGAAAATATTTTTTTATATATTTTTCGCTAGTGCGAGTTTAATAGACGAATGGACGTCCCAAATTTGGTGTCAAAATAGTTTATAAAAAAAATTAAAAATAAAATAGTGTAGAGACATGACATTGTGATTGGGGCAATCTTAGTCCTCTATTTAGAATGGACGGTTGGATAAGGGGGGGGATAGAACTTCTATGCGGTAGGGGAAGCATAGAAAGCTTACCCATTTAATTATTCATTGATCATCGTGTATGTATTATTAATTAGTGTTATTAGAATTTGAATGGCCATCGATCTGTTGCGGGTCTGGTCTATCAAAACTGGTTCAACAATTGGCAACATCGACAGATGGGCAAACCCATAAAAGATAAAAAATTGCAAGAAAGTAGTACTTGTAAGGGAAATTTACATATAGACCGGGTTTTTTTACTGTTATAACGGTATGGCCCAAAAAGAGCTCGTTATTATCTTGAAGGATGAATCCCCCAATTTTTTTAAATTTTTGTCGAGTTTGCCCTTGATTCAATTTTTGAAAAATCGGACCGCTTGGTTACCCCAATGCCTATCATTTTTTATCAAATTTGCCCCCAGTCCTCGGACTACAATATGTTGAAACTTTCGATGAAAGAAGTAGTCTTATGGTTAAAACATTGAACCACATTCTGTTTGAAAAATTTAGTGAATGAAGCAGACCAATGTTAGAATCATCGAACCGCGTTCGGTTGCAACTTTTTGTGAAAAATCAAGTGGTCCGATTTTTCTAACATCAGACCTCATTCTATTCAAATTTTTTAAGTGAACAATGCGGTCCGATCTTTGAACCATCAGACCGCATTTTGTTGCAATTTTTTTGTGAAAATCAAGAGGTCCGATGGTTCTAAGATGGGCCTCATCTTATTGAATTTTGGAGTGAACCATGCGGTTTTGATGTCAAAAACATCGGATCGCCTTATATTGTACTTTTTTTAATTGAACCAAGCGGTCCAATGTTTGAACCATCAAACCGCCTTGTGTAAAAAAAAAAATTAAAGTCAAGTGGTTTAATAGAACATATATATGCAATTTGAATACAATAAGAAAAAATTCAAACATAGGGTGCGGTTTCTCTAAGGTTGCAACCTTAAACAATCCAATTAAGGCGCACCTTCAAATTTTATCATAACATGTAATTTTGGTGTAAAAAATTCTTAGGATTATGTCAAAATCTATTTTCATATCTAGATAATGTGTTGCAAGATGCACGACTTAAAATAAATTTTTTTTTATATTCATATATCTCGATGTTGAGATGATCAATTAAAGGGTTTTCCAACATTAAAACAACATTCTCCAATGGATTTTTGAGGTGCATATGTAATTCTACATTTTAAGGTTGCAACATTATGTAAACTTTTTCCATAAAAAAATTATCCCTTCTTTGAGCAACATACATTTTTTCTCCCAAAAAACCCTAAATATTTTTCCCCAAAAAATCCCAAATCTATAAGAGAGATAGTGAGATCTATAGGTAATGGGAGTAAGGCTTTGAAAGAGGAAGAGAGAGACCCGAAATAGGGGAGAGAGAGTGAGAGTAAGTGTGTGAGATTGAACCAGAAATAGAGAGAGGATTAAGAGCAAGCAAGACAAAAGAAAGAAGAGAGAGAGAAAGCAAGTTCTCAAGGGGTAAATTAAGCGGTCTGATATTTGAAACAACAGACCGAAAGCAAGCTTAAGTAAAAAAAAAAAAAAATTGTGGATTTGTCATTCCAGGTAATAACGTTCTATTTTTTGGGCATACCATTATAATGGTAAAAAAACTCGGTTTGTACCTAAATTTCCCTACTTCTAGATAATAGGAAAACTTGTAACGCTATGTAACATCGAAAATTTGTTCCAGTATAGAAGTAATTTAATTAGTCAATGATCGTCATATATGTACTATTTATCAATATTATTAATATCAGAATGGTTATCAAACAGTTGAGAGTTTGGTCCAGTAAAAATTGGTTCAACCACTAGTTGAACCAATTTGTATGGCCAGTTTAACTAGTCGAAACTAGGAGATTGTACTACCTAAAACTGAACAAACATTGATTTTAACTGTTGTTTATTAATTTTAATTTTTACTTTAAACCAATAGTCAAGGCCAATGTTCGCAAAACCGGGCAATCTAACCGTTGACCACCCGGTTAGATTAGAACCGGCTAGTGGATGATCAACCGGTATTTAGAAGAAAAAAATTCAAAAAAATGTATATAAATTAAAAAAAATAAGGAATTTGATTTGTAATGTATTTTTTAATATTCTTTACATTATGGTAAAGATTAAAAAATGTTGTGATCATTAATACTCACTTTTATATTTTACCATCTTTTTCAAAAAAATTTAAAAATACCTCTAGGCACAAATTGATTCATTAAAATCCATTTTTTTTCACTAATTTTCAACTTCATTTGAATGTGTTTTGTTTTAATCATTCTTTATATGCTTTTTGTGTTTTAGTAGATTTTTTTTTTTTGTATCATTTTTATTTTTTTCAACACTTTTTTGACCATCAGGTACTTGCCCAATTAGAACGACTAAATCGACCGGTCAACCGACTAGGCCGGTTAAACTACTTCCGGTCTCATGTCTGATTAACCGTTCCTATTCGATTTTACGAACATTGGTCAAAGCACAAATCGAAGGTCCGGTTAGGCTGACTTCCGGTCCAGCCTCATTTCGATAACCATGGCATCTATAAAGTTATCAATCTACAAAAATCGGAATCTACAACAAAAATAGTGAAATTTCACCATCTATAAAAGGAGATTTTTGGAGGGGATCGACCTTTGAATCGACACCCTTTATTCACACTTTCGCTTTTGTCGTTTGGTGGATGAGATTAAAGTCCACTTGGTGCAAAGTGCGGGCCATTTAACGTCATGTTGTCCGGTGACGTCGTCAATTTTGAGGCATTTCAGCAACGCGCTTTACTGGCATTTTTTTTTTTTCATGTCAAAAATTATAGTGTTCTCAAAGGAGCATACGTTTTTTTTTTTTCATGTCAAAAGTTATCGTGTTCTCAAAGGAGCATGTGCATACTCTATTTATTACCTTAGGTAAATCTCAATATAATATTCTTACGACTCCAAATTTTGGGACGTAACCTCTTCAACCAATGTAGTATGCTCAATAAAAAAAAATTCTGATTCACATTCTCTTTGTGCTTGAAAAAAATAATATCTCATTACTAAAAGCAAAAAGTTTATATACGGTTACAACTTTAAAATGTAAAGTTATAGATGCGCCTAATAAATTCATCGGAAAATGTTGTCTTAATGTTGAAAAATCCTCTAATTGATCATCTCGATATCGAGATGTATGAATAGAAGAAAATAATTACTTTGAGTCCCATAAATAGTGCATCTTATAACATATTATCTAGATCGTCCATTTTCATGATTTTCATATGTTTATAGATCTACTTGACTTTAACTATTTTAGAAGATTAAAATTTTATAATTAGATATAAAAATAGATTTTCAGATAATCTTAAAAATGTTTTACACCAAAATTACTTATTATAATAAAATTTAGAGGTGTGCCTTAATTGGATTGTTTAAGATCGCAACCTTATAGAACCCACACCCTTATTAATACAAGCTGTCCAATTTTGAAGTGTGAAATCAAAGTATTAAAAGGCTTAAAATTCAATTTTTTCTCTTGAATATAACTATCTATGGGTTGTTTGGATACTAGGGTGTCTAAAGCCATGTTTTGTATAATCAGAGTATCTTGAATAAAGACATGTTTGACAACTTTTTTGTATGCATAACCTCATTTTCTTTAGCCAGAAACGGGGCCAAACATGAGTACACGAAATCAAGAAAACAATTGGGTTATCCAAAACATGGTTTTGCTATGAAAGAGGGATAACAATATAATATAACTGAGGATAATACTATTTTCATACACTAGAGCTGCCCATTTTATTAAATACTATTAATTCTACCAAAGCATGTGCACAAATTAGAGAGAGAAACAACATCGAATTTTAAGTTATAGAGAGAGAAAGTATATTAAAATTTTAGAAAGAGAAACTATATCAAATTTATAGGGAGAAACTACTGAAAAATATTAGAACGAGAAACTATCTCAAATTTTTTAGAGAGAGAAACATATTCAATTGAAGTTTTAGAGGGAGAAAATATCTTGAAATTTTAGAGAGACAAAATATATCAAATTTTAGAGAGAGAAATTACCTAAAAATTTCTAGAGAGAGAAACCTTCTCAAAAAAATTAGAGAGAATTTATATCAAACTTTCTGTTTTAAGATAGATAAAGTATCTTAAATTTTTAGAGAGAGAAACTACCCAAAAAAATTTAGAGAGATAAACTATCTAAAATTTCAAGTTTTAGAGAGAAAACGTATATTAAATTTTTAAAGAGAGAAACTATATCAAATTTTAGAGAGAAATTACCTAACAACTTTTAGAGAGATAAACTATCTCAAAATTTTTATAGAGGGAAAGTATCTCAAATTTTACGTTTTAGATAAACAAAGTATCTTAAAATTTTAAAGAGAGAAAAATTAGAGACATAAACTACCCGAGAGAGAAACTAGCTCAAAATTTAGAAAAAAAAACTATCTCAAATTTCAAGTTTTAGAGAGAAAACATATCTTAAAATTTTAGAGAGAGAAATTGTCTGAAAATTTTTAAGGAGAGAAACTATCTCAAATTTCAAGTTTTAGCGAGAAAATATTGTTAAATTTTAAAGAGTGAAGCTATATCAAATACTAGAGAAAAAACTACCTAAAATTTTTTTAAAAAAGAAAATATCTCAAAATTTTTAGAGAGAAAAACTGTCTCAAAAATTCAAGTTTGAGAGAGAGAAAATACTCTTAAAATTTTAGGGAGAGAAACTATATTATCTTTTAGAGAGAAAGAGACTATATAAATTTTTTTAGAGATAAAGTATCTCAATTTTTTTAAAGAGAGAAACTATCTCAATAATTTTAGAGAGAGAAAGTATCTCAAATTTAAAGCTTTAGAGAGATGAGTATAGTAAAATTTTAAAGATAGAAAATATATCAAATTTTAGAGAGAAAAATTACCTAAATTGTTTTAGAAAGAAACTATCGCAACTTTTTTAGAGAGAGCAACTATAACAAATTTTAAGTTTTAGATAGACAAACTATATCAATATTTAGAGAGATAAGCAACCTATAACTTTTTAAAGAGAAAACTATCTCAAAATTTTTAGAGATAAAATATATCAAATTTCAAATTTTAGAGAGAAAATATCTTAAAATTTAGAGAGTGAAACTATATCAAATCTTAGAGAGCAAAACTATCTCAAAATTTTTAAAGAAACTATTTTTAAAGTGGGAAATTATCTTAGATAGAGAAACTATCTTAGAGAGAGAACCTGCCCGAAAATTTTAGAGAGAGAAATTACCTAAATTGGTTTAGAGGGAAACTATCTCAACTTTTTTAGAGAAAGAAACTATATCAAATTTTAAGTTTAAGATAGACAAACTATATCAATATTTAGAGAGAGACCTGAAACTCTTTAGAGAGAAAACTATCTCAAAACTTTTTGAGAGAAAATATATCAAATTTCAAGTTTTAGAGAGAAAATATCTTAAACTTTAGAGAGTGAAACTATATCAAATATTAGAGAGCGAAACTATCTCAAACATTTTAGAGAAACTATCTTAAATTTTAAGTCTTAAAGAGGGAAATTATCTTAGAGAGAGAAACTATCTTAGAGAGAGAAAACTGTTTGAAAATTTTTAGAGATAGAAACTATCTAAAAATTTTAGGAGAGTGAAATTACCAACTATCAGAAATTTCAAATTTTTAGAAAGAAAAATTGTCTCAAAATATTTGGAGTGAAATTATAAATTGTTTAGAGAGAGAAACTATCTCAAAATTTCAAGTTTGATATGTTCTCTCTATGTACAATAGCAAACTAAATTATACAAAAACTGATCCAACCATGAGACATCGGTAGTACATTCTCCAGGGTTAGATAGGGAGCGGGAGCTTGATGTACTTAAGTTGCATTGTAAGTTGCATCGCAAATATCCTCCAGTATTTGTGGAAACTGGTGACATGCTGTCTAGTTCAAAAGTCTAGACCTGCATCCCAATTTCATAAAAAAGAAACAAAGGAAATAAATTTCTCTTGCAAATCTCTTATTTTTCGTAAGGCTTTTATATTCTCGTGTATTGAGTAAGAAGGCGGGTCTACTGTTGAAACTAGATATGGAAAAGGTGTATGATAGGGTGGAGTAGGGCATTCTGTTAGGAATTTTAAAGGCAATGAGTTTTGGTGATAGGTGGAGAAGTTGGACTTTTTATTGTTTCTCTTATGCCCATTTCTCAGTTTTATTCAAGGGCACCCCTATTGGTTTCTTTAATGCCACTAGAGGACTTGGTCAAGGAGATCCGCTCTTTCCTTTCTTATTTACCATCTATGCTGAATATTTTAGTTTGATGCTCACTAGGGTGGAGAGTGCGGAGTCTTTTGTGGGTTTCAAAATATCAAACTTAGGTTTTATTGTCTCTCATTTACAATATCCAGATGATACACTAACTTTTTGTGATGCTGAGTTAGTACAAGTGGGAAATATTGCCAGATTTTTGAAAATTTGTGAGGTGATGCTGGGACTGAAAGTTAATTTTCATAAGTCATCAATGATTGGTATTTTGTAGTGGTCTGGCAAATATGATGGGATGCAAGGTGGGATCTTTCCTTGTCACCTATCTTGGTTTGCCTATTTCAAACTCTAAGTTCTCTATTGTTGTTTGGGATAGAGTGCTTGAGAGGGTGCAATTTAAACTTGACATGTGGAAGCATAAATACTTGTCTTTGGGAAGAATGGTGACATTGTTGAGTTCCTGTTTGGCGAACTTTCTAATTTATCAAATGTCTTTGATCCATATTCCGACTTCTATAGGAAAAAGAATTAAGAAGATGATGAGAGAGGCTAGAAAATTTTATTTGTTAAGATGAGATAGAATATTTACTCCTGAGCGATAAGATAGTCTGGGTATACGTAATATTAGAAGGTTTAATCAACCTTTGATGTATAAGTGGTGGTAGTGAAGTCATCATTTGAAGGACAATTTTTGGTATCAAGTTCTTCGTTCAAAATATGAGATGGATAGATACGAACTGTAGCTTGGAGGCGGTAGAGGGAAGGAGACGTCTCATGTGTGGAGTGCCATTTCAAATTGTAGACCTATGATCTCGGGCTATTTTAGGTCGAATATTAGTTGTGGAAGCCAGGTTTTGTTTTGACATTACAAGTGGATTGGGGATTTTCTTCTTAAATCTGCCTTCCTAGACCTATTTGGAGTGATATCTAGGCCAAATTTAAAGGTTTGTGAAGTTGTTGAACGTAAAGTCCAGTTGGTTTCATGGAATATCCCTTTTATTTATAGATGTTTGAATAAGATGTTGTTGTCTCAATGGTGTGCATTGATGGAACTCTTGGATAAATTCTATATTTCGCTGGATGCGGAAGATGTGTTGGTATGCGAGATTGAAAGTGATGGTATGTTTTCTGTTAAATCTTGTTATAATATGTTTTTCCATGATCGATAAAGATGGTCTTGGCTTAACATTGTTCAAATTTGGAAATGGCCAATTCCCTAAAAAGTCTAAGTTTTTATTTGGTTAGTTGCACAGGATAAAGTTTTGATCATTGATATTTTAATTAAAAGGGGAAAGATTTTACCCAATGTTTGTTTGCTATGCAAACAAGATGGTGAATCAAGTGCACATTTATTTATTCACTGCCCTTTTACTCTAAGTATTTGACACTGGCTAATGGGTGTGACAGGAGTCTCAATGGTGCTTCCATAAACCGTGTTTTGTAAGTTAGTCCACTAACTGACAGCTACAGTGAATCCTAATAGCCCATAATGAATTGGGCCGATCCAATGGTCATAATTACATTTTGTATTTTAATTTTAATTTTTTTTCTATAATTCTAAATCTTCTTAAATTTTAAGGGTCTATTATTTAAAAATAAGATAATCAATACAAATATTAAAAAAATTCATAAAAAAATAACTCGATCAAATGCCTCTAAAAAATTTAGGGGTATTTTGGTCAATTTAATTTTTGTGAATTATTTTTTAATTTTTTTATTAGGTGTCTATTCTTCGCAAGATATAAATTGACTAAAATACCCTTGAAAGGTTTTGGGGGTATTTTGGTCAATTTATTTCTCACGAATGTTTTTTTTAATATTTTTTATTGGATTCTCCTATTTTTAAAAAACACACGTCGAAAATTTCAAGTGATTTGGATTTATAGAAAAAAAATTAAAATTCAAATACGAAATACAATCGTGATCATTGGATCGGTCCAGATTGAATCTGAGTCATTGGGCAGTGATTTCATGCAACGATTGTATAGTAATACGATACAACAACCTTCAAAATTTATGTTAGGGGATTTGCTGGATTCAAATTCTGAAATATATAGTCTTTTCATTCTAATGAACAATCACAAAACAAAGAAAAATTTGAAAACGTAACTTAGAAAGTATTTTTTTTTATCCCAATTAACGTAGGTTGCCTATTTTGATGAGATACTTAAAAGTG
Organism: Amborella trichopoda; assembly: GCF_000471905.2. The sequence continues at coordinate 2,370,727 of NW_006498085.1, read as the reverse complement.
TGGTTGCATTATATTAT